>NW_006497767.1:2308372-2348861 GCF_000471905.2 Amborella trichopoda
CCCCCTTTCTTCTCCCTTTTCTGTCTCTTCTCATCTTCTTCTTTCTTCCTATCTCTTTCTCTTCTCTCCCTGCTCTTCTCTCTCTCTTACTTTCTGTCCCCTCCCCTCTCTCCAATCTTTCCTCTTCTTCTCTCTTCTTTCTCTTCTCTTCTGCTCTTCTCTTCTTCGTCTTCTCTCTTCTCTTCTCTTCTTCTCTTCTTCTTCTTCTCTCTTCTCTTCTTCTCTTCTCTTTTCTTCCTCTTTTCTTCTTCTTCTCTCTTTTCTTCTCTTCCCTTCTCTCCTTCTTTTCTTCTTCTTCTCTCTTCTCTTCTCTTATTCTCTTCTTCTTCTCCTCTCTTCTTCTCTCTTCCCTTCTCTCTTCACTCTTCTCTTCTCCTCCCTTCTTCTCTCTTCTCTCCTCCTCTTCTTCTTCTCTCTTCTTTCTCCTCTTCTCTTCTCTCTTCTTCTCTCTTCTCTTCTCCTCTTCTATTCTTCTTCTTCTATCTTCTCTTCTTTTCTTTCTCTTCTTCTTCGATATTTTTCTCTCTTCTTTATCCTCTTTCTTCTCTCGTCTCTTCTCTCCTCTCTCTTCTCTCTCTCTTCCTGCTTTTCTCTCTCTCTTCTTTCTTCTTTCATTCTCTTCTTCTTCTTCTCTCTTCTCCTCTCCATTTTACTTCTTCTCTACTCTTCTTCCTCTTTTCTCTCCTCTTCTCTTCTTCTTATCTTCTTTTTCCCTCATCTCTTTGCTTCTCTTCTTCTTCTTCTCTCCTCTCTTCTCATTTCTTGTTCTCTTCTTCTTCTCTCTTTTCTTCTCTTCTCTTCTTCTTCTTCTCTTATCTCTTCTCGTCTTCTCTTCGTCTTCTTATATATATGTAGGATGAAATTTTTCTTCTCTTCTCTTCTCTCCTTTTCTTCTTCTTCTTCTCTTTTTTCTTCTCGTCTTCTCTTCATCTTCTTCTCTCTTCTTTTCTTTTCTTCTCTTCTTCTTCCTTCTCTATCTTCTTTCTTCTCTCTCTCTTCTTTCTCCTCTCTTTTTTTGTCTCCTCCCTTTCTTCTTTCTTCTCTCTTATCTCTCATCTCTCTCTTCTCTTCTCTTCTCGTTCTCTCTTCTTCTATGTATCTTCTCCTCTCTCTTTCTCTCTTTGCTTTTCTTCCATCTTCTCTCTTACTATTTTTCTCTCACTCCTTCCTCTCTTCTCTTTTCTCCCTCTCATTCTTTTCTCTTTCTTTCTCACCTCCTCTCGTTTGACTTAGGGGCAGGCTAAGCCTAGCACTGTCATGCTAGTCTTGTCGTCGAGTAGTTTAGTCGACGTGCTAGTCTGAGTTACCATGCCCATCTTGTTGCCACTTCAGCCTAGCCATCATGTCAAGCTCGTTGGTATTGGTTCTGTCATCGATTAGTTAAGCTTTGTGCCGGTCTCAGTGACGGTGCCTGTCATGACCTCGCCCTCGACCGCCTTACTTACTACACGCGGCAGAAGGTGACCTAGCGCAAGTTCGTGATCCCGATGTAGCTTTTGTCAATTAGGTCAAGGTAAATTCAATGCCATTATTTTGATAACCAAAGCAAACCATGGAAAGATAAATACATCAATAATCCTAAATGTAGGGGCAAATTTTTATTTAAAGCTCCATACATTAACAAAGGGCATTACATAAATTTGTCCAAAAATATTACCTTTGAGTCTAGGGCATCAAGGCCCAAAATTTATAGATTTATGCAATAAACAAAATCCAGGGGTAGACTTCCCAACCACATACAAGGTCTAGATCTCACCTCCAAAATCCTGGCTTCAACCTCCTTCAGGAATCGCCTTCGTTCCAACTCTTGACATATTGTTATTAGTCTACAAGGAGGTGAGAGAGAAATGGGATGAGCTATACATCTCAGTAAGTAGGTCTAAGGACTATGCATCAATAATGAGTTTACTCATGAATCAGAAACAATTTATTTAATTATACAAAGTTTCAGTGCAGTAGTCATGAGAATCAACAATCATGTCTAGCATCACTTATAAACATTCTATCCATATAGCAGTTATCATTCAATCGATTCAATCATCGACATTCACAATCACTATTCAATCATTACCCACTTACTCCCGCAATAGAGGTCCTATCCATCAGGCTAAGCCAAACCCATTTCTTAGGACCTCGACCATCTCTTAAGAGGGAGGGCAATGACAAGTGGAAAAATCCACTTCGTAATGCCCTCATACATACGCACAAGTCCCCCAACGCGCATTGGGGGTTCGATAGGCACTTATCTTGCAAGGCGTCAGTCGTGAGTCTCATCTCAATAAATCTCGGTGTGTGCGACCCTTCCATTTCACTTTCCACTAACTGCATCCTATCATTTAGCAAGTTAGAGGATATATCTAGCATCACTTTCCTTAGTATAACAATCCTCACTACCGATGGGTGCCCCATCGCGCAGCGAGCAGTATCAGTGGAACAATGGCCAGTATCACAGTACTATCATAGAACAGTGCCCACTACCAATGGGTGTTCCATTGCGTAATAGCCAATTAGTATGGCCTCTTTTCGTCCTCAAGCATTTAATTATTCATGATAAATCAGTGCATTACAACAGATAATTCAAATTTTCATCATGCAAGAATGCAGTCTTACTCGAAATCATCCAACATTCACTAAACATTATAACATTTATCATGAAGAATCCATTGCATGAGCTATCACATGGAATTTATGCTTAGACGTCATTAGTAGCAATTCGACACTTATCATGTAACATTCAACATATAATAATCACATTAGCTTTGCACTAATCCATTTATCACCTAGCACTTGGTTGCGTAGCACCATCCACATAACATTGTGGCATTCACATGAAAAACATTGCATAGTACTCACATTTATCACTTATCAAAGATGTTACAAAAGTACTTGAATAGCTTAAAGAGTAACTCTGAGAAAGGTGGCAGAAGACGAGCATGACACCAATCCTGTGAAGTGCAACCATGACATGCCCCTCTTTTCGGCGGTGTAATAATATCCCAATCTAGGGAGAACTTCGAAATACTTTAAACATGCAACATGAATTCAAGCTTGGGGCTTTAAAATGACGGTGATTTGAAGAAATTTTAATGACTTCTGATAAGTCATAAGCTCGACTCAAAACGAATGTGAGTTGCTGGAAATTTCCTGTAAAAGTGGGCAGTGATGTACCTACACATTTCGGGGCATCACGCTCAATTTACCGAGAATTTCAAAATTATCAAACATGCAACTTTAAGCTTATTCACTGATCATTCAAATGGTGGAGGTTTGAAGATGTTTGAACACCGTTTGAGAGACCCAAAGTGCGGCACAAAAAGAGTCACAGTTGCTGGAATTTACCGCGATTGTGGGTAGTGACACGTCCTAACATTTTGGGGCATATCTTTTATCCATACAAAATTTTAACTGAGTATAATAAGAAAACATAAAAATAGACACGCATATCTTTCATTCAAGACCGATTCGGGCCCATTTGGGAGCGGTTTGGTCATCGAAAAGCTCAAGGCAAGGACCCTCATAATTGTTGGAAAATCCCTTTATCCCACGTTTTACCATACTAACTAATAGTGCACACTATTTCACACGCCAAAATAAAACCCAGCCAGAGCCACATTAATGTCAAGCAATTTAAGCAAGTTTTACAAGGAAACTACTCTATAAATTTATCAAGTTCATCACTCATTCAAGCCCCTTTTTATTCATTTATATGCCTACACCTCATTCCATCATCTCGCTCTTCATATCAACTTAAATTTAAATCCTATGAAGTGAAATGATGCATGGCAATAAACCCACTTACTTGTTCTTCACGGTGTCTTCAACTCCACTCACTTCCTGCTCAGGGCTTCATGAGCTTCACGAGGGTCTCTCTTCCACTAGTGGCAATAAGCTCCTTGGAGAGAGAGGGAGAGAAATGAAAAATGGGGGAAAAATGGCATTGAAAGGGGAGGGGGGAGGGATTAAGTACCCACGGTAGGTGAGATCCACTGTTGTTGATTGAGTAGGTGAAGGTCACTGTAGCTGACATATACGACACAGATAAGTGCAGTGCTGGAAGCAGTCACATCTTCCATTTTTACCCACGACGCTACTCTCAGGCCATGCACGGCATAGCTCATTTGCTGCCTTCATAGGCGGCGAAAGCCACCTACACATGTGACGATGCTCCAAACGGTGCTACACTCGCGGTGATGCTCAAATCTTCACTCGCAGCATCGCTCTTCCATCTCTCACTTTATAGCCGGTGTAAGGCTACTTCCACAGATGGCGATGCACATTCCTCTCTTCACACGCAGCGCTGACTTTTCACGTGTGGCACTGACTTTCATGCTTAGCGCTGACTGTACATGCACAACACTGGTTCTCTCTCTCCTCTTTACTTCACAAACGATGCTAAGTCACAGACGGTGCTAAGCCCTTATACACATGCAGCGATGCTCCAAATGACGTTAGGCCTCTGTTTTACCCTCCATTAGCATGCGTGTCTTTGGACAGGGTGAATATTGTGGTCCTTACATCATCCCCCCCTTAAAAGGATTTTCTCCCTAAAATCACATTCGTGTCAATCAAGAAGGTGAGGGTATTTCTCACAAATTTCATCCTCTAGTTCCCATTTTGTTTCAGCTCTTGAGTGATACTGCCATTGCACTTGAACCAGGGGAATTTCTTTATTACGTAAAACTTGTATTCTATGGTCTAATAACCCAATTGGCCATTCAACATAGGTCAAGTCCTCCCTGAGTGGGATTGGTTCATATTCCAAAATATGGGATGGGTTAGGTTGATAGTTCCTCATCAATGATACATGAAAGACATTGTGAATATTAGCTAGTTCAGGTGGCAGGGCAAGTCGGTACGCCATGTTCGCAACTCTTTCCAGAATTTTGAAAGGCCCAATATACCGTAGGCTCAACTTCCTTTTTTGCCAAATCTCGTAATAACCTTGGTCGGTGATATCTTCTGGAAGACCCGATCACTTACTTCCAATTTAAGGTCTCTCCTGCGATTATTGACATGACTCTTTTACCTACTTTGGGCTGTCTTGAGCCTCTCTCTAATTAAGGCAATCTTCTCAGAAGTTATCTGGACTATTTCAGGCCCCAGTAATTTCCTCTCGCCCACCTCATCTCAACAGATGGGTGATCTACACTTCCTCCCATATAGGGCCCATACGGTGTCATATGGATGCTGACTTGGAAGCTATTATTGTAGGCAAAGTCTATAAAGGCCAGATGGTCCTCTCGGCTTCCTTTAAAATCAATGACACACGCCCTTAGCATATCTTCCAGTGTTTTAGTGGTCCTTTTTTATTGCCCATCTATCTAGGGATGAAAGGCAGTGCTGAAGGTAAGTTCGGTCCTCAAAGCTGACTGTAGGCCAGCCAAAAATCTAAAAGTAAACCTAGAGTCTCTGTGGAACACAATGTTGATGGGTACACCATGTAATCTTACAATTTCTTTGATGTACAACTAGGTCAGCTTATCCAGGGTATAAGTCATGGGAACCGGTACGAAATGAGCAGCCTTAGTTAATCAGTCCACAATGACATATATACTATCATTTCCAACACTTCACTTAGGCAATCTAGAAACAAAATCCATTGTAATGTGTTCCTACTTCCAAACTGGTATGGGCAAGTGCAGCAACAGTCCGACGGGTTTTTGATGTTCCGCCTTCACTTGCTGATATTGTTTGAATGCATTTTTCAGCACCTTGTCCTCGATGCGGAATAAGGAGGAAGCAGGTCAATAAAGCCTACAAAATTTGTGAGCATGTTCGTATCATCAAGACGAGCATTTCAATATATGGTACACCCCATGACGATGCCCGAGCAGGGAGAAAAATAGAGAGAAGTTGTTGATCCATGAAGAAAATTACAGAAAATTCAGCAGCAGCATGCCTCACTCAAGCAGCCAAATCATGGGGCTCGCATACCCGATCGGCATGAAACTAATTGCCTTATGTGTGTGAGGTCCATGTCTATCTCTAGTCCGACCCTGCATGCGATGAACGGTTGGATTTCACACATGGAGGCATCGAAGCTACTGTAAATTTCGGCCCCTAAGATTCTGAAAAAAAACGCATGACAACGAAACCTTCATCTGGACACAAAATTGAACTGCGTTTGTTGCACTGTGATCATGACGACGTGCTTAGTGTGATTCAGCGAAGAAACTGAAGAAAAACATTAAGAAAAGAGCACACAATCGATCTAAAGTTTTCAAGATTGAAGCAAATTTCAAGTTTCGAGATCATGGTTCGAAGTTGGTATCAAATCGATCGTCATGCCAAGCCCCACAAGAAACTAATCATCTTTCAATCAAACAGGCATCAAAATAACCCCAGATCAGTCATGGAAGATCATGCAACTTCTCGAGTACCAATAAGGACTGTTTTGGAATTTTATACATTGTTAGGCAGGGGGAAAACATTCCTTTTACACTCATTTTTAGAATTTTTATTAATTTAATTAAATTGTAATTATCTTCAATTTCAGGTAGTTTTTTGTCATCCAACCATGTTTGGGCCCAATTTAATAAAATCATGTAAAGCCAAATTGTAAAATCCCCTTGGGTTCATAAAAGATTTAATAAATACTTCATTTTTTCTTAAGCTCGTGGGTGTGTCTTGGAGAGAGACAAAGGAGAGAGAAGAAAAGGGCTGCTACCCTTCGCTAAGATAACTTTCTCTCTCCTCCCCTCATTCTCTCTTTCTCTCTCTTCTTCTCGTCTCCATCTCTCTTTCTCTCTCTTATTCTCGTCTGTATCTCTCTTTCTCTCTTTTCTTCTCATCTCAATCTCTCTTTCTCTCTCTTCTTCTCATCTTTATATCTCTTTCTCTCTCTTCTTCTCGTCTCTGTCTCTCTTTCTCTCTCTTCTTCTCATCTTTATCTTTTTTTCTCTCTCTTCTTCTCATCCCTATCTCCTTTCTGTTCTTCTTCTTAAATACAGTCGAATATGCCTAGCACCGATTGTGTCTTTCTCTCTCCGCTCTTCTTAAAACTCAACCGATAATGCCTAGCGTCGACTATGTCTTTCTCTCTCCACTCTTAATAAAACACAGCCGGCAATGCTCAGCACCGACTGTGTCTTTCTCTCTCCGCTCATCTTAAAACACAGTGGGCAATGCCTTGTACCGACTGTGTCTTTCTCTCTCCTCTCTTCTTAAAAAATACAGTCGGTAATGCCTAGCAATGACTGTTCCCTTCTTGCCCCCTCTCTCTCTAACACAGCCGGCAATACCTAACACCGACTGTGTCCTTTCTCTCTTCTTCTTCTAACACAGCCGACGATGCCTATCGCCGACTGTGTCTTCTTTCTCTTCTTCTTCTAACACAGCCGACGACACTTGACGCCGATTGTGTCCTTCTCCCTCCTCTCTCCTTCCTTCTCTCTTCTCGTACACTCTTCTCCTTCTTTCTTTCCCTTCCTTTCTTTCTTTCTCTTCTCCTCTTATTCTCTTACTTCTTATTCTCCCTTTATGATTTCCATGCCTTCTGTTATCCTTTCATTTGACTAAGAGGGGTTGAGATTAGCCTCTTATGATAGCCTTGTCATCTAGCCGTAATGTTGTTGTGCCAGAATTACTGTGCCTGCTTTATTGCCATGACAAACTAACCATCATGCCTAGATATTCAATATCAGTATTGGCGTCTAGTACTAACTCTGTTGAAGCGGTCTGAGTTACTGAGCCCGTTTTACTGCCATGTCAGACCAATTACCTACAAGCTTAATCACTGTGCTGATCTCCCCGCCTAGTCAAATTCATTTCTTCCCCACCTTTCTTCTCTCATTATTCTTTTTATCTTTGAATGTGTTGCATGTATTCATCAAGAAGGCAAGGTGAGGTCTGCTGACCCACCTGTCTTATAACCTTTGCCATATGTGTGTGATTGTAAAAAACAGGAGAATACAAGCCAAGGAGGAGATTTCAGACCAGTTTTACGACTGATGGACTTTCTTCATGATCTAAGAGAGCGCCCACACGAGCCAACCAGAGTAAGTCCTAAACCCACCTTAAATTCCTCTCTCATCAGTTGGTAATACCTGCCCTTGTTCTCAAACGAGGTTCCTGAAATAGCGATCTTAAAACGTCCCGGGTCTCCCCTGAAACCCGAGGCGTCAATCAAGCTGGTGAGCAGCGTGATCCAGCCGCTTGAGCGAGACACGAAGTTGTTGAATTTCCTACACTTTCTTCACGGATCAGTAACTTCTCTCTAGCTTTTCTTCACGATCGGTTGTCGTCACGGGGCGTGCCACATATCGAATCGCTTGTCTGGACTAGACAAACATGCTCACTGAATTTGAGCGCGATCCAACATGGGACATGAGAGATATGATCGTCAAAATTTACTGGTCGTGACTGTCCCTTCCATGGCATGGAGTTGCAGGGTCGCCGCAAGGGAATAACGTGAGGCCCCTCCTGTTTCACTCTTTTCCTTATAACTTCTTCTTAGAGTGTCTGTTCGAGCTGAAATTTGACCTGTAGGGGTTTTCTGCTGTGCCGATTCTAGTGGTGGTGGTCCCACAGCAAATTGAGGCACCAAAATATAGCTGTAGTTATAGGGTTGGTTTCAGGGTGCTACAGGCCGATTTTTCTAGAATTGTTTTCTCGGTATGCACTGCCTTAGACATGTCGGAATGCGACGAAACATGATAGGAGACTTTTGAGAGACTTCATGAAGATCTTGGCCAGTTTTGGAGCTATTTTATGACTGTCGGAATTTCCACTATTTGCTAGGCCTTTATTGAGCGGGCCCCATGTTGATGAAAAATACCTTTCAACACCCATCAATCTCATTCGAGGAAAAATGTTCCCCAGTACTGGATGAAGCGAGCTCCCCTTTCCCTCATGGCAACCTTGTTCAAGTGGCTCCTCTATGCTTGGGGAATAACACGACCCACTATAAAGCCAATGCCCTGCTCACCTCGTACCTCGATGTGTTCCCCTGAGGACGATGATGGAAGGTTCAGTTCCTCACTTAATTGTAAGGAGCCCTCAAGAATGGCTAAGGGTGAAACCGGAGCAGTCAGTGAATTATTGAAAGCCCATGAAGATGAGGTCGTGCAGTTTAAGCCCACATTGAGGCAGTTGCAGGACGAGATGAGGTTGAAAGCCGAAACGTTAATAACCTTGCGTCAAGTGGTGTTGAAGTCACATAAGCTTGAGCATACTCCCTCGGGGCACCAAACCTCATTTACCGTCTCTCAAGCACCGCTGCTAGACAACGAAATAGGGCCATCAATTGATGAATTACTCCCACCCTCGCCTCCCTCATTACCAGTCCCTTCTCCATCCTTTCTTCGGATTGGGAATGGAGGACTAGTAAAACGATTGATAGCCAAAGCATCAAAAAGATGTGGTACCTCAGCAGTAGAAAATCCCAGTCACTACCAGAAATCTCCCCCAGCTTATGTTGATCAGACTCTATAGTCACAAGGAGATCAAAGACTCGACATCCCCAAGAACAAAATCAATTATTTTCGACACAAGAGTTATTCCTTTCGAATGTCTATGATCCCCACGTTGTTGGAAACTCTCTTATCAAAGGGAGTGATTGATCGTCCTGCATCGAAAAGACCGAAGGAAGTTGGGAGAGAAGACGAGCCAAATTATTGCCAATATCAAAGGTTACTCTGTCACAAGACTGAGGTGTGTATTTACATTGGAGAAATTATCCAGAATCTCATAAACAATGGGGAGATTGAATTAGTAAAATGATTCCACAGGTGATCCAATGCCACACAATGGTCTAGATGCATGACCTTAAACTGCATGGTCCAAAGGTTTAGTTGCACGACCTTAAACCGCATGGTCCTAGTAGCATGACCTTAAACTACATAGGCATGGTTCAAGCTATATGACCCTAAAACTATAGCACACGTCCTAGTGGCATGACGTTAAACTGCACAACATACGCTCTCGGAGGCAAGACCTTAAACATTCCCTCTAATCACAGTAGCATGACCTTAAACACGCCTTTTCAAAAAAAAAATGACGAACATGGTATGCACCCCAAAGGCCAACATGGGAAAAATATGTCCAAAAAATCAAGAAGAAAAAAAAAAGAGAAAGAAAAAGATGGGCACAGTGAAAACCCACAAGAGCATTATGGGCAAGAGTGTCGAAATAAAGGGGCTCTAGTGAAAACCCTTCGGAGCACTCACTCTCAAATAACGGGCATGTTGATCTTACTTTATGGGTCAATACGAGTGAAAATGTCTTCCGTCCCTGTAGCAAACATTAAACTGTGCGACATTTAGTCCATTCACATGACTATAAACTTGTTCATGTGCTTACACGACTCTATGGGGTTATTGCATGACACCCTCCTACACATCCTCTGCTACATCCTTTTTCATAAGCCCCCAGTGAAAGGATACCACCATTCCGATGTTTCCTCCCAAATCAAGGTGTACCTCAGTTGCAACTGTGAGGCTTCGAAGCATAGCGTGCACTTCAAAGCATACGCCCGCCTCTACAAAGCCATATCACAAAGAGGTGTACCACAGTTCCGACTGCGAGGTCTCAAAGCAGAGCATGCAATCGTCGAGGCATGTGACCTCTTGTACAATGCCATATCACAAAGAGGTGTAACACAGTTTTGACTGTGAGGTTTCGAAGTAGAGCATGCAACCGTCAAGGCATGCGACCACCTCTACAAAGCCATATCAGAAAGAGGTGTACCACAGTTCCAACTGTGAGGCTTCGAATCAGAGCATGCACTCCAAAGCATGCGCTCCCTTTTACAAATCCATATCTCAAAGAGGTGTACCACAGTTTCGATTGTGAGGTTTCAAAGCAGAGCATGCAACCATTAAGGCATGTGACTGCCTCTGCAAAGCCATATCACAAAGAGGTGAACCACAGTTCCAGTTGTGAGGCTTCAAAGCAGAGCATGCAACTGTCAAGGCATGAGACCGCCTCTACAAAGCCATTTCACAAAGAGGTGTACCACAGTTTCAGCTGTGAGGCTTCGAAGCAGTGCATGTAACCGTCAAGGTTCGCGATGCCTCTACAAAGCCATATATTAAAGAGGTGTACCACAGTTCTGACTGTGAGGTTTTGAAGCAGAGCATGCAATCGTCAAGGCATGCGCCCGCCTCTACAAAGCAATATCTCAAAGAGGCATATCGCACTCTCAACCGTATACCGCTTACACCTGATAGGATGCTTTCACCACCCATTCCACACATCACCATTACCTCAAGACTCTCTTGGCCTCCATTTGTCCAGTTGAGTCACATCATTCATAACCCCCTTAAGCCTCCATCATACACCTTAACTTTCCATGACCCCACTTCTTGTCATGCGTGCCCTTATGCTAGACCACGTTACCGCCAGGTGTGTTCTACCACTATCCCCAGTGGGGTTGCATCTATGCTCGGGCCTGTCATTCCCAGTAGAGTTACATGAAGCCTCATACCTCGCCACATGGAGTCACGCGTGCCATCTTAATACCCAATGACGTTTTCTTTTGTTTTGGGCCACCATCTTCATCTAAAGCTCTCTGCTTGTGTATGCCTTAACTATTTTTTCCTCAAGGAGTCAGATTGCTATCCACAAACTTATCCCCCAAGGAGCTTTGCTTACATGGCAACCCACCTAAATGGTCTAGGTGCACGACCCTAAACTGCATGGTCCAAACTATATGACCTTAAACTGTAGTTGACCTTAAACTGCATAGTCCTAGTTGCATGACTTTAAACTACCTAACCACGATCCAAGCTATATGACCTTAAACCATAGTGCACGTCTTGGCCGCATGACATTAAACTGTTTTGCCCAGGTCTAGGAGGCATGACCTTAAATATGCCCCGCACGTGCACACGCCCTTTACGTGCATCTTCACACACGCCTTCCCTAACCGACATGTTCATGTGCGCGCAACTCCTTCATTGCTTCCTCAATGAGTCCATTCACTTCATTACCATCATCCATCATTCCCCAATGAATTTCACCCATGCCCACGAAATGGTGAACCACTCTACCATATTCGCCGTCCGCTAGTGGGTCACCACTATCCATCTCCCATTTCCCCAAAGTGAGTATAATCACCACCATGCTCACTCCTTAGCTTGGCCGCCATCCATCACCACCACGGTTCAAGCGATATGACCTTAAATTGTAGTGCACGTCCTGGCCGCATGAAATTAAAAGGCTTCGCACAAGTCCCCAGTGTATGACTATAAACATGCCTTCACAAAAAAAAAGAAAATAACTGGCATGGTGTATACTTGGATAAGGGAATTCCATGAGTAAAAATGATAGACGGGCATGGTCACAAACCATGAGTAAGAGAGTTCTGTGAGAAGAAAAAAGTCCTGGGCAAGGTGAAAACTCGAAAGGACGCTATTAGTAAAAACGAATGAAAAGGGTAGACATGGCCGCAAGGACATGGGTTAAAGAGCCCAAAAATAAATGAGGTTGGTGAAAACCATCTTTACGGCGCCACTTCTCCAGCTCAGGTGAAAACCCGCAAATGGCACTTAGACTGATAATTGCCAAATAGGCGTAATTCTGGCTAATGAGGCCCACACAAAATCCTCAGCTAGGATCCAATCACAATACAAGATGGCTGACCCGGGAGTGAAAGCCTCACAAGACCTCCCAAACTCCAAAAACAAAAAGAGTCATTGAGGGTGAGGACAATAACCAAATGATCCCACACAAAAAAAAAAGAGTCCCCGAGGGTGAGGACGATGATCGAAAGATCCCTCAAAATAGAAAAAGTGTTTTTAAGAGTGAGGACGATGACCGAAAGATCCCTTAAAGTAAAAAGGTGTCATTGAGGGTGAGGACGATGACCGAAAGATCTCTCCAAACAAAAAGAGCCATTGAGGATGAGGATGATGATCGAAAGATCCATCCAAAAACAAAAAGAGTCCCCGATGGTGAGGACGATGACCGAAAGATCCCTCAAAATAAAAAAGAGTCCCTGAGGGTGAGGACGATGAACAAAAGATCCCTCAAAATAAAAAAGAGTCCTTGAGGGTGAGGACGATGAACAAAATATCCCTCAAAATCTCTTCTCCCCCAAAGTCTCCATGGATGGACCTGTACATTGCATCCAAACGTCTGAGCATCCTAGTTACAACATTGCGTAGATTTCTCCTCGTTCACATTGTCCTGTGGCCAGGAAGAAAAAAGAAATAAAGACGAAAGAAATTTTCCAAATTTTGTCCTTCTTGCTTCTCTTGAAGCACAACAATCTGCGGGGCATGCTGTTTGAACACATTTTTCAGCACCATGGGTCCTCAATGCGAAATAAAAGGAAGATGCTAATCAATAAAGCCCTACAAAACAATGGAAATTTTGACAGTCTCAAAATGGTCATAGAACTGGTCAAGATATTCATAAGGATTCCAAAAAGTCTCCTGCCATGTTTCGTATCATTCCGACATGTCTAAATCAGTGCAGATTGAAAAATAGTTTCGTCATTAACACGCTAAAAGGGTCCCCTGTAACTAGAGCTCTATTTTCGATGTCTCAAAATGTTGTGGGGACCACCATCATTGGAATCGGCAAGGTCGAAAACCCTTAGGGGTGAATTTTCGACTTAATCGGGCGCACTGCAAGATAAAATTATGGGTAAAATACCAAAAAAGGGTAGGTCGCACACTTTTCTTGTGTGGCCTCCCTGCACTAAAGCATCGTTAAAGGTGACTATTTTTGTAACCTCGGGTAGTGATTTTCGAGGTCCATATCTTACTCGTCTCAAGTCGGATGATGCTCAAATTTTCTGAGCATATTCATCTCATCAAGACAAGCGTTTTGATATGTGGCACGCCAGTTGATGACAGTCGAGCACGGAGAAAAGCTAGAGAGAAGTTGCTGATCTATGAAAAAAGTTCCAGGAAAATCAACAGTGACGCCTCTCTCGAGTGGCCAAATCACGACACTCAAGCATCGAATCAACGTGAAACCAATTGCATTGTGTGCGTAAGGTCTAGGGCTATCTCTGGTCCGAACCCCGTACATGATGAACTGTCGGATTTCGCACATGAAGGTATGAAAGCAACTATAAATTCCAGTGCTGGAATTCCAGATTTCGGTAAAAAACTCAAGACTACAAAATCTTCGTCCGGGCACGGAATCGAGCTGCCTTCGTTGCAACACAATCGTGACAGCATACTTAGTGTGATCCAGTGAAGAAATCAAGAAAAAACATCAAGAAATGAGAGCACTATCGATCCAAAATTTGCACGATTCATCAAAATTTTAAGTCGCATGATCGTAGCTTAAAAACATGATCCATGGCTCGACGTTGGTATCAAATCGATCGTCAGAGCCCTACAAGAAAATAATCATCTTTGGACAAACGGGCACCAGGATAACCCCGGATTGACCATGGAAGATCACATACATCTTAGGGCAGCAGCAGAGATAGCTTTAGAATTCCATGTATATTTAGATAGGGGCAAAACAGTCATTTTGCATCAATTTTTTTTAATTCAATTAAATATTAATATTCAACAATTAGGTTTAATTTTGATCAATCCACCCATGTTTGGGCAAAAGATATATATATCACGTACTATCATTATACAAAGGACCCTATTTTGCTTAATAAAATTTCCATCTTTTTCATTGTTGGGTCATATATTGAGAGAGAGGAAGGAGAGATAAACTTTTGGGTCATTACCCTGGGCTTATCTGCTCTCTTTCTCTTTCTCTTTCTCTCTCGCGGAACCCCATCGCCGTTGTCCGTGTTTCACTTTTTCTCATTCTCTTTTTTTCGTTTCCTCTTGTGGTCTTGCTTGACCACGATCTCTCTCTTCTATCCTCCTTGTGGTCCCTCACGACCATAGCCTTTCGCACTCCTTATTTGTCGTCCATCATGACTACTATTTTCCTCTTTTCTTTTTCTCTTATCTCCTTCAGGACTATTTTCTTCCTGGGCACCCTCGAGCTTACATGTCCCTTCTTTTTCTGGTAGTCTTATCTGTTTCCTTTTTTCTTCTTTTTTGGAATTCACTCGCATCACCCTTTTTGGTGAACCCTAACGTACCCATTTTTCCACTCACGTTATGTGGTCTCCCACTATTACCATTCCCTAAGCTCTTTCTTACCTATCGCCGTGCGCGCAACAAACCCCGACGCCCTCGACAACCGGTCCTCCCCCCTACTACCACCCAACACCGTGTGTGGAAGCAACCACCCACCGCCGTGCGTAAACTCCACACCACAACTGGAGCTGGCTGCAAATCCCTGCTACACCATTCCTTTCTCGCTCTCGCTCTCGCTCTCGCTCAGCTGCACCTCAGCCCCTGCTCTTTCGGCTGCCAGCATCACCGTCCCCACTTCTGCCACTGCTTTCTCTCTCTCTAGCTCTCTGCCCTCAACCATCTTTCACCACAATAACCACCCACCTATTCACGTAACCTTTCCATCTGCTCTTAACCCAAGATCTCCCACTCTCCTCCCCAATTACTGCCATACTCCATTCTTGCAATTCTTTCACCGCTATTCTCTTCCATCCTCCGCCTGCAGCCCATCCGACTCTTCCTCCATCTCCACTTCTCTCAATCGCCACATCCACCACCTGTAATTTCCTTCACCTTGCTGCTCCGCCAACGACAACTTTCTCACCTCTATCTCACCGCCCCATCTAAGCTGCTGCCCCCCACCTCTGTTGAAGCCACCTATCTGTCACCCAATTCCACCATTCTTCGCCCAATCTCAGTCATCTCCGCCACCTACCGTTGGCTGTCCCTGTCCCTCTTTTGCTCCCATCTCAACCTTCACTTCACCCGCATGAACCAGGCGACACCATATCTGCCATTGCCGCCCTCTTTCTCAGCCTCCTTCCTCTCAGCCTGCTGTTCCAGGCAGAAGCTGAATCGCCATCTCTGCCACTCACAGCCTCAGCTCTCCTCACTCCACCGAGTCTTCTCCTCCACCAGCTGCAACCTTCGCTTGACCCCCATTCTCTCCCTTCCACCTTTACTTGCTGCCCTCTACTCTCCTGTGGTTTCCATCCCCTGCACTTTCTCTTTGTAGAAACCCACAAGGCAAAAACCCATGAACGAAACCCACTTTCCCTTTTCTTCTTTTTCGTCTTTTTCCTTTCGTTGTAGGATTGCGTTAGTTTCGCCTTTTTTTTTCTTTTCGTTGTAGGAATATGTTTCACCACTCTCTCACCTTATTTCATTCAACCTAACTAAAAGCAAACCCAGCACGCCTTCCTTTCATTCATGTAAAACCCGATACTTTTCCCTCTTTCTCTCTCATCCAAATAAACCCCTTCTCCCTTGATCACCTAAACCTTTGTATTATTATTTTATTCCACTTAACCTCACCCATCCTATTTACCTCACCCTAGTTTAATTTAATATATTTTATTTTATTTTATTTATTTTATTTTATGTTCCCTCAGCTTATTTTCATTTTATTTATTTTATTTACCTCATTTATTTTATTTTATTTATCCCTTTTATTTATTCCCATTACCTCATCTTATTTTATTTTAATTATTTATTTTACTTTATTTCATTTACCACTCTTATTTTATTTACCGATCTTTTTTTATTTCATTTTTTTTATCCGTTTTATTTTATTTTCCTTTACTTCATTTTTTTTAATTTATTGCTTTTATTTTCTATTTTAATCCTAATTCTATTTTTTAATTTTATTTTAATTGATCTCTTTCATTTTCATTTAATCTCATTTTCTATCACTCTTATTTCACCATCACTCTTATTTTCACCTTCGTCTCTTTTTGGAAGACCTAGCGAGAGTCAAGCTAGTCTTCACCTCCCCTCTTTCTCTTATTTACTTCTTTGACGAGAGGGTAGGCTGAACCTTGAGCCATTATGCCAGGGTGGTTGGTGTTGATTCTGTCGTCGAGTAGTACTACTACTATGCCAGTCTGAGTTACCGTGCCCGTCTTGCTACCATATCAAATCAATCACCATAGTGGTCTAGCCACTGTGCCAGCCTAGCCACCCGATCAAACTTCTTCTCTCACTTTCACTTCACCTTGTAACAAGGTGGGGACCTATGCCCCACTCGTCTGTACTTTTAATTGTGTGTGTGTGTTTGCAGGAAAGGAGAAACAAGTCAAGGGATGCGATTCCAAACCGGCCATAGGCCAGGGGGGCTGTCCAACGTGATCTAAGAGGGTACCCACGCGAGCCAGCCCGAGTGTGTCATAAACCCATGTGAGGTAAGTCCTGCCTCACGAGCCCAATTCCTCCATCTCTAGTTGGTACTCCTGCCTGCGTCTTCTTTACGTGGTTCTCGAGAGGGCGATCTCAGGTCCCGTTCCATCTCGAACCCGGAACCAAGCCATCAAGTCAATCCGACCCAGAGGGTGAGATCGAGGCACCTAACTAGCAAAAGCGATACTGGGGTCAGTTGTCCTCTTTTCTTCAGATGCAAGATCAACGATGGGGTCAATCGTCCTATTCAAGAGCAACGCTAGTTGATAATATATCCTTGTAACCTCCCTAATAATGGGTTTCTGATTGTAACTTGTAATTCCTGTTACTGTAATAAAAGGAAAGTTTTTGCTTTTGTCCCTTGCCTCCTTTTCTTTTCTTCCCTTTCTCTTTCCTTTAATTCTTTCTTTCTTTTGCCGTGCTCATTGAGATTTTTGAGTAGCATCAGGGATAATACTCCTGTAGATATCGCCCCTTGATGGGGGCCATTGCTTCTCCTCCATAATGATGTGCCAATATATAAGCCTCATTTGGAGAGACATTCTTGACTATGAAAGGGCCTTCCACTTAGGTTCAAACTTCCCTTTACGATGCCCATACATAACGATCGGCCTCTTGATGGCTAGAACCAGATCCCTACGGGTGAATGAGCAGATTTTGACTAACTTGTCAAACACTCTCTTCATTCTCCCCTGGTTGAGTTCGAGATTCTGCTGAGCCTCTAGCCTCTTTTCATCGAGTGCGTCTAATTCTTGATACTTAAGTTTGATCCGCTCGTCTTCCGTCCGGCCCTGTTGTATGGCGACAGGAAGTGAGGGCAATTGCATCTCGAGGGGTAAGACTGCTTCACCTCCATAAACCAGAAATAAGGAGTGGAGTCGGTAGCAGTTTGATTGGTGGTGCGATACGCCCACAATGCTTCAGGAAGCACTGTACAAAGTATTTGATACTAACTTCATTAAAACACTGTACAAACTTCGTATTTGATACTAACTTCATTAAAACACTGTACAAAGTCTTATTGAAAGTCTCAGCTAAACCATTCGCCCGAGGGTGGTACATAGTCGAGTACTTCCACTTGAAACAGAACTGGTTAACTAAGCGATCAATAAGATGACTCTTGAACTGAGGGCCATTGTTTGATATAATCCAATCAGGCACTCCAAATCGGTATATGATATGATGCCGCATAAAATTAGCAACTGCGGCCCCCGGGACTTGGTAGACATCCAATGCACATTATTACGCTCGGTACGATCTTCAGGTAGTCTACCGTGCTTTATGAAATTAACAATTGGCTCTCTCCAATCTTCCACCTGCTCAATTTCTGCACACATTGGATCGCAGAACTCTGGTTCTGGATTTTCGGCTCCATTTTCTACTCGGCTTTAATGACATCTTTGGCAGACATAAGTGCCCCAAATGGATAAGGCGGGCACTCGGGAAAGAGATTTCTCTCATCATCTATCAGAACCCCTCCCCCAACCCCCTTGCCATACTCAAAGGAGGGTGACCGGGTGTGGGCTCGTGATCTAGAGGTAGCAAATGCCACTCAGGTCGGAGTGCACTCATCGCTATATTAACGCGGTAAACAAAGGAAACCATGGTAAGAAATTAAAAACAATGATTCTAAAAGGCATAAGAACATCTAGAAATGGAATTCCAATGCACCAAAAATCCACTATAAGAAATTTCTTCCAAAAAAACATTTCATCTCAGTTTGGGGCATCAAGGCCCAATAGTACGTGTGATCCACAATAAACAATAACCAAGGCCAAACTACCCACTAAGGCATACGAAGGGAGAGAGTGTCTTCGTCAGCTTCGGATCTCAACTGTCAACTGCTTCCAGTAAGCCACGTCTTCCACCTGTGACTCTTGCTCTACAAAGATGGTAGAAATAATAATAGAATGAGCTATACAGCTTTGTAAGTAAGTCCAGATACTAAGTATCATCAATAAATCTAACATAGAATTACTATCAAATAAATAAAAAATCTCATCAGTGCATTAATCACACGCATCATTAGAATTCTCATTCTATTAATACAATAATTAACATTCACATTCATAGTGCAAATAACAAAAAGCATAAGGAGTAACATTTCAGAAAAGCTTTCCTTATTGAATACCATCATGATACATAACAATCATGCACTTCATGTTATCATTCATTCATCTATAATAGAACACATTTCACAGTAGATGTTCTTGTCTTAACAGAGTATACTCTTTCTTTATCAAATAGCTCATTCCCATTTCACGATAAACAGATGGTCAGGCCATGAAATACGCCCAAAGCATGCACCTCACTGGCATTGGTCACATAAGTAGGCCCTGCAATACTCTCGAAGCAACCACCTCTCAACTCAATCTGGGCCATGCGATATGCACAACGCATGCTGAGGATTCTCATAACACTAATCCCACCATTCACATGAATAGGCCCTGTAATACTCTCAAAGAAGGCACCCCTCAATCTCAATCTGGGCCATGCGATACGCAGAAAGCATGCACACTGGCATCAGTCACATAGGCTGGCCCTGCAATACCCTCAAAGCAGGCATCCCCTAATCTCAATCTTGGCTATGCAATATGCGCAAAGCCTGCCAAGGGTTCTCATAATGTTATTCGAATCAGTTACGCTATAAATGGGTATTCCATTACGTAGCGGCCATTATCACCATATCAGAACAAAATAGTTCCCATTACCAATGGGTGGCCCATTGCGTAGTGGTCAGTATCATAGTATATCATGGTACCATAACATGATTGAGCATTAAATTTTCCCATACTTAGTCAGTACTTTGGACAGATAATTCCAGTCTCATCAAGCATAGTTTGAGTCTTGATCACAATTATATAGCTGTCATGACCACTAAAACACTTAACATGAAAAATTCATAATGATAGCACTACCAAGTGGCACTTACACTCATCAATCAGCATTTATGACACTTGTCACATCAACATTCATATTGATAGTCTATCGTAGTGCACTGGTATTTGTTAAATTTTCGCTTAGTGCATGGTCGCATAGCATTGTTCACATAACATCATTACCTAAAACATGCAACCCTCATCATATGAAAGTATCTCATAACATTATGCTTAGCAAGTATCACTTGTAACACATTTCACTTTGTCGGTCAGTGAGCAGTTCATTCAAAAGAGTGTACAATATCACCATCAAGGTATTCTCATAGAAAAAGGGTGTCATTATCAAACCGTGGAGGGTTCTCGTGTGGTATTAAAACCAATTTTGAAATAGACTCACTCATGATTCATATAAAGTGATTTGAACACATTTGGTTAGGGTTTTAGCATAAAACAAGTTATTTCTCAGGACAGGCACAAAGCTGAAAATGTTGGTGGTGAGTAAAAGTGACGTACCCCCTTCCTCGGAGGCATAAGTCTCAATCTACGAAAGTTTTCAAAATGATTTGAGCATACAACTTTGACATCACTCATATATATCTCAAATGGAAGTGGGTTGGAGGCATTTGAAAATCGTTTAACAGATCAAAGGCTTGACACCAAACACATGACAGTTGCTAGGGTTTCATACAACTGATGGCAGTGACATACCCTTACATTTCGGGGCATATCTCCCAATTTATGGGGAATTTCAAAACAAGTTTGACATAAAACCTTAATCTTACTCAGAGATATTTCAAATGGAGGAGGTTTGAAAACATTTGGAAGTCGTTTAGTGGGCCAAAAGCTTGGTGCAAAGTAGGCGACAGTAGCTGAAATTCCTGCAACGTGGCAGTGACACACTCCCATATTTTGGGGTGTATTTCTTAATCCATACAACTTTTGAAATGGTGTAAAAAGCACGATTAAAATATACAAGCATATTTTCCCTTTAAAAGCAGTTTAGGCTCGTTTGAACATCATTTGGTCATTGAAAAATGCGATGCAAGAATAGTCACAATCCTAGAAAATCTTATTCTCAAGCTTGACGTACCTCAAAGAACACTTAGAAATTCAAAACCCAAGACAATTGTTGATGCACAACCATATTCATATACACTAGTCACACAAGAGAACTACGATACAAATTTTTACAGCTAACAAGTTCATTTTCATAGCTCAAACAACCATGGCATTAGAGGCACAAATCTAGCATTTCCAATCCCATCTACCCCATTCAAACTTGCATGCTTACCCACTACTCATGCTCAAAATCAATCCCTAAAACCTATTGATGCGAAGAAGCTAGACCCACTTACCCTTACGCTCACAGTGCCTCCACAACTCTAACTCGCAGGCCACTCAAGCAATGGCGTCCCAATGGCAGCAGAAAAGAACTCTAACCTTGGGATCTAGAGAGAGAGTATGAGGGCAAAAATGGCAGTGAGATGGAAGGAGAGAGGGCTTTAAGTATCCGGGGTAGGTCGAAACCACGTGGTTGTCATGCATGGCACTAACAAGTAGGACACTGACACATATGGCTCTGACTGACGCGACGCCGGCAGGTACGGCAGCAGTCACCTCATCACTTTTCACTCACGGCGCTATGCTTGCTTCATGGGCGGCGATGCTCCAGACGGAGCTACACTCGCGGGGATGCTCCAGACAGTGCTACACCTGCGGTGATGCTCCAGACAGTGCTACACTCAAGGCGATGCTCTAGACTGCGCTACCCTCGTAGCGATGCTTTAGACGGTGCTACCCTCATGGTGATGCTCTAAACAACACTACCCTCCCGACGATGCTCCAGATGGCGTTACAATCACGTTGATGCTCCAGACGGCGCTACACCCGCGACGATGCTCCAGACAGCACTATACTTGTGGTGATGCTCCAAACAGTGCTACCCTCGCGAAGATGCTCTTTTACGCACGACCTTCCCTCTCTTTCATGTCAGGCGCTTCCTTCTATTCTTGCACGGCGTTACCCCTTACACTAGCGTCAGTACGCCTCCTTCCTTTGCGCCGGGCATGTGATTCCTTCACTTATCTCTATTGCTATGAGCGTTTTTAGTCTAGAAGAACTGGGGTCCTTACAACATCCACCCCTTAAAAGGATTTTTTCCCCAAAATCATACTTATGGAATCCCATAATCGGGAACCCTCTCATCCACTATTGTCCCATACAACTGTTTATAGTCTTATCCCTAACATCACATAGTCTTATACTTGATATTCCACAGCAATACATAGAGTGTCGTGCACCAACAAAACAGATATCATATCAATCCAATCATGCAAACATTAACAGGTTGACACACATCGATCAAATCATTTAGCTACAAGCGATCTCAATAGATCAACCACAACCAATTGACATACTGGTATCAATCTTCAATTAGGGTTCGGCAGTACTCACATAGCGGCACCTTACTGGTTAGGTGCCACGATCTCGCCTTTCGGATTTAGATGATTTGGCAGCACGTATCTCGGGTTTTTAACGAACCCGAGATTTGAGATCGCTCTCTCAAAACCTTGCTCAAGGGCACGGGTAAGTTTACCAACCGATGAGAGAGGAGTTTAAGGTGGATTCGGGACTTATTCGGGCTGGCTCGCGTGGGTACCTCTTAGATCATGTCGTAAATCCCTCTAGCTACTTTAGCTGGTTGGAATCGCCTCTCTTGACCTGTAATCTCCTTATTTTTCTGTACAATACTACTATGGTTAAATTGCAAGACAAGTAGGTCGAAGAGACCCACCCTTGTCTTAGACCATTGCACATCTGTGTGGCTAAGAATGAGCGGGGTTAGAGTGATGAAGTGGAAGTTTCGAGCAAAGGTAGAAAAAATAAGAAAAATTGATGAAGGAATGAGACTAGCTTGATAGCCGGACAGTGACCGACTCGGAGTGGTAACAAGATGGGTATGATACTCAGGACTAACACTGCAGCAATACTACTCGAAACCGAGACCGATGTGGCGATGCTAGGTTAGGTCCACCTCAATCAAGTGAGGAGAGAAATGAGTGAAGAGAAGGAAAGAGAGCGAAAAGAAAGAGAGTGAGACGGCGGAGGGGATATGGTCCCGACGACGCTAGGCGTTGCCACCCATGACTATGGAGTAGCAGTATCACGGCCCTGAAACGGCGTTAGACACTACTACTCACAGTTAGAGGGTGAGTAGAGGACTATAGACGGCGCTAGACATCGTCATTGGCAACATAAGAAGGTAACACGTCCCTGCGCGGGCGGTGATAGCCTCTCATGGTGCGCGTGACTATAGCCATTTGTGAAGTGTGCGGTAATAGCCATTTGTGTGTGGGATGCAAGGGGGACAGCGATGAGCACTGAACATGCGGAGGAAGCTCACGGACGGTGATGGGCACCGAGTCTGTGAAGGAATCTTGTGGATGGTGACAAGTGTTGTCGAGGCCTCTAATGAGTGGTAATAGGTATCGCCGTCAGCAATAGGCGCGCAACAGGGGAATACCCCTGCTGACGGCAATGAGTTGCACTGTCTGGGCTCATCATTGAGACGTCAAAGCTACATCTACAAATGACGATGAGTAGCGCTTTCTGAAGGCCTCACTGGGACAAACAAAAGGGGAAGAAGACTCGAGCATGGTACTGCCTTCACCATGCACGTCCTATGAGACCACGGGAGGGGCATGCATGACACTGCCACTACCGCACAAGGCTTCTGCGAGGAACTCAGACGGAGAAGAAGAAAGAGAGGAGTAGAAAGAAAAAGAAGAGAAGAAAAGAAAAGGAAGAGAGAAGATCTACCTCAAGCCTAGGGGTATCGATCAAAAGTTTCTTACTTTCTCTTTTCAAACGTGACCCAAGAATGGTAAGAAAGAGAAACTATATAAGTAAAATCTCTCTCTTTTGTGAGGGATTGAGTCCTTTGGTGCGTACAATGATGGTACGTATATATAGAATTTGCCCCAAACATGGGTGGATGATCAAACGTAACCCTAATTTTGAAAATTAGGATTAAAATAAATTAAAAAAAATTAGAAAATAGGGTGAAAAATGAAATATTTGCCCCTTTCGTACAATTTTTTGAATTCCATAATAGTCCATGTGTTGCCTTAAAACGTGCATGATTTTTCATGGATGATCTGGGGTCGTTTCGATGCCCGGTTGATCATGTTTTTAGTGCACGATCATGTGACTTGAAATTTTAATGGATCTTGAAACATCTGATTGATAATGTGCTCTTTACTTGATGTTTTTCGATGATTTCTTTGCTAAATCACACTGAGCATGCCGTTACGATCATGGGGCAATAAACACAGCCCGATTCTGTGCCCGAATGAAGATTTTGTAACCTTAAAATTTTTGCCGGAATCTATAATTTTGGAGACGAAATTTGCAGTGGTTTCGTCAGCTTCGTGTGTGGAATCTAGCCGTTCATCATGTACGGGGTTCAGGTCAGAGATGGCTCGAGACCTTATGCACACGATAGAATTGGTCTCGCATCAATTGGGCTCTCGAGCGGCGAGATTCGGATACTCGAGGGAGGCACGACGCTGCCAAATTTCCTGCACTTTCTTCACGGATTGGCAACTTCTCTCTAGCTTTTCTTCGTGCTCGGGTATCGTCACGGGGCGTGCCACATATCTAATCGCTCGTCTTAATGCGACGAACATGCTCACAAAATTTGAGTACGATCTTACTTGAGACGGGTGAGATATGAGAGTCAAAAGCCACTGCTCATGACTATCCTTCAATGGTGTAGAGATGTAAGGTGACCGCACGGGAATAGACTGCGGCTCCTCCTATTGATCTCTTTTGCCTACAACTTCTTCCTAGAGTGTCCATTCGAGTTGAAATTTGACCCCTGGGGGTTTTCAGCCGTGCCGGATCTAATGGTGGTGGTCCTACAACAATTGAGATACCGAGAATCTAGCTCTAGCTATAGTATCTATTTCAGGGGGCTATAGGCTGATTTTTTCGGAACTGTTTCTCAATCTGTACCGCCTTAGACATGTCGAAATGCGACGAAACTTGGCAAGAGACTTTTGAGAGACCTCATGAGATCTTGGTCAGTTCTGTGGCTATTATGAGATTACCAAAATTTCCACTGTTTGCTAGGCGTTTATTGAGCAGGGGCCCCATGATGATGAAAAATATCTTCCCATAGCATGCCACGCCAAATGTTGTGCTTAGAGAGAATCGAGAAGTGTAATCATTCGAGACGTTTGAGGGATCTTGTTGATGTCCTCACCCTCGAGGGACTATTTGTGATACTGAAGCGTGAGGCCTTTGTAGGGACCTCCGCAGATAGAATCAAGCCTATGGGATCTTGGCGAAGTCCTCTTCCTGAAGGGACTATCTACGATTTTGAAGCGTGATGCCTTTGTATGGACCTCCTCAGACAGAATCAGGCCTACGTGGAGGCCAAGTGCTAAGAACCTTTTGGTCGGCATTGTTCGCTGCTACACCACGTTTTCTTTTGATGCTCAGGGTATCTCTGTAGTTCCCGTCTTACAGGGTCTAGTCGAGAGCTTCTGGCCTATCTCGAAAGTCTGATCCCATGTAGGCTAGGGGATTTGGTGAGGAATACCCTGAAGCTTGTTGCAGGTTAGACCTTGACTTCGTCAGTTTCTTGCCTTCGTGATGGTCTTTGGTGTTCTAGAGGGATCTTTTGGTCATCGTCCCCACTCTCAAGGACTCTTGTTGTTGTAGATGTTCAAATGTGGCAGATCTTATTCAGCTCTCACTCCTTGATGAGCCAATTTATGTTGTTGATTAGATACTGGCATTTGAGGACTTTAGAAGGAAAACGAGGAAGCCCTGCTGCCGCGGTCTGTTGGAAGCCAAGTCCTCCAGCACAACCATGAAGTCCATGTTGTTTCATCATGGGCAGTCCCTTGGCAGCTTGCCATGCCTTATCAAATGAATTGAAGCTGACTCGGGAGTGGCTGGCTTCTTCTTTTTTGCTTGTAATCATCCTCTTTGGTGCTTTTCCTTTTTCTTCATGAGGAGAGAATTTCTTCAGTGGATTTCTTCTTCTTCATGAGGAGAGCATTTCTTTTTGGCCTGTAACCGTCCTCTTTTCCTCAGATGCAAAATCTTTGTAAGCTCCTTAGTAATGGGCTTTTGACTCTATTTTGTAATTTTTCCGGATGCAATAAAGAAATGAACTTCCCTTGATAGACTTGTCAAAGGATCTTTGTTCATTCGAGGTTCTGCATGACCTTTAGTCTCTTTTTGTCAAGGGAATCCAACTCTTGGTAATGGAGCTTGACTCTCTCATCTTCAGTCTCTCCCTGATGTATAGCGACACGGAGTGAGGGCATTTGAACCTCGAGGGGTAAGATAGCCTCGCTTCCATATACCAGGGAATAAGGAGTGGAATTGGTAGCATTCCGGGTGGTGGTGCGATAGGCCCACAAAGCTTGAGGTAGCTTCTATGCCAATTCTTCTTTGAGTTCAAAACTGACTTTCGAGGTATCCCACATAGAGTTTTGTTGAATGCCTCAGCCAGACCATTGGCTCAAGGGTAGTACATAGTCGAGCACTTCCACTTACATAATCGAGTACTTCCACTCGAAGTAGAACTGGTTGGCTAGGCGATCAACATGATGGCTTCTGAACTGGGGGCCACTATAAAAAAATATTCAGTCTGGAACCCCGAATCTCTAGATGATGTGGTGATGCATGAAGTTGGCTACCGCAGTCCCTGGAACCTGCTTGAGTGGGACCGCTTCAGCCCACTTGGAAAATAATATGTCGCTGCTACAATGAAGGCATGACCCAAGGCAGAAGGAGGGTCAATTGCCTACAATATCCATTCCCCACTGGGAACAGGGCCACGATGTCACTGTAGGGTGAAGAGGCTCCGGGGGTTGATGAATGAGGCCCGAGTGAATCTGGCACACCTGGCATCTCTTAGCATAGTTTTGGGCGTCAGCCACCATTGGAGGCGAACAATAGCCGAGTCAGCATATGCACTTGTAGAGCTTAGGGCTGGACTGATGCTGCCCGTAGATACCCGAGTGCACTTCTTCGAGTACTTTGCTTGCTTCCTGTGTAATGACGCATTTGAGGAGAATTTCGTCAAACGACCGATGAAAGAGAATGTCCCCGTTGAGATGGGTGTACTGGGTAGACATCTGTCATATGCCGTTGCGTTTCACCCGATCCTGAGGTAGCCCTCCATGCATTATGAAGTTCATGATTGGCTCTCTCCAGTCTTTGACTTGTTCAACCTGTGCACACATCGGGTCGAAATATTCGGGCTCCTGGTTCTTGACCTTAGATTCTTTACCTTGGGCATCTCTTGCTCTGCCTCAATGGCATCTTTGGCCACGAGAAGTGCCTCGAATGGGTAAGGCGGGCATTCAGGGAAGACATCCCTCTCCTTATCTGCGTCAACTTCAGTTCTCAAGTCAATGTGTCTCCATTCGGTTACCCAGACTAGAGTGGGCCTTGATGAGGTTAGCCTTCTAGGGATGTGACTTAAGGAGAAATCATCCAACCGGGCCATCTAAGGTTTGGCCGTGTCATGACAAGGCTTGAGACTATCCTTCCTTACATCATAAACCCCTTTAAGCTGCCGGATGACTAGCTCGGAGTAGTCGAAGGTGTTTAGGTGCTCCAGATTTATCTCTTCGGTGATCTCCAGCCCGATTATGAGGGCTTGATACTTTGCTTCGTTATGAGAAACCGTCTCTACAAGCGAGAAGGATAGAGGGATCATTCTGCCATTGGGAGTTAAAAACATAACTCTAGCGCCCCCTCTCTCAGTTTGGAATGCTCCGTCAAAGTAAAATTCGCACGGCTGAGACAACACTGTATAGAAAACTTCTTTATCTGGGAGGTCACTTGACATGAGAGATTCCGAAGGGACTGGGTGAGCTACAAGGAAATCTGCTAGGGCTTGACCTTTGATCGCCTTCTGTGGTACATACGTGATGTCGAACTTCATCAGCAATAATGCCCACTTGGCCAAAGGTTCTGACAAGCACTGTTGGGTCATGAGGAACTTGACCAGGCCGGCCTTGGAGATTAACTTGACCTCGTGATTGAGCAAGTAGTGGCGGACCTTCTGTACTGCAAATATCAAGGCTAAGCACATCTTTTCGCTATGAGGGTAATTCTTTTCGGCTCCTTGCATTATGTGGCTGAGATAGTAGAGCATTGTATCTTTCCCTCCATCATTATTTTGCACTAGGAGTGCCCCGAGTGATTCATCAAGGGCGGTCACATAAAGGATAAGAATCCTTCTTAACCCTGGAGTGGAGAGTACGGGTGGGTTCAACAAGTACTGCTTACTGTCATTCAGCGCAGCTTGGCACGCTTCATCCCATATGAAAGGAGTGTCCTTCTTCAGGAGGTGTGAAAAGGGTCTGCAACGTCCTGAAAGGTTTGAGATGAACCTTTGAATGTAGGTGAGCTGTCCTTTGAGAGACCACAGTTCATGGAGGGTTGTAAGCATCGCATGTCCTGACTTGTCTTGATTTTGACTCACTCGATCTCCAGTCCACAGTACCTCACAATGAACCCTAATAACTTTCCTAAGCGTATGCCAAAGGCGCATTTCAAAGGGTTGATCTTCAGTTGGAGACACCACAGCCGTTCAAAGACCTTTTTAAGGTCTTGTATGTGAGTATCCTTTGTTTCAGACTTCACCACCAAGTCATCCTCATAGCACTCGACCTCCTTGTGGATCATGTCCTTGAAGAAGGTCGTCATGGCTCGCTGGTACGTGGCACCGACATTCTTTAACTTAAAGGCATCACAGTGTAGCAAAAGACACCTTTGGGGGTCAGGACCGCAGTGGCCTCCTCATCATCATGCGCCATCCTGATTTGATTGTAACCAGAATATCCATCCATAAAGGAAAAGATCTGGCAATGAGCCGTGGAGTCAACAAGCATCTCGGTGAACGGCAGGGGGAAGTCATCCTTGAGGCAGGCGGTGTTCAAATTGTGAAAGTCAATACAGACCCTGATTTGACCATTTTTCTTCTTGATTGGGATGGCATTTGCCAACCATCTTGGGTATTTGACTTCACATATAAATCCAGCCTGTTTGAGTTTATTCACTTCAGTGTCGATTTGTATCTCGAGGTCGAGTCTAAACCTTCTTGATTTCTGCTTTATGGGTTTGATGAATGGATCAATGCCAAGTCAATGGAAAGCAATTTGAGGTTCTATGCCGAGCAACTCATGATAATGTCAGGTGAAGACGTCTCGATTTACTCGGACGAGGAAAATATAATTTCCTTTCTCCTCTGGGGACATCTTTGTTGAGATGAAAGTTGGCCTCAGGTCAGCCTCATCCCCCAGTTTGATCTCTTCGAGCTCATCAGCCGTGGGCTGATCGCCTTCTTCCCACTCTTCTGGAGCTTCCTAAAGTTCCTCATTAAGGGATTCACAAGGATTTTCATTGACCTCGAGTGCAAAAACCCATGATCCTGGCATCTCGGCTTCTAGGAGGGGCTGAGTGTTGGAGAGGGCCGGTCTCTGGCTGGTCCAGGTGGTTAAAGGGTCAGCTTCGAACGACGAGTCCATGGTCTCATGGATGGGGTAACCTGATGCTTGCCCCGAGATGGATGCTTCATGCACTTGAATCATGTGGCAGGCCTCATGGAAGTGGGAACTTGAGAATGACTCGAGTTTGGCTAGGGAGGACAAGGCGTCGACTACTGTCGAGACTCCTGCTGCTTGGGTCAGCATCTCTTTGAGGTGTTCTTGTTGTGGTTGGGTGAGGCTGGTGCCTCCGAACTCTCTTTTTAGAGTGTCGAAGTCTGGGCACCATCGAGTTGCACCTGTGGAGAAAATAGAGAAGGGAGGATAAGAAGAGTTAGAAAATTCCAAGCAACTTTTTACGTTGTCGTCAGAATTGGACGTGTGCAGGGGGTATTTTAGGTCTTACTCTCGCTTTGACCGTTGTGGGGTACTTTTAGCGTCTTCATCCAGATTAGAGGAATCCCGAGCTGCTGGTGGGTTGAGGATGTCCGCCTGATTGGACGAAAGGATGCGGCAAGCTGCACTTGGGATGAAGTCCTGCAAGGTCGGAATTGGGGGGAGAGGCCTGAGAAATTCTTCCTTGACTGGTGGTTAAGGAATGGGATTCCTTCAACGGGCTGACCTTAGTGCTCGCTGTCTCCTTCTGGATCCCTGAGGGGGTGTTTGGACCGTCCTCGCTGGCTAGTGAGTAGTCTTAGCTTGATGGACCGCTTCACGCTTCAGGGATTTGAGTCTCCTTCACCCATGGTAGACTTCCCACGGGAGAGAGGTCATGGTGTTCGAAGGTTCTCGTGCATGCTCATGAAGGGCTTGTCGTGTGGCCTCCTCTTAAACGGGGGTGACAGCTTGAAAGTGTTCCGGAAGGATGGCACAAACGATGTGGCCTTGCTAGACTTTCTCCACGACTATAGCTTCAAATCCTCCGCACTCTGTTTGCTCGTTACCCCATAATTAGTGATAAGGGAACCAGAGTTTTTTCGTGCCCTGAGCAAGCTGCTTAGGCTGCCTGGCAGGCTTGGGAGTGACGAAGCCCTGTTGGAGCATCGCCTTGAAGAGGGCCTGCTGAGGGTCTGGTCCCGCGTTTCCCTGGGATGACTCCAGGAGGTCTTCATGCACAGGCGGAAGAGGGACTTGAGGGCGTCCTCCTAGGTTGCCTTGAACTTCCTGACACTACCGTATCTTCTTTGCTAGAAGCTTATGGAAGCCGATGCACTCGCTGACATCATGACCTTGTATCTGGTGATATGTGCTCTAGAGGTTCTCGGTTCCTGGAGCCATGAACTTGGCTACCTTGTTGGCTTGGCAGTGATGAGGCCTTTTTCAAGCATTATTGTGACTATGTGAGAAGCCTCAGTTGCCTCGAATGCTTTCTTCAAGTCTTCGAGCTTTATTTAACACTTGTTGATAAGGGTTTCGATGGTGTCATTGAGCTTATAGCAATCGTAAGTGGGGTGGCCTACTCTCCATTGATAGGTGCAATACTTTTCATTTGTCTCCTGCCCAGCTGACTCTTCGGTATTGGCTGTCAGCAGCTGGATCATATTTTGTTCTAGCATCAGTCGAAGCAGTACAGGAGTCCACTCCTTGTCGAAGGGGTAAACTTTATTTTGGTGCTGGATCCAAAAGTCATTTCGCATAGAATTTTTAGGAGCGTGACCTGATTGTAGGACTGCTGCTTGCCCTTGGCCGGAGATGTTTGTGCCTTGGAAAGGTCCAGGGTTTGAGGAGCTTCACTCTTAGTGTCAGCCACAGTGACGACCGCGCTGATCACTGCATTTTTGTTTCCCTGATTGTTGGTACTTAATGTGCTACGTTAGTCTAAATGGGCAAAGCCCAAGGTACTTGGGCATAGAAATATAACTGTTGAGGGTTTTGTGAGTTAGCCCTTGATGAGGTCGGCGTATGCCCGGATGAGAGCCGAGGGACTGTGTGACCCTTGTGTATGAAAAAAAGCTTATTATTTGTACCATCACACAACATTCACATTGATAGTTGTTTGCAGGGAAGCGAACCACTTTTCAGGGTGAAGCGTGTGTATATGCGAGAGATATCACATGTGCACCATTGAGCAATGGATTGCATTAGGTCAGGAGGACCTAGGTTTCATCTCCAGGGGGACCTGATATCCATATACTGAGACTGTGACCCTTGCTCACTAACAAGAGACATGATAGTGAAGTTCTTTGAAAATACCTTTGTAGTCTTGGGTTTCTTGTAGAACGTTGTGCTTGATCATCATTTTTCTTCTTCTTTTTGGTTGTTGTTAAACGACAGTATACGAACTAGGATATAGTATTTGAACTTTGGATGGTAGTATTGCAATGGTCAACCACCAAACAATCAAGCCTGAGATTGGTTCCACCATTATTCATGAAAATATCATTTAATTTCTTGAACTTTCCCAAGTTTGATTATCGTGAAGATGGATTGATGATTATTCTTCTTTGTCTTTTAATTTTCTTTTTTCATTTTGTGGTAAGGAAAATATGTTGGTTACAATGAGACACTGGTAAAAGCTGAGGACAACAAGTAATGGAATTGTAAAATAATTGAGTATTTCCTCTTACAATGACATAGATTATCAAAATTTCTCCTTTTTGTCAAGCTTTCGAAAAATAAAATTGTATCATATAACTATTGATTTAAAAAGAAAACATGCATTGTTTTCTTCTTTCACATACACAGAGTGATGTTATTAGAACAATATAGTATCGCTTTTTCTAGAATATTGATGAACTTACTTGCATGTATATAAAACCATGCAATGCATGCATGCATATACACAAATTTATTGTGGCCCACGTAATATCTATAAGTGTGTCACATATATTGTTTAGCTTGAACAACTATTTGCCTTGCATAATCCCCATTGCATTTGGAGGATGGTTTACCCCAGCTTCTCTCTGAGTGGCAGCACATTATAATTATTTGCCTTGTATATATTCAGGCTTAAAACAATCCTCGAAACTTTACTAATCTTGTTTATTGCTCACTTTGCTTGTTGCAGATTGGATTTTATTTTTCGGGATCCTTTTGCATTATTAGTTTAGTGGTAGAAATAGTACTTGAAATGTAGCATTGCTTATGTCAACTGCTAACCACTCGAACCCAAGCCTGTTTGGGTGTGACTTTCTTCATTCCGATATCACAAATTCCATCATACTCACCATGCTCGAAGTATTGATGTTAGGATCTTCAATCTCATCCTCGTCAGCCATTAGAAGAAAAGATAATATTCTAGTCTTCCCTTGTTAACGAATTAATCAAAAACTGTTTTTGCTAGAGAAACCAAAGAAAACAAGAGCTAGTTCAATAATTTTCTCTCCAAAACCGTACTTTGGGTTGTCTTTTAGTAGTAAGGAAACACTATGGACTACTTGGGCTTTTGGTAGAAATATTCTATTGATAAAGATTTATACATGATGTGCCCAGGACTGAGCAAACGACTACTAGATATCAAACTGGTAGGATATAAGGAAAAGATATGCCAATCAAGCAATAGCCTTTGGACTTTGGCTAGATTTGTTATAATTCAATAACAAAGGAATTAAGGGGATGAGAAAGAACTAAACTAAGGGGATGAGAAAGAACTACTCAAGAAAAAGAAAACATGATGCGGTTAAACCTCTAAGAAGTCTTGAGATGTGAGGGAGATAGTTGCAAGGGGTTAAGTGTGGGATAGAGTAGCCCTTTTGTATTTATATTAGTGAAGGTTGGGTTACTTTCCCTAATAAATGACTAACCATATGTAGCTATGATTCACTAACCACCTTTGGATAAGACTCTCTCTCCTTTTTTAGCCTTTATGCTCTCCTTTTCTTTAATCTTGGCAAGCTTGTCCTTATCCAGTATTAATGCTTTCTCTATTTGCTCCTTTTTGACAATTACAGCCTGTATGCTCAAAATTTGGTGGTGTCATTGATAGGGGTGGCAATGGGTCCAGTCGATGTCCGGTCAGACCTAAAGTCACCGGGCTTAAACCCTAACCCAAAAATATAATGTGGGACTCAAACTCGGACCCGGACCCGACCCAATAAAAAATTAAAATATCTATTTATTTACATATATTTCATAAACTGGGAACCAAAAATATAATGTGGGACTAGAAATTGGCACCTGGAGCCGATCTTGATCGGACCTGGACCTAGATCCCGACCCAAATAGCATTCGGGCCCAAGATTTAGACCTTGACACACTGGGTCAAAAAATTGGACACGTACTTGGACCCTAGTCGAGTCTAGTTCCATTGCCACCCTTACTCATTGACATACAATTAAAATATAGCCAAATTTTGTACATTGTATTCAAAGGCATTAGGACATGTTCGCCTTTACTTAAAACAACATTGATTTTCGTTTTTGTACTAGTTCTTGTTCATGTATTCTAGACTTTTTTTACCGTTTATTCATAATGGCATTGATTTATTTGCTAAAATTGTTTGGGAAAGGTTTCTATATGTCTCCTACAATATAGAAAATCTATGCTTCCATTACCCGCATGCCGTCCAATTTTGATCAACTGCGTCACTCACCGATTGATCTTAGATCCGACGTCTCAGAGTATTTAATTTTTCATTATTTTTATACAAATTTTCTGATTATGAAATTTGATATGTACCATATTCTCATTAGGGCACACCTACAAAAAAATATTAAAAATAATTTCTTGTTAAAATAATGACAAAAATACCCTATGAATATTGTATCGGTATTTTGGTTATTTTATTTTATTCAGAATATTTTGTTTTATATATTTTTAACAAGTGCAAGTTCAATAGAGGATTGGATGCCCAAAATTTGGTGTCAAAATAATTTATATCAAAAAACTAAAAATAAAATAGTGTAGAGACATAACATTGTGATTGGAGAAATCGTAACCCTCCATTCAGAATGGATGGTTGGATAAGGGGAAGTATATAAGTTTTATGTTGTGGGGGAAGTATAGGAAGCCTACCCAAATTGTCTACCCGTGCCCTTTATTTACTGATGATCATGCAAGAACTTGGGTTTATCTTGTTGTCTAGTGGACGAAGCCTTACTACCTCCTGATGTCAATAGAGACCTAGATGTTCTTGATAGCAAGAAAGCCATCTCAGAGCGTATTGCCACCTCCTGATAAACATCCATTGATTCCAATTGAGGATCTTTCTCTTCTGAAAGATAACAATCCACAAAGGGCTAGGAGTCCATTTCTTCATTAGAGCTGGACGCTATAACAAATTCAAATTCCTGTTCCATACCTGATAAAGAAGCTTTTGTTTCTTTTGAACTCAAAGGATCAACTGAAATCGGTTTTACTCTTTCTTCTAAACTATCATAAGAAACATCCATGGATGCGTCTCTCTCAACCGAAACCTTCATGGCTTTGGGTTTCTCTTCAGATGCGCAGCAAAAACAAGGTACATGATGTTCCTTCTCTTCCCACCAGAAAAAGATCTTGAAATTGTCTCATGTCCTCTGGAGAACTACAACAAAAATTCATGGTGTTGTGGTAGTAGAAGAAGGCACAATGGGTTCTGAAATATATGTTTTATCAGCTCATGAAGATCTTCTTTTGGGTGTTCCTTGGTCATGAGAAGAGTGAACATCGTGTAGGTGGGATTTTTCTCATTTCCATATTGTTTGGGAGTGATTTTCTCCATTCCAATGTCCTAAATTTCATCAAACTCTCCAAACTCGAAGAACTGAAGTTCGGATCCTCAATCTCATTCTCGTCCTCCATTAGAAGTAGAGATAAAATTCTAGTCATCTTCTTCATCAGAAGTGATAAAATTTTTGCCTCTTCTCTTGTTAACGAATTAATCAAAAACTATTTTTGTCGGAGAGAATAAGAAAACAAGGGCTAGTTCAATAACTCTCTCTCCAAAACCATACATTGGATTGATCTTTTAGTAGTGAAGAAACTCTATGGAAAACATGGGCTTCTAGTGAAAATATTCTATTGACAGAGTTCTGTTGAAGCTGAAATATAGCCCCACTAAGTGTGTGGCTCTTGATAGAGCATATTGGCAAATCAGGATTCGTATAGCCAATGCTAAATAGTTTAGAAAAAGCTCTACGGTGATGATATAGATTTGTACATTATGTGCCTAGAATTGAGCAAGACTACTGACATTAAACAAATAAGATATAGGGAAAGGATATGTCAATCAAGAATTAGCCTTTAAGACTTGGATATATTTGTTTCAAGTCAACAAAGGAGGAACTAAGGGGATGAGAAAGAACTACTCGAGAAACAAAAAATTAGAACCTCTAAGAAGCCTTGAGATGTGAGGGAGATAATTGCAAGAGGTTGGGTGTAAGGTATAGATGCCCTGCAGTATTTATATTAGTGCAGGTTGGGTTACTTCACCCTATGAATGACTAACTGTAGTTAGCAATGCTTCACTAAAAACCATTGGATAAGACCAAGTGGAATGCAATATTTGAATTGCCTCCTCCTTTACTCGTGGCACACCTCTCTCTATTTTTAGTATTTATTCTCTCCTTTTCTTTAATCTTGGTAAGATTATCGTTATCCTGTATCAATGCCTTCTTTATTTTCCCCCATATGACAAATCCAGTGTATATGATCAAAATTTAGTAGTGTCATTGGCAGGTGTCGCAATGGGCGGGGTGGGAGTTTGGCTGAACCCAAAGTCACTGGTCTTAGACCCAGATCTAAAAATAATACACTTAATTGGACTAGAACTACTAGATAGGAGGTTTCCCTATTAAAAGAAATGCTTTTGAAGGTGACAAGACCATTCTTACAAATATTCGCATTGTGTTTGAGTGAGCTACATGGTTCTTATATACGATATAATAATCATGGTAGAAGGAAGAAATATTCATAATTAATTGCCCAATATAGATACTATACTCCTTACGGATACGATTTAGATTCCAGACTACATCTTATAGCTTTGAAATCTTAAATATATCTTGTACATTTAATGTCTGTGCGAACAAATGGTCTTGTTAATATTGTTAATACATAGTCAGGGAACATTTTATGATCTTTGACACTTGAATAAACTTTGATATGATGTAAACCAGGTGATGACCTACATGTGAAACTCACCTCACTGATCAGGATATTATTTTATTGCGTATATTTGCAGATTTTTGAATTACTCCTTGTGACAACTTTTGTATTATCCAAAATATCATGTACAACTTTTTTAAATTCATGGCACATGTAAACGACATGAGCGAGCAAATATATAGATCTTCCAAAGCATGCTTATTGAAGGTCTCAAACCAACAGTTAATGTCGACACGACTTTTGGGTGCTTATGTCCTTGGTGATTGTACTAACAAAGCATTTCTGTAATTCATGAAATGAACACATGTATGTAGTTCTCATCAGCTATTACTTTAAACTGTCCCAATCTAATCTTATCATTAGGGTCTTTGAGGAAATGCTTTATTATTTGGTTGCACTTTACATTGTTACTTACAATTATATAATTGATGCATATGTCAAGGGCGGATGTAAAAATCATGGAAAATGTCTTACTGCATACAAGATCATTACACTTTGAATTGTCTTATCTGGGCTTGCGGTAACTATGGCCGATGAAGAAATGTAAAAGCGATATTATTAATTTCATCATATTGGTGTCGAGCCACTCATTCAGACCATAATTACCGAGAGCACCCATGTGGGGGTCAGTTTCTACCCCCGAATCGTGATCCCGCGCACTAAATGACCAGAGCTCGATTCTAGATGCTTCCTTGCATATTTGGATCTCGCACCCGGAGTTATGGAAACTGGATTCTTATTATTTGGGATCGAGTTCCCTAGCATGTGGGAACCAAATCCACATGTCTCCTATAAAGTTTATTTTATTTGTTTATAGTATTAGGTTTTCATCACATCATCTAGCAATTGCTATATGGTTCCCAGAATGTTAATCTAAAGCAATCAACCTAGTGTGGGGTTTTGAGTCTTTTGACTGAAGGAGGAAGGTACAATATGCTTGTGAAGGTGCACAATACATGTGCTCAATCGTTGATTACAAACTTAGTCAAAATAGGAAATCTAGCCCATCATTGAGTGTCAATAGTATAGACTTGAGAAGGGTAAATCTTTCCTAGCATCGTGTGCCAATTTCGAAAAGTTATTGTATAATTAAGGGGTAGTTGTGCAAAGTATACCACAAGAATGTTGTTTACTGAATTTGATGTGAAATCATGCTCCAATGCTTCATAATAAGGTTTTTTACTAAATTAGTGATGAAATAATGTTCCAATGCACCCTAATACTGATGTCTGCTAAATTTGGTATGAAATCATGCTCTAATAACATCAAAATTTCTAAGGCAATCTCAATGCCATGATATTTTATTACATTGATACCTTGGAACCGTGGATTTGCAAAAAGTTAAACATAATATCCAATGGAACTTGCTTCCAGTTTGCAATATACGGAAATAGTGAACTCCAGAAACCTCGATCCTAAGAAAGGTACAATGTGATCCCTTTTGGTAGGAAACCCGTTCCTATCCAGATAGCAGATATGGGTCAGAAATCGGTTTAACCGGCCTAACAGGTAAACCGACAGATTCAACCATTCTAACTATGTAAGGCCCGGGCGGTAAAAAAAGTCTTGGAAAAAAATAAAAAATACAAAAAAGAAAATGCTAAAATATGAAAAATATATAAAGAAGGGCTTAAACAAAAAAAATTAAAATGAAGTTGAAAATTAATGAAAAAAATTGATTTTAACCCATTTTATACTTTCCAAGGTCTATTTTTAAAATTCTCCAAAACAGATGGAAAAATATAAAAGTGAGTATTAATGACCAAAACAACTTTTACTCTCTGCCATAATGTAAAGAATATTTAAAAATGCATTACAAATCCAATTTTTTATGTTTGAGAATTTATATACATTTTTTTAAAAAAGCTTTTTTAAAATACCGGTTGATCACTCTAACCGCCCAAAACCGGAACCAGCCACCGGCCGGTTCCTATCTAACCAAGAGGTTAACAGTTGGATCAGGCGATTTTGCAATCAATGTGCACATGCATTCTCATGTATCATGTTTTACTTTTGCTATTTTGTGTCTGTTTTACATCGTTATACATGGAGTTGTAATCAACAGTTGATTTTGTCATTTGCCAAATTGGAAATTTTATTGGGAGACTCTGTGCTTAGAATGAGAGTCTGGTCCATAAATTGCCAAGTAGGGAGCTGTGAAATGCATGTGAGTTAGAACTAAGAAATGAAATATAATTACTTTCAAGGAAGAAACAGCTTTTGGGATTTATAAATGTCTAGTTCTAAGTGTTACTCTTTGTTCCTTGGACAAAGAGTTGATCTTCTCAGTGTAGCTTTTAGGGTTAGGCATCATCACGATCACCATTATTAATATGATTGTCTATCCTATGGAATATTTCCAATCATTGTTTTCTGATTTACTGTACATTAGCAATTTTGAGAAGAAAATGGAAGCATAGGTTCCAATTTTATGTGTCCCAAATCAAAAAATTGTCTGCTTTTCTTTCCCGGTATTATTTCGTATCTATTTTTCTCGTTGTACTTTTTTAATAGTGATTACACAAATACTGGATTGAGAGTTGATTAATATAAGGGATGGAGATACAGTTTTTTAAAACAAAAAAAATAAAATAAAATAAAAAGAAATAGGTGGAGATGCATTGAATTAAGAGTTTCCTATTTGGTTAATGACGAACTATTGTTGAGTAGTATAGAGCTTTATAACTCACTTTATAAGAGGATCTTGTGTTTCCTTTCCAGCATATGTTGCTAAAAAAGAAGGGTTACTAATTTATAAGATGACAAAGCATAAAGGACAAATTTGTGAGGGATACAATGTGTTATTACCAAAAGCTGACAACGCTTTACTCTACTGCAGCCTGGTGGATTAGCAATTCAATGTGAATTTTATGTTTCAGTCCCACGCCACCGGAACGTGGTGACTCAATGTGAGGTGTAAAAAGCCTAGTTGAAGTAATCTCCGACACTCTCTTTTGTTTTTTACTTATTTAGTTATTGTTTTCTTTATTCCCAAGCGTTGATTGTGTCTATTCTTTGCTATTGAAAGATAGGTTTTGAATGGCTTAAAGTTCTTGAGATCCTATTGTATTTTTTTTTTCCAAAGTTATTATATTTTAAAAGGTCTACTTGTGAGTGATTTAGGCCATGAAGAAAAGAAAAAAATTGAAGAAAAAAGAAAACATTTATTATATACTCTGGCTAGATCACATGAGTCTTTCTATTAACAACACTAGTGCAACTTGAGTGCCTAATGAAAAATAATGTCACATATCTCACGATAAGGTAGTCATTTCTTCATGGAGATATATATTATGATGTTTTCTTGCACAACCTATGTGGTTCACAAATCGATCATTTATGTAGGCAAGCTGCTATCTCAATAAGAATTTCAACAACCAATCATGTATAGATATAGTAGAATAACGATAGGCAAAACATTTGGTCAGTCTAAGGGTGCATTAGAATAGTATCTGTCGTTTCTCATTTTGGGAACCTTAGGGACATGACTAATATTTCATAAAATACTAGTCGCTCGGGTCAGGACTTAGGCTGGAGCCTCGAACTTTAGGCATCATGAGGTGAAAATGTTTAGGGATTGCATATGTGGGCTTTACGAAAGCACTTATATATTTACGTTAATTTTGTATTTTTTTGCATTTATAAATCTTCCAATTATCTCTTTTCATATTAATATATAAACATGAACGTTAAAGCACATTTGAAACTTTAAATCATTGAAAATTTAGTGAAAAAGCATAAACAAGTCCATAGTGTACTAGTCTCCAACTCTCCAATCTGTACTCCACAGTAACATCCATTCATGATATACAATTACACATGATCAATGTTCTTCAGTATTTTGATGTCAGTCGAGCTAGAACTCCCGATAAAAATATTCTAATGCCTTCACTAGCACCCTAAA
>NW_006497767.1:2351179-2399088 GCF_000471905.2 Amborella trichopoda
ATTTATTTATTTCAATTCAAACAAAATTGTAAAATGAATCAATATAGGGTGTTTGTAGGGTTTAAATTTAATTTTTATTTCACTTTGCAGGTTTAAAATACCCCAAGCATCCTTTCTAATATATTTTTTGGGTCAAAATGATCGAAACTGCCTTTAGGACCTTCTTGATATGCACAAAACAGGGCCCAGGGATCTAGGCACTCACCTAGGCCACTTGGGAGGGCACCTCGGTTTTGGCACCCAAGAATGACCGCCTAGGCCTAGGTGTGCGACCAAGGGCCCTTTGGGCGCCTAGGTGCTTGGCGGTCAGTTTTGAGAAAAGGACTTGATAGAAAGTTAAGCTCTCCCTCTCTCTATAAAGTAGGGTAGATTTTACTTCTCTTCTCTCTCCAAGATAGGGCTGATTGAGTTCTCTTGTTATCTCTATGATACATGAGCCTCTCTCTCAAATGCAGGAGCCTTTCTCTCAAATGCAGGAGCCTATTGAGCTCACCTAATCTCTAAACCAGCACAGGACTAGGTGTGCAGCTTAAGGCCCTTTGAGTGCCTAGCCGTTGGGCGGCTTGTATTTAAACAATGCATATGATAGAAAGCTGAGCTCTCAATTTCTTTCTGTAAAATAGGGTGGATTTTGCGTCCCTTCCTCTCACCAAGATAGGGCTGGTTGAGCTCTCCCATTATCTTTCTAATACAACTGTCTCTCTCTCAAATGAGGGGCTTGTTGAACTCACCGTCTCTCTAAAGCCACACACTCTGTCTCTCCCCCCAAACCACAATAGAAACCTGATCTATCCTTTCTATAAAATAAGGTATGTTGAAAAAACAACATCTCTCTTTCAAAAAAAAGAAAATTTGAGATCTTCCTTTGTTTCTCTAATATTGAGCTCGCTCATTGTCTCTCTCTAGAACCACTCTCTCCCTCTTTATTTGTGTCGTGGTGTGGAGCTGGCAAGCGAGGTCACCACTGTGACTCTTTGTACTTTATGTTGTCTTCATTTGAGGTGCTCTCCATTTCCTCTGAATTCTTCCTAGGAAGAGGTTTCTGAAATAGTGGAGCATGCTTTAAGGGAGAAAACCAAATATGAAACAACTATGCAAGTTATATGTGTATAAGAGTTATCAAACAAAGTGTAGGCTCCCTTACTCTACTATTATAGTTACAGAGCTTTAGTATTTTTTATTCTCATTGTTTTCTCCTCATCTTTTTTCACTCTGGTGCTCTCTCCTTCCCCATCATAACCTTGCTCTATCTTTGATTCTTTTCTCATGATTTCCTTGCTTTTTTTGGTACTTTTTCTCTCATTACTTTTTTCTCTCTCATAATTTTTCTCTCCTCATAATTTCTTTATTCTCTATGGTACTTTCTCCCTCCTCCCTTACCCCCCCAAAAAAAAGCAATAAGAAAAAAAAAGAAGACGACCTCTTTCACGCTATTTGCAGATTCACTGAATTAACGAGTTTTGATGCCAAAACTCTTTAACGTTTTAGGTCTCACAAACTTGGAATGTCAGACTTCAAGTTTGAAAATTTTTTGGACGAAAATAAAAACATAAAAACCTAGAGATTTACAGAAGTTTCTCAAATGGTCCTCATGCCAACCCCTTACCCCTTTTTGAGGGGGGAGAAAGATTTTTTTGTGTTTTAGTAATTCAATTGGGATTAGTTTCCTACCGCGTTGTAGGAATAGAACTGAGGACGTCATGTTGTGCCAACCCACCACCTTGACCACTTATCCTTGAGCTCATCCCTCGGAAAGAGAATTTTTCCACCAGCCTAATGCATGTGTGTGCCCTCCGATAGGCGCTTGTGGGCGAGAGCGTGGCGCTTGGCCGCAATTAGGCTGACTAGTCTCTGGCCTAAGGGTGAGGTGCTTAGGATTCCTCTGTCGAGTCGGTCATTGTGGTTGACTTTTAATACACTAAATAGGACTATACCTATTTAAAAGAAGGTTCCTTATTAGAAGAAATGCTTTTAAAGGTGACAAGACCATTCTTGCAAATAGTCGCATTGTGTTAGAGTGAGCCACATGGTTCTCATATACGATATAATAATCATGGTAGAAGGAAGAAATATTCATAATTAATAGCCCAATATAGAAACTATATTACTTACGGATATGATTTAGATTCCAAACTACGTCTTAGACCATAGTTACGGGGAGCGCCCACGTGGGGGTCCACGTCTACCCCCGAATCGCGATCCCGTGCACAGAGTGACTGGATCTCGATTCCAGATGCTTCCTTGCATATTTGGATCTCATATCCGGAGTTATGGGAACTGGATTCTTATTGTTTGGGATCGAGTTCCCTAGCAAGTGGCAACCAAATCCGCATGAACAAGATCATGGCTCTAATGTGGTTTGAGTTTTTGTCATCAAAGGGGTTCATGTTCCATTGGTGTGGCTTATCCAAAACTTGCTTTCCCGATTGAGATTGAAGGTTGACTATTAGATCCCACACCACCGAAATGTGGTGACTCAGTGTGGGGTGTAAAAAGCCCGGTTGAAGTAATACCCTATTTTGTTTTCTACTTAATTACTAATTGTTTTCTTTATTCCCAAGCATTGGTCGTGTCTTTTCTTTGTTATTGAAAGATAGGCTTTGAATGGCTTAAAGTTCTTGAGATCCTATTGTATTTTTTTTTTGAAGTTATTATATTTTAAAAGGACTACTTGTGAGTGATTTAGGTCATGAAGAAAAGAAAAAATTTGAAAAAGAAAGGAAAAAATTATTATATACTCTGGCTAGATCTGACGAGTCCTTCTGTCAACAACACTAGTGCAACTTGACAACGTTATTATTGCTTAATGAAAAATAATGTCACATATCTCAAGATAAGGTACTCATTTCTTGACGGGGAAATATTTTATGCTCTTTGCATGCACAACCTATGTGGTTACCAAATAGATCATATATGTAGGCAAGCTGCCATCTCAATAAGAAAATTTCAACCACCAATCATGTATAGATATAGAAGAATAATGATAGGCAAAACATTTGGTCGGTCTAAAGGTTCATTGGAATAGTATCTGTCGTTTCTCATTTTGGGAACCTTAGGGACATGCCCAATGTTTCAGAAAATGCTAGTTGGCAGGCTCAGCACCTAGGCCGGAGCCCAGAACATCAGGCATCCTGAGGTGAAAATGCCTTAGAATTGCATATACAGGCTATATGAACGCACATATATGTAGATATTTATGTTTATTTTTTATTGTTTTTTAATTTATTTGTCTTCCAACTATCGTTTTTCACATAACTATATAAGCATGAATGTTAAAGCACATTCAAAACTTCAAATCATTGAAAATTTAGTGAAAAATCATAAATAAGTCGATAGTGTATTAGTCTCCAACTCTCTTACCCCCCAAAAAAAAAGCAATAACAAAAAAAAAACAAGAAGACAACCTCTTTAACCCTAATTGCAGATTCACTTAATTAAAGAGTTTTGATGCCAAACTCTTTAACTTTTTAGGTCTCACAAACATGGAAATTTCAGACTTCAAGTCTAAAAAATTTGTTACAAACTCAAAAACATTTTTGATTAAAATAAAAATATAAAAACCTAGAGATTTACAAAAGTTTCTGAAATGGTCCTCATGCCAACCCCATTACTCCTTTCTGATGGTGGAGAAAGACTTGTGTTTTTAGGATAATTCAATGGGGATTAGTTCTCTATTGCGTTGTACGAGTGGAACAGAAGACGCCACCTTGACCACCTAGCCTTGAGCCCATCCCTAGGAAAAGGAATTTTTCCCCAGCATAATGCATGTTTGTGCCCTCCGATAAGGGCTTGGGGGCAAGCGCTTAATACTTGGCGGCACTTAGGCCGACTAGTCTCAAGCCTAGGGGTCCACTACCTATGGTGAGTTGCCTAGGATTCCGCTGCCTAGTCAATCATTGTGGTTGGCTTTTAATACACTGAATTGGACTAGACCTATTAGAAAGAAGGTTTCCCTATTGGAAGAAATGCTTTTAAAGGTGACAAAGACCATTCTTACAAATATTCGCATTGTATTAGAGTGAGCTACATGGTTCTTATATACGATATAATAATCATGGTAGAAGGAAGAAATATTCATAATTAATTGCCCAATATAGATACTATACTCCTTACGGATACGATTTAGATTCCAGACTATGTCTTATAGCTTTGTAATCTTAAATATATCTTGTACATTTAATGTCTGTGTGAACAAATGGCCTTGTTAAAATTGGTAATACATAGTCAGGGAACATTTTGATGTGAAATCATGCTCATCATAATAAGGTTTTTACTAAATTAGTTATGAAATCATGTTCCAATGCACCCTAATACTGATGTCTGCTGAATTTGGTATGAAATCATGCTCCAATAACATCAAAATTTCAAAGGCAATCTCAATGCCATGGTTTTTTATTACATTGATACCTTGGAACCATGGATTTACAAAAAGTTAAACATAAAATCCAATGGAACTCGCTCCCAGTTTGCAGTATACGAAAATAGTGAATTTCCAGAAACCTCGGTCCTAAGAAAGCTGCAATGTGATCTCTTTTGGTAGGAAACCCGCTCCCGTCTAGATAGTAATGTGCTCCACTCCCTATAAGTCAGGAAACTCACTCCCAACCCTAGGCCATGTACAGAACTCTCTTTGCTGCCCAGGGAACTTCGAGCTAGACTAACTCCGTGCTCTCATTACCAATCCTGGAACTTTTCACATTTTTGTTCGCAGTTACTATGATTCAGACTCTTCTTAATTTTTAATCAAGTCTTATGATAGAGGTACTATGCATCAGAAAATGATGTTCGAAATGGATTTTATGAGGAGGTGGTATTTCTCACCAACAATTGTGAAAATTAATGATATACATAAAATTATTAGATACCAAAAAAGAAAGTTAAATTAACTACTTGAGTTATGGTTGTCCATTTGCCTCATTTCATCTTCATCTCACATTCACGAGCAGCCCATACTTTTTCTGATGTGAGTTTGAACCACAGTTGAAATATGTTACACTATCGGGCTTGCATTGATTTTCTTCTTCATTAAAAACATTTTCATCGTTTCCAAATCTGCAGCACTGCCATATGCACTGAAGATGCCGATGAAAAGTGGGTTATCCTGAATAACCCAGAATTACCCAACTATCTCAATATCATGCATTTATTTCAAATCCTCCTTTACTCTATCCATTGACAAGATAGCTAAGTTATACAATTGGGTTTCACACCATGCGTTTTCATCATGTAGAAAATACCCTCCATTGCATTCAAAAGTTTCAAGAGTAGCAGTAATAAATGAACTCTTGCTCAGGTACCTTTATATTGATTTATATCTACAGATTATATTTAAAGTGCATTGATAGTCACATACAGTGGTGAACATGCAGTGTTTCCAAAATCAAATCGAAACGGTGAACAAAAAATGGGCCTGAAAGCGGTTTAACCAGCCTAACCGGTAAACCGGTAGATTCAACCGTTCTAACTATGCAAGTCCCGGGCGGTAAAAAAATTGGTGGAAAAAAATAAAAAAATAAAACAAAAATCTACTAAAATATGAAAAATAGATAAAGAATGATTTAAACAAAAAACATTAAAAGTGAGTATAATGACTAAAACAATTTTTTACTCTTTACCATAATGTAAAGAATATTTAAAAATGCATTACAAATCAAATTTTTTATTTTTGAGAATTTATGTAATTTTTTTAAAATTTTTGTTTTAAAATACTGGTTGATCACTGTAACAGCCCAAAACTGGAATGAGCCACTAGCCTGTTCCGATCTAACCGTGCGGTTAGCAGTTGGATCTGGCAATTTTGCACTCAATGTACACATGCATTCTTATGTACCATGTTTTACTTTTTCTATTTTGTGTTAGTTTTACATCGTTATACATGGAGCTGTAATCAACAATTGATTTTGTCATTTGCCAACTTGGAAATTTTGTTGGGAGACTTTGTGCTTAGAATGAGAGTCTGGTCCATAAATTGCCATGTAGGGAGTTGTGAAATGCATGTGAGTTAGAACTAAGAAATGAAATATATTTTCTTTCATGGAAGAAAAAGCTTTTGGGATTTATAAATGTCTAGCTCTAGGTGTTACTCTTTGTTCCATGGACAAAGAGTAGGTGTTCTCTGGGTAGCTTTTAGGGTTAAGCTTCATCACGATCACCATTGTTAATATGCTTGTGTATCCTATGGAATATTTCCAATCATTGTTTGTTGATTTATTGTACACTGGCAATTTTGAGAAGAAAATAGAAGCATAGGTTTCATTTTTATGTGCTCCAAATAAAAATAAAATTGTCTGGTTTTCTTTCTTGGTATTATTTTGTATATATTTTTCTCGTTGTATTTTTTTAATAGTGATTACTCAAATACTGGATTGAGAGTTGATTAATATAATGGATGGAGATGCAGTTTTATTAAACAAAAAAATTAAATAAAATAAAAAGAAATAGGTGGAGATATCTGAATTATGAGTTTCCTGTTTGGTTAATGACGAACTATTGTTGTGGGGAGGAAGTAGTATAGAGCTTTATAACTCACTTTATAAGAGGATCTTGCGTTTTCTTTCCAGCATATGTTGTTGAAAAAGAAGGGTTACTAATTTATAAGATGACAGAGCATAAAGGACAATTTTGTGAGGGATACAATGTGCTATTACCAAAAGTTGACAATCCTTTACACTATTGCTGCCTGGTGGATTAGCAATGCAATGTGAATTTTATGTTTCAGAAAATTTCTTTTCCCTGAGCCTTTGAGTTACCATTGAATGTAAAATTTCCCAATTAATGTATGATTCTTATTAAATATCTTCTCTCTCTTTCTCTGTATCTTTAAAATTTCGCAGGTTTTGTTCTATATTTGTTGTGGCTTCTTGGTAGCATGGCTAAATAAGTTCCATTTCTAGGTTTCTTGTGGTGGATTACGTGAAAGCTCAGGATCTCGGCCATTTGTTTTTTTTAATGTGTCAATACAAAAGAATACACTAATAAGGAAAGTAAATATGTCATAAAAACTAAGAGCCTCCTAATGAAGAATTGCTATTGTCATACCTAAATTGCCTAAACTAGACACTACACCGATGACTCAAAACCTATACAAGTTTCTTCCCATATAAATTCCTTGTAAAAGTTGGCACTGGTCCTATCCATGTTTTATCGGGATGCCATGTCTTGGCGAGGCATTCGAGACTCTATTGCTCCTCTGGTACACATGATTTGAAATTTAGACCATTCCAGCATGAGTTTTCCAAAAAATAGTTGTTGGATCACGTCCAACCTAGTTATGTATTATGGAATATGTAAGCCCTAGCAAAGTGTGCCTTCTAGTAACAGGAAACTGATCTTCCATGTGTGTCAATAATCGCCACTTTGAGATCCTTTCCCAACCAATGTCTAACAAAAGTCTCAAACATTAGCTGCTACCTGTATCTCCCTAGATTCCATATGTGGGGTAAGCAAGAAGGACATGATCCATGCCACCTTGTCTTCAAAATAGTTTGCTAAATAGTTGAGTCCAAACTGATTTTTGCTCAAACAAGTTTGGTGCATTGTAGATGGTGTGAGTGCTCACCTAATTCTAGATCAAAACTCCATTATTGGTTTGATAATGGTTATCTTTAGGCGTTATTATCGACATCAAAATATAAAATATGAAGCTACTCCCAGGTACAGTCTCTCTCTCTCTACTAATTTGTTGATGGTTCTTCTACTTAAGGGTAGACCATTGAGCCCCTATGCAGACATAAATTCAACAGAAAGAGCTTAAAACCAATATATTTTCAAGAATGTAGAACCGTATATAGAATTGGCATTAGATTGAATACTAACCGATCTGTATCCAGGAAAATCATTATTCTTTCAAGAGACATAAGATACTGTATTACATTGGGAATACCTGTGTACTCATGTTTTGTTTTTAAATTTCAGCTAAATTATGTTTCCTCCTTTAAAAGTTCTCTCTCTCTATCTCTCTCTCTTTCTATTTAGTGGCAGGATTCGAACTTCGAATGTAGTATCGCTGTTAACAACACCTTAACCGACAAGTTTTAGTGAGTGTGGTGAAGTTGGATTGATGGATTTCAATGTTTCTTGGTTTTTTTTTACTTTCTGATAGCAAAAAAGATATTGTTTGTAAGGAGACACCAGCAAAGCTGAAGACAAGAAGCAACTGAAATGGGAAATTGCACATCATTTCAATTGCTTTCAACAACTAAATGCGTATTTCCTCTTAAAGTGACTTAGCAAAATTTCCGATTTTTTTGTTAAGCTTTAGCAAAAGCAAATTTTTTCAATGACTGCATGTAACAAACAAGGTTACTGACATTCATATAAAACTATGACTACATATATGTGCATGCTTGCATGCAAATTTATTATTAATTGATCACACCACAAAATAGCTATGAAATTTATCCAATCTATTGTTTGGCTTGGAATGTTTTTTGCCCAGCATGTTATTAGGTTTGAACAATCCTCGCATCTTCCCTCATCATCTTCGCATCTGCATGAAGCTCAACCATTCATATAACATTCCAAACCTTCACATCTCCACTTCGTGTAGGTTGGGTTTTTCTTCGTTCCATGCTGTCCAGTTGTGATTTTTCTCATTTCCAAACTGCTTAGGTATGATTTTCCCCATTTCAACATCGAAAATACCACCAAATTCTCTTGGATCAATTGATTGAAGTTCAAATCTTCAATCTCATCCTCGTTCGCCATCATAAGAAGTGAAAAAAGAAGCAATGGCAGATGAATCAATGAAATGCTGAAGCCTTTGGCTGTTTTCTTGTTTTACACACAATAGAGAGATGTCATCATTCTAATATACCAATATTTTTCCTTGCATAGCAAACAAGATTACTAACATGCATATAAAACCATGATTACAGATACGTGCATGTTGGCATGCAAATTTATTATCAAGTTATCACACCCAAAAAACAACTATGAAATTTTCCCAATATATTATCTGATTTAAACAATTCGTTACCCTGCATGTTATTAGGCTTGAACAGTCCTCACAACTTTTGCCATGATCTTCACATGTGCAAGAAGCTCATCTGTTCACATAGCATTACATACCTTCACATCTCATCTTCATGTAGGTTGGGTTTTCCTCATTTCCTTGCTGTTCAGTTGTGATATTTCTCATTTCCATATAGCTTAGGTGTGACTTGCCTCGTTTCAACTTCAAAAGTACCACCAAATCCTCTAGGATCAAAGGATTAAAGTTCAGATCTTCAATCTCATCTTCATTCGTCATTAGAAGAACTGACAAAATTCTCGTCTTCTTCTCTTGTTAGCGAACTAATAGCATCAGTTTGATCCAAGACCTAACCGAACAGGGATTGTTCTCTTAAGAATAATTAAAACCTCTGAACCACCAGGGCTTTGATAGAAATATTCTATTGATATAGATCTCTACATGAGGTGCCCTGTCCTGAGCAAAAGAATGGAAAAGGAAAAGGGTGGACCGATAGGATTTGGGTTTTTTCTCCTTACAAAGAAGGAATAAAAAGGATGGTAAATATATCACTAAAAATAAGCAATGAGAGATGAATCAATGAAAAGCTAAAGCCTTTGGATATGAGAGAGACGATTGCAAGTTGTATGAGAGAGAGATGGCATTCTCTATTTAAAATGTTGGGCGATGAGTTACTTAACCCACCAATTTGGATAACCATGGTTAACTAACATTGTCATTCATTAATTACTTTTGGATAAGACCCTCCTAGTTTATTCTTGGCACACGCATCTCTTTTTTTTAGTATTTATGCCCTCTGTTTGTTTAAACTTGGCATGCTTGTCTTTATTCAGTATTAATGCCGTCATTGTAATTTAGTAATTTACCACTATGGAAGAATCTAACTCTACATTGTCAAATTTTAGTAGTGTTGACTTACAACTATTATACAACCAAACTTTGTATAATCTCTCCAAATGCATCGGGAAATAAGTCAGTTCTTATTGAAAATAGCATTATCTTTTGATTTGTACTAATCCTCATTCATTATTGATGCATTCTTGACATATGTGATATATTTTTCTCACAATAACATTGATTGTTTACTAAAATAGTCTAGTGATTCTACTTACTTATGTTAGGATATTCAAACTGTCTGTTTTTCTTAATGCATTTTGGAGATGCCCGAATTTTTACTTAACAATGATTTGGGGGAAAATATCTTTCAAATAATTGATCCGCAACTCCCTAAAAATTTTGTTAAAAATGTTCGAATGCTCATCTTCTAGGTTTGTAACGTCAAAAAAGCATGGTAATTTTTAAGTAAATGGCATTTTTAAGTAAATGATGCATTTTCTATAAGGCCTAGACTTTAGGAAAACAAAGTAACGGCTCATCTCGAATCCTTGTCCAGAGGGCATCTCCACAATGGCTCTAAAATCAATTTTCAATACCGATTTTAAAATTTTGAGGGCAAAAATGGTACAGATCTTACGGATCTGTGAATGCTTATTTTTAGGGTAAAAGGGATAGTCCAGATAATGTGTTACAATATACACTATTTTTTGGCTTGAATTCCTAATTTTCCACAACCATAATGGTCAAGGCCGAAATTATGGATTTTAATTTTTTTCAGCATGACAACTGCAATTTTAGAAGAGTTTTGAGGTGAGGCTTTACTTAATTTGATAGGGCTATGGTCCTATCAAGGCATTTTATTTTAGTAAAATGATATTTTGACATGAAAACAACATTTATTTATTAGAAAATATCATTTATATGGTCAAACCACCATAAAAGATCAATGGTGGTGTTAAATCAACTATTTTACTTATAAAATGATTACTTTTTAAAATGGTTACCCCTCCAAGAATGTTGTTAACAATGCTTAAAATTGCCCTTCTTCGAGGATTGTAACCCCAATCTACCATGGCTCTTCAAGTAAATTGATGTATTTAAGTTATTTGAGCCAAAAATATCAATCTGCACTGAAAACAATTTTATTCTAGATTTGGAATTTGGAACGATCAGCTTCAGTTTTTTTGTTTAGCCCCTCTTATGTCAACTGAGTCCAAAGATATGAATACCCATGCTTTTTTCTAGGTTCCAAACTCAAAACATGATTTCTTGAGGAAACTTCGAGTTCGGATTCAGGAGCAAGCAATGGCATTTGGTTCATTTGGCTTGACTAACTTTTGTTTCCAAATTACCAAAATATAATATCTTGTTCAGAGTTCTAAATACAGAAACAGGCACTTGGGTATTTTCAATAAAATAATTGAGGATGTTCCCAAATTTTAAGAAGTAACCACTTGTTGGTAATTTAGTTGATATTATTAACCAGGCTAGCCTTATTGATTTTTTTGATGTGGCTTGACCATTCTATTGCCTTTGGTAGTATTTATGTATGTTACTTGTGGTGGCTCTACTCTAATGCAGACAAAGTAATTTTCTCCAAAAAATGAGTATTTAATTCCAACTTCGTCCTTGCTAGAAAAAAATAATAGTCATTTTCATTTCTCGGACACAAACCTCCAAATAATCAACTACATAGTTTAAGGACATTTTGCTCATTACTAAACAGCCAAGGGTGGCTTTCTAAGAAGTGAAGGGCGAGAGAAATCACTTATGGAAAACCGGATTGTTGGCTTAGCTACTGTTAATGAGCTTTAGTGATCTAAATTAATGATAGTTATCTAACTCATAATTGAATAAACACTAGCTAGATTAAAAATATCTAAAAAAATGAGAAACAATAAATGATGATTGAAATGGCATTAACAATCAGTCGTTTACAGTTTTCTTACTGTGAAGTTTAATAAGTAAAAATCTCAAAAAACAACTATACTAAAAGTACCACTTAATGGCCCTTAAACATTTTATAGATGAATAAGGTTCTGTTGAGTGATGTGGCTCCGATTTTTGTATGCAACCCCCTCCAAAATCCATCTTAAATATGTATTTTTTATCCAATATTTAGGGGCTGAGAATCTCAACAACAGTAAAATAAATTCTTAAAATTTAGAATGACAATGTTTTGTTGTATATTTGTCAACACTATTTATTTTAGGTTTTGGTAGGGCCATCACTTTTTTAAATCTATCTTAAAGATAGATTTTGATGTGCTGGGGGATGTAGTTGTTAAACTATGCCCTGACAAATACTTTTCGTTTATGGATACATACAAGTACCGCACACATGATAGGGCAAGAACTATAAAATGGGAGGATTAAATAAACAAATATAAGCAGTACTGCAACATCAAGGGACCAAAGGGATTTGGATGTGCTTTTTAAACAGGACTATAAAAGTGCAATCAACGTGCACGTTAAGATTCTAATAGGTAGTCAAATTTGTCAACAGAGTTAAGAAGTTTTGTTTTGAGTTCGTGCAGGCAAAGGACAATTCCAATGGCTAATTATGAATTATTTTCATGCTAGGGAAAATACAGTTCTAGTGGTTAAAAATAGAATAAAATAGTATCAAAGCTTTCTTGTCTATAGTTTTTGATAATCATATGCTAGTTCTTTCTATATCCATGACTACGTAATGGTAATCTTCAAGCATAATTATTGGAGTAAAATATAAAATGTGAAGCTACTTCCTAGTCTAGGATCTCTACCGATCTCTGATGCTTCTACAATAGGGTCCACTATAGGACCCTTTCGGCAACCATAGATCCAGTCGAAAGAGCCTGAAACCTAAATAACTTCAAGAATGTAAAACCATATGTGTTTTTGGCATTTTTCTAATTGATCTGTATCTAGGAAAATTATTGTTCTAACGAGAGACATGATAGTGAAGTTCTTTGAAAATACCTTTGTAATCTTGGGTTTCTTGTAGAACGTTGAGGTTGATCATCATTTTTCTTCTTCTTTTTGGTTGTTGTTAAATGGCAGTGTACAAACTAGGATATAGTATTTGAACTTTGGATGGTAGTATTGCAATCGTCAGCCACTAAATAATCAAGCCCAAGATTGGTTCCACCTTTATTCATGAAAATGTCATGTAATTTCTTGAGTTTTCACAAGTTTGATTGTCGTGAAGATGGATTGATGATTATTGTTCTTTTTTTTTTAATTTTTTTTTTCATTTTGTTGCAGGGAAAAACTGTTGGAGACAATGAGACACTGATAAAAGCTGAGCACAACAAGTAATGGAATTGTAAAAGTTCACATCACTATAGTTGCTTTCAAAAAATTACTAGGTATTTCCTCTTATAATGACAAAGATTATCAAAATTTCTTCTTTTTGTCAAGCTTTCGGAAAATAAAATTGCATCAAATAACTACTGATTTAAAAAGAAAACATGCATTGTTTTCTTCTTTCACATACACAGAGTGATGTTCTTAGAATAATATTGTATCGCTTTTTCTAGAATTTTGATAAACTTACTCGTATGTATATAAAACCATGTCCATAATTGCATGCATGCATACAAACAAATTTATTGTGACCCACGTAGTATCTATAAGTTTGTCACATATATTATTTAGCTTGAACAATTATTTGCCCTGCATAATCCTCATTGCACTTGGAGGATGGTTTACCCCAGCTTCTCTCTGAGTGGTGAATGCACATTATAATTATTTACCTTGTATATAATAAGGTTTAAAACAATCCTCAAAACTTCACTTATCTTGTTTATTGCTCACTTTGCTTGTTGCAGATCGGATTTTATATTCTGAGATCCTTTTGCATTATTAGTTTAGTGGTAGGAATAGTACTTGAAATGTAACGTTGCTTATGTAAACTGCTAACCACTCAATCCCAAGCCTGTTTGGGTGTGACTTTCTCCATTCCAATATCACAATTTCCATCATACTCACCATGCCCGAAGAATTAATGTTAAGATTTTCAATCTCATCCTCGTCAGCCATTAGAAGAAAGGATAATATTCTAGTCTTCTCTTGTTAACGAATTAATCAAAAACTGTTTTTGCTAAAGACACCTAAGAAAACAAGAGCTAGTTCAATAATTTTCTCTCCAAAACCATACTTTGGGTTGTCTTTTAATAGTAAGGAAACCCTTGGACTACTTGGGCTTTTGGTAGAAATATTCTATTGATAAAGATTTATACATGATGTGCCCAAGAATGAGCAGAAGACTACTGGACATCAAACTGGTAGGATATAGGGAAAAGATATGTCAATCAAGCAATAGCCTTTGGACTATGGCTGGATTTGTTTTAATTCAACAAAGAAGGAACTAAGGGGATGCATAAGAACTACTCAAGAAAAAGAAAACAGGATGGGGTTAAACCTTTATGAAGCCTTGAGATGTGACGGAGATAGTTGCAAGGGCTTAGGTGTGGGATAGAGTTGCCCTTTTGAATTTATAATTAGTGAAGGTTGGGTTACTTTACCTAATAAATGACTAACCATATGTAGCTATGATTTACTAACCATCTTTGGATAAGACCCTCTCTCCTTTTTTTAGCCTTTATGCTCTCCTTTTTTTTAATCTTGGAAAGCTTGTCCTTATCCAGTATTAATGCCTTCTCTATTTGCCCCTTTTTGACAATTACAACCTATATGCTCAAAATTTGGTGGTGTCATTGATAGGGGTGGCAATGGGTCTGGTCGGTGTCCGGCCAGACCTAAAGTCACGGGGTTTAGACCCTGACCCAAAAATATAATGTGGGACTCAGACATGGACTCGGACCCGACCCAATAAAAAAATTAAAATATCTATAAATTTCAATATATTTCATAAACTGGGAACCAAAAATATAATGTGGGACTGAAAATTGGCATCTGGATCCAATCTTGATCGGACCTGAACCTAGATCTGGACCCAAATAGCGTTCAGGTCCATGATTTGGACCTTGACACACCGGGTCCAAACAATTGACACGTACTTGGACCCTAGTCGAGTCTAGTTCCATTGCCACCCCTACTCATTGACATACAATTAAAATATAGCCAAAATTTGTAGATTGTATTCAAAGGCATTGGTAAAACAACATTTATTTTCTTTTTTGTACTAGTGCTTGTCCATGTATTCTTCACATTTGTGACTGTTTATCTCATAATGGCATTGATTTCTTTACTAAAATTGTTTGGGAAATCTTTCTATACTTCTCTTACAACATAGAAGATCTATGCTTCCCCTACCAGCATGCCGTCCAATTTTGACCAAGTGTGTCACTCACCGTTTGATCTTAAATCCGACGTCTCAGAGTATTTAATTTATAATTATTTTTATACAAATTTTCTGATTATGAAATTTGATATGTACCATATTCTCACTGGGGCACACCTACAAAAAATTATTAAAAATAACTTTTTGTTAAAATAATGACAAAAATACTCTGTGAATATTTTAAGGCCACCTCCTGATAAACATCCATTGATTCAAATTGAGGATCTCTCTCTTCTGAAAGAGAACAATCCACAAAGGGCTGAGAGTCCATTTCTTCATTAGAGCTGGATGCTATAACAAATTCGAATTCGGATTCCATACCTGATAAAGAATCTTTTGTCTCTTTTGAATTCAAAGGATCAATTGAAATAGGTTTTACTCTCTCTTCTGAACTATCACAAGAAACATCCGTGGATGCATCTCTCTCAACCGAAACCTTTATGGCTTTGGGTTTCACTTCAGATGCGAAACAAAAAACAAGGTACATGATGTTCCTTCTCTTCCAACCAGATAAAGATTTTGGAATTGTCTCATGTCCTCTGGTGAAGTACAACAAAAAGTCATGGTGTTGTTGAAGTGGATGAAGGCGTAATGGGTTTTAAAATATATGTTGTATCATCTCATGAAGATCTTCTTTTGGGTGTTCACCGTGTAGGTGGAATTTTTCTCATTTCCATATTGTTTGGGAGTGATTTTCTCCATTCTAATGTCCTAAATTTCATCAAAATCTCCAAGCTCGAAGAATTGAAGCTCGGATCTTCAATCTCGTCCTCATCCGCCATTAGAAGTAGAGATAAAACTCTAGTCATCTTCTTCATCAAAAGTGAAAAAATTTTGGCCTCTTCTCTTGTTAACGAATTAATCAAAAACTGTTTTTATTGGAGAGAATAAGAAAACAAGGGCTAGTTCAATTACTCTCTCTTATAAACCATACATTGGATTGATCTTTTAGTAGTGAAGAAACTCTATGGAAAACTTGGGCTTCTGGTAGAAATATTCTATTGAAGCTGAAATATGGCCCCACTAAGTGTATGGCTCTTGATAGAGCATATTGGAGGATCAGGATTCATATAGCCCATGCTAAATAGTTTAGAAAAGGCTCTACGATGATGATATAGATTTGTACATGATGTGCCTAGGATTGAGCAAGACTACTAACATTAAACAAATAAGATATAGGGAAAGGATATGTCAATCAAGAATTAGCCTTTAAGACTTGGATATATTTGTTTCAAGTCAACAAAGAAGGAACAGAGGGGATGAGAAAGAACTACTCAAGAAAAAAAAAAATTTGAATGGGGGTAAACCTCTAAGAAGCCTCGAGATGTGATGGAGATAATTGCAAGGGGTTGGGTGTGGGGCATATATGCCCTGCAGTATTTATATTAGTGAAGGTTGGGTTACTTCACCGAATGAATGACTAACTATAGTTAGCTATGCTTCATTAATAACCATTGGATAAGACCAAGTGGAAAGCAATATTTGAATTGCCTCCTCCTTTACTCTTGGCACGCCTCTCTCTATTTTAGCATTTATTCTCTCCTTTTCTTTAATCTTGGCAAGATTATCATTATCCAGTATCAATGCCTTCTCTATTTGCCCCCATATGACAAATCCAGCATATATGCTCAAAATTTAGTAGAGTCATTGACAAGTATGGCAATGGGTCGGGTTTGAGTTTGGCTGGACCCAAAGTCGCTGGACTTAGACCTAGATCTGAAAATGTAATCTGGGACTCAAACTCAGGCCTGGACATAGACCCAATCAAAAAACTAAAATATCTATATATGTAAATATATTTTATAAATTGGGACCCTAATATATAATGTGGGACTGGGAACTAGTACCCAAACCCAATCCTGATCGGACTAAGACATGGATCCGAACCTGACATGCTAGTCATAAAATTGGACCTGTACATGGACCCCAGACGGGACTGGGTCCATTGCCACCCCTACTCATTGACTTACAATTAAGGTATATCCAAACTTTGTACAATGTCTCCAAATGAATTGGGCATGTCAGCCTTTACTTAAAATAGCATTGATTTTTTTTTTGTACTAGTGCTTGTTCATGTGTCATTGACCTTTGTGTTCTTTTATCTCATAATGGCATTGAATTTTGTACTAAAAGTGTCTAGCCATACCATTTATTTACCTATATTAGAATAACCCATATTTATCTGTCTTTCTTAATACATTATGGGGAGATCCTTTTACTTTAGAGACTTATTAATGGGAAAGGATCATTTAAGATGGTCAAACTTCCACACAAAAAGAAACAAAAACCAAAAAACGAAAAAGAAAAAAGAAAAAAGAAATCAATGAGGTGGCTAAATCAACTATTTTGCCAATAAAGTGGTTAATATTTAAAAATGTTTCCTTCTGTATACCCCCAAATGTTATTAAAATACTTAAATTGCTTTCTTCTATGTTTGTAATCTCAAACAAACTCATCATTTCCAGTGAGTAAAACTATGACTCGGCTACCTGGCTCGGCCTATGGTCGAGCTAAGTAACTCAGGCCGAGTCCGAGTTAATTGGGGTCGGGCGAATTTTGGTCAAGCCAAAAAGTGTTAAAAAAAGGAAGAATCTAAAAAATAGGAAACATTTCTTTAAAGTAAAATTATATAAAACACGTCAAAATGGGGTTAAAAATGTAGTGAATTTTTTTTTTTGAAAAAATCTATTTGGGATAGGGTGGTTATTATAGAAATAATCCCAAAAAGAAGGAAATTGTAAAAATAAGTATTCACGGCCCGAACACTTTCCAAACTATGACAAAATGATAGAAAATATTTAAAAATATATTGTTTTGATGTTTGGATTCAAATCTTGAACTTATATTTTTCACTAAAAATAATGTTAATGAAGATATAGAATTTGGAATAAGCACGATAATTTTGGTTAGCCCTTTTTAGTCGCTTGAGTTCAAAAAATGAAGATGCCTCCGCTGATTCTCGGTTCCAAAAAACCAGGAGCACAATTTTTTGATGAAATAATATGCTATGAGTTTGGAATTTAAAACAAGCAACATTATTAAGGTTATTTAACTCGAGTAACTTATGTGGCTGAATTATAAAAAATCTCCTCATTTGTTAGAGTTTGGTAACTCAGGCATTTTTATAAAACATTTAAGGATTTAACTAAGCGAAATAATTCTTAACTCTTAACCAATAACCACTTGTTCAAATTTTCTTTGATTTAACGATTTGATGCGGTTCGACCATTTTATTGTCTTCCAACAATATTTCTGTATTTTATGTGCGGTGGCCTGCCATAAATTCTTCAAATCCCAATGCTCAGAGGGTAAATTTTGTACTCAACTCCAATAATGTTTTCCCAACTTTGCCATTGTCCCTCCCATCAAGGGCAAGATAGTGTTTCTTTATTTCTTCAGCACTCCAATTATAACATACTTTCAGGATATTTTGATCATTATTTTTTGAAAGTGATGGATATTTTGGGCATTGTTGAAAGTGAAGGGTGCCGAGGGGAGAAAACAATTATGGCAATAAGGCCTCAGCTTAACCACCATTAACAAGCATTAATGACAGCAATTTAATCATGGTTAAATTAGCTCACACCCAATTTTTAGCTTTCTGGTCGAGGTCGGAATGGGTCGGACCCGGACCTGACAGGACAAGGACCCAGATCCAACCCAAAACTAAATAAAAATATAATTAAATATTATATTAAATATGTACATGTGTTATTTAAAACAAAAATTTTATATAAGGCTGCAACCTTAAAATGTAAAATTAAAGGTACACCGCAAAAATCTATCATAAAAAGTTGTTAGGATGTTGGAAAATACTCTAATTGTTCATCTTAATATCGCGATGTATGAATATGAAAAGAAAAAAAGATTTCGAGTTCGCAAAATACTGTATATTGCAAGACATTGTCAGAACCATTCATTTTCAAGGTTTTTTTTGTGTTTATAGACCTATTTAATTTGAATTTTTTTAGAGTTTAAAATTTTATAATTAAATATGAAAATAGATTCTCAAACCATTAAGAATTTTTTACATTAAAATTACATTTATGATAAAATTTAGAGGTGCGCCTTAATTGGATTGTTAAAGGTTGCAACCTATCCAAACGACACCCTTATTTAATTATTATAACTAGTTTCTAAAATATTGATAAATTATTATTAAAAATTATACAATATATATTATTTAAATAATAATACTATTTGGATCAAGAATACATAGGCCTGGATCTGGATCCAAGTAGTGTTTGCATCCCATATTTGGACCTGAACCCTACCTGCCAGTCTAATTTTTTTTGGTCCCATGCTCAGACACGGGTCGGGTCCAGTCATCAGGTTTCGGGGCGGGTCCAAATCCATTGCTCCCTGCTTTTAGGTGGATTCTCTTACCCTCTCTAAAACAAAGTCTCATCACTCCCTCTCTCACAATTTTCTTCTCTCTTTTCAATGTTTAGTTTAAAGCTCCAAACCGAAGGCCAGTGCAAGTTTTTCCATACATTTCCTTTTATTTCTCTATTACCAAGCTCCATGTTTTTTGCTTCCTCTCTCTCTCTCTATCTCTTCAATGTGTTATGATTACTCAGAGAAAGCTACTCATTTAATCCAGATGAAAGTTTCACTAATCCTATTTAAGTTTATTCAACTAATTTTCATAGAAAAACTAATCTAAGGAAGTCAAACACGATGCTGAAAACAACATTATTTCATGGGAGTATCAATTTTTTGTTTGACTTTTTTGGTGAAAGTCGTGAAAGTATTAGCAATTGAGAATTTGGCCATAGAGGCACACATAAATTTTTAACAAGTTCTTATACTATAGTAAAGATGGATCCTTGATGCGTTCGAAAACACAGTTGGTGAAATGTATCCTCTGAGGCTCTAACACATCAATACTTCTCCATTATAGATAAGTACTAAGCAGGGTTTAAATTTCTAAAAACAAGGGACATAAGTGCATAACTATTGGTAATAAAAAAGGAGCAAATAAAAACATAAAAGTTGCAACCTTAAACTACAGAAAAAAGGCATGCCTCAAAAATGCAATGTAAAAAGTTGTTTTGAAGGTGAAAACCGCTCTAATTGATCAGCTGAAGCTCGACATGTATAGATGTGGAAAACAAAGTTTAAAAAAACAAAGAAGGGTACATCTTGTAAAAAATTATTTAGACTCCCTATTCTCAAGATTTTCATCTGATTGTAGATCTACTCGAGATTGACCATTTTCTAAGTTTTCAATTTCATAATTAGATGTAAAATAGTTTTTCAAATCATCATTGATGTTTATAGCACCAAAATTATATCATTTGATAAGCTTCAGAGGAGCACCTTAATTGGATTGTTTAACGTTGACGCCTTGTACAAACACACCCAATATAAAATGAGACATTTAAACTTATATTAGGGCACCCTAAAGGTTTGAATGTGCTTTTTTGTTCAAACGACAGTAAAAAGTCTTTAAGGATAAGCCATATTGGTGTTCAAAAGCTTAAATTTGGTACCCTGCTAGAATTGGCTTGCCTTGCCAAGCCAAATAGTTATTTACAAAAAACAATGAACAGTTTTTCACTTTTCATTGCCAAAAATAAAGAAAAAATATTTTTATTTATCTTAGAGGTAGATATTTATTATATTTATCTTTCATATTTTGCAATCAAGTATCACTTTTTGAGAGTTTAAAATGTGTTTTATTTGCATTTATATTTTACACTCAAGTCTCACTTTTCGAGAGCTTATAATATTTTTCAACTTTCTTTTTCTTTTATATATACGTTAAGTTAAAATTTGGTATATTCGGACATTTCACCATTGCAATATTGAGAAAATAATTCAATAATAGCAAATAACCAGAATACCCCTATATTATTCAGAGGTATTTTAATAATTTTTTTTATTTTACATTAATTTGAAAACAATTTTTATGTGTTTGAAGATGAGAAGTGTTAACACGTCAAATTTAAACTTAATCTGATGTATTAAAAAAGAGATAATAATAAAACAACACTATATACTTTCAAACAAATGAAATTTGAGTGTAAAACATGAAATATATGGGACTATTTCTTAATTTTCAACATAAGAACAAGTTTTCTAAAAATTCTCCTGAAAATAAAATGAATTTGTACTACAAAAATCCTACAACGCTGGCCAATAAGAATTCTCTCTCTGTAGAACCATCTTTCCATCTTATTCTCTCTCTTCTTCCTTATCTTGAAAAACACAATTTACTCAAAGAAATTTTTTTAAAGTTTTTCAGTCCACTGAAACTAGCCTTCTTCTTCTTTGCCGTTTTTGAGAATTCTTCTTCTTTTGTAGAGAATTTATCTGTGTTTCACAGAAGCATCTAAATTTTATGCGCCCCATTTAATCAAATAATCTGGAAGAAGTAAGAAGAGAACACCTCAAAGAGGAAGGCAAACTCCAATTTATGTTGTTCGCAAATATGGACTGCAACTCTCTATTTATAACACCTGGTAGAACTAGTATTTTAGAATCAATAATTCTACTTCTACTAGGAAACATAACTAGATTTGTAATTTGCGAATTCTAGAAACCAAGAATTCCACGTTGTAAAATGAGTGCAATTATGATTTGTACGTCACTTACAGGATTTGCTTATTTCATTTCATTTATTTAATTGTAGGGGTCGAAATGAAAGGTTATGACTTAATTTTTGTAATTTTTTAATACAAATTTAAGTCATTTGAAAAGTAATTTACATTAACGTCATAGTTACTAATAGATAAGGTTTGTTTGCACGTAAAAGATAAAAATTAACTTATCAAATGGATTTATTGGATTTCAAAATTTAACCATTTAAAAAATATTTTCTAGTGATACTTTTTTATAGCGATTAGTTATTGGTAGGGGTATCTCCTTATATCATCATAAATAAAATTTACATGCGTATTGGACTAGGATTAAATTACTTTTATAAATAATAAAATAAGTCTATGCAAGTTCTTAATTTTTTGAATTTTCTATCTATAAATTTTATTTTTAATGAAAATACAATTTTATACTAAGGGATTTGAACAATATTCTCTCTGGATAAAGTAGTAATTTTTGTTCACCTGAAATCTTGATTTTCATTTTGTTAATATTATTATCCCATAACAATAAAATAGCATCCTTCCCAAGTAGCCCACATGGGAGATTAAGGTAAACAGTGAATTTTGTGTGTTGTCGTTTTGGGTTATGGTCCGTAGAGAGTTGCTAGTTTGGTTTTTTATATTATTTTTCTAACTTTATTACATGGTAAATTTTTCTTGCTGTGATTATCTTTTTTGAGATCTAATTCAAGTTGGTTAGAGATGTCGAATTTGTTATGCCAAAATAGTTCCTACTCCAAGGGGAATATATTGTCCATCTACTCCCTAGAGCAAAATACATACCAAAAAAATCTTTTGGATCACCAAATTTGGGGATATAATCTCTAGAGCCCAGTGACTTACCTCAAAAAAAAAAACAAAAAATTAACTCTTAGTTTCCACATGCCTACTTTTTTTTTTTAACTTTATGACAATTCCAAACCATCTAATTTGACACCTAATGGCTAGAAGTGAATTGTCACAACTAGTAATGATCATGTAATAATGATAAATAGTGTTGCTGCACACAATCCCTTTCGATTTTTAGTGGATTGGGAGATTGCTATCGTGAGAGACATCTTAACCATATTTTCCCTCTAGAGACGATAAGGACAAAAATAACATACACAATATATAGCCTAAAGGCACACAATCTGTCTCTCTCTCTCTCCCTCCTGATGGCCTCTACTCTAAACATAGAGAAGAGAATTTAGGTTAGATGCATTTGCCTCATCTTTACGCACGTCAATGACCCCAACTACTCTCTCTCTCACTCTATTCACTCGACCTTTCTTTATTCATACCCGTTGTTTTAATAGCACATGAACCCAACATCTTCACTAAAAGCATCTAGGGTTTACCTCTCAAGCAAGTCGCTCTAACTTCCTTAACCGATTCTTCTGGTTTAAAACTAAGCATTTAACTATAACTTTTGTTTCAACAATCGCTGATGTGCCTCTCGACAGCCTCCATGGCTGCTATTTTACCCACTCGCCGCTAATCCATGGGCTTTCTATCTGAACGAGCGTATTCTTATAACTATTTTTGCAAATTCAGGTGTTGAATTTGTTGTTTCTATACATATTGTGAGTGCAGTGAAGATATTTTATAGGGAGACCCTCTTGTTTTTTTATGGCCAGGACAATGCAGGTGAGTTAGGGTTTTCTTTCTTACATTTTTCTTACTTTTTCCTTATCTGCTTTTAAATTGCTAAAATGGGTATTTATAGGTGTATCAATGTGTTGTTTTTCCCCTTCTCTCAGGAAAATGGGGTTTTTCCTTGTCATTATTTTACCTTTTATATTGGTGGTATAATATGATCATATGGTCACACAACTCCATTGCCTAAGTTGAACCGTAATAGAAGCACTTAGTCTCCCTCAAACCCTCACACCTTAATTAAATGAACAATTGAAATTAAATAAATTGTTCAACTATCCCATTTGAATTGAATAAACCCCATGGTCATGATTAGGGGTGCCAATCAGGTCAAGCCTGCGGCCAACAACCTAGGCTTGGACTGGGCTTACTGGCCGAAATAATTATCAGTTTGCTCCTGGGTCATCCTTGGCCCGCCTAGAAATCTTATGTAATATTCATTTTTGCATAGATTAGCAGTAAAACAGGCTTCGCAAGTTTTAACCCACGTATTTTTTCCTTAGGTGAAAATGATATATTCTCATAACTTTATTGATGCAGGGAGATTCAAAGCCATATTCTTTGTTTAATTCTTGTGCTCTATGAAAAGACAAAAAGGTTTTAAGAAAATGGTTTATGATGTAAATTGAGGTTCTTCATGTTAACTAGGAAGTTGTTGAAGGTAAGTTCCAATACGATAGCAAATGCTCGAATGCTTGTACTGAATCTATTAAGAGAAGGCCAGGTTAACAAAATATTGAGCCTCTCATTGAATGAATAAACATAAATACACTGTTGGGATTTTGTTGGGCTAAATTAGAATACCCTAAGTAAACATTAAAAATTGGGCCCTCAAGTATGAGGGATGATTTGATTATTGTATAAATAAGGATTTCCCTTATTTTTTTATTTTTTATTATTTTTCAGTTTTATTTTTTATTCTGCAACTTTTGTTCTTGGTAGTACCCTCTATAAAGTACAACTTTATAAATTACATGAGAGAAAAGCCTCAGGATATAATTTCTATATAAAATTTAAGACATAAATAGATAACTTGAATAAAACGGAATGATTTCGATGCGGTGACCCTTGTGTATGATGGAAGCCTTCAGAGACTGGGCAAAAGCGAACCACCTTTCAGGGTGAAACGTGTGCATGTGCAAGAGATACCACATGTACACTATGGAGCAATGGATTGCATCAGGTCAGGATGACCTAGGTTTCATCTCTAGGGGGACCTGAAATCCATATACTAAGACTGTGACCCCTTGCCCATGGGCTAGACTCTAGTGACCCACTAATGATCCCCTACATGGATTGTGGGTCATGGGCAATGCTGGATCGGTGGTCTGTAGTTCACAGTAGAAGATGAAGTGCCCTAGTGCATATTGATTCTTAGACCATATATATCATTTTCCCATCAAAGTATTTAATTTGATCTATTTTAATAATATAATAATTTTAGAATTATTATTTGAATTTTTTTAAATCTCTAAATATTTTATTTATCAAATTTTGATTTATAAAAACTGGGATAATGATTTTATAATGAGTTAAATATTTAAATAATGATTTTATATTTTTTAAAACGTAAAAAGTAATATAATTAGGTGTCACAATAGGTGGCTCGCCCCACCTAGGATAATTTTTATTTTGTGAGATCAAGCTCTAAAGTTTGAGAGATAAGTTTGTGTTGTTTTAAGAAAACTTGAGCCTTGAAGAAATTTTGAATGAAATTTTGGTATGCATGAAAAGGCTTATGCATAAAAAAAGAAAAGATACTATTATCATATATTAATTTCTTATTTTAATTAATTGATGGGAAAACGGTTTAGGAAGTGAGATATAATGGTTCCAGCACCTTCCATAGGATGTTGATGGCTCATCTATGGAATGGAGAGCTCATCTCTCTCACCCCGCAAGCAACCCAAGATTAATGGTACATATTGAATCTTATATGAGTGGCAAACCATGGAAAATCCTAAGGAACCCTAGATTTGTTCAAACATTATAAAAAGGGATGGACCCTACTCAATATTCTCTACACCATATCTCTTGCACCTAAAATCTCTCTTCTCTCTCCCATATAATAAAGGGGGGAACGCCCCATTTATTGAGATTCTCTCTCTCTCTCTCTCTTGACCAAAGTAGGGGCACATCCCACTCAAGGAAAATCCCTCTCTCTTTGGAAACCTTCTCTCTCCCTCAAGATAACCAAAAAGGGGACGCCCCACACTCTCATCATTGATATCTCTCTCATGGTGGTTCTCTCATCTCTTCTATCTTGTTTCTCACATTGCGATTTGGTGTTTCGGGTTTTGATAGAAACGAGAAGCTATCTCTCAAACTAGGTTATCAAAGGGGGTTCACCTAAGGTTTGAGTTTTTGTGATCAAAGGGGTTCATATTCCATTGGTGTGGCTTATTCAAAACTTGCTTTTCTGATTGCGATTGAAGGTTGACTATTAGATCCCACGCCACCGGATCGTGGCGACTTAGTGTGAGGTGTAAAAAACCTAGCTGAGGTAATCTCCGACACGCTCTTTTGTTTTTTACTTATTTAGTTATTGTTTTCTTTATTCCCAAGCATTGGTCATGTCTTTTCTTTGCTACTGAAAGATAGGTTTTGAATGGCTTAAAGTTCTTGAGATCCTATTGTATTTTTTTTCCAAAGTTATTATATTTTAAAAGATATACTTGTGAGTGATTTAGGCCATGAAGAAAAGAAAAAAACTGAAATTTTTTTTTTTTTTTCTTTATATACTCTGGCTAGATGACACGAGTCCTTCTATCAACAACACTAGTGCAACTTGACTGCTTAATATAAAATAATGTTACATAGCTCTAGATAAGGTACTCATTTCTTCATGGAGATATATATTTTTCTGTTTGCATGCACAACCTATGTGGTTCACAAATCTTTTCTCTCTACACAGACGGCAGTCAAGCCGCCATCCGTGTTCACTCACCTTCTTGCTCTCTTTCTTTCTCTTCTCTCTACACAGATGGCAGTCAAGCCGCCGTTCATGTCCTTCCTTCCTTTTACTCTCTCTTTTCATATTTTCTCTTTTCTCTATTAATGTTCTTGTTTCTTGTATTTGAAGGATCTGTGTGAAAAATAGACCAACCTTCTCTACTTTTATTTCTCTTTGATCATGTTGTTTTTGAAGGACTAGTTGAAAGACATACTAGCCGTCATCCTTTTCCTTTTTACACACATTTGTGCGCTCACCCTATGACAAGGTGGGGTCCTCAGACCCACTTGTATGTATTCTAATGTGTGTGTGTGCTTGCAAGAAGGAAAAATAAGCCAAGGGAGATGATTCTGAACCGGCCATAGGCCATTCTACGTGATCTAAGAGGGCGCCCATGCGAGTTAGCCCGAGCGTGTCACAGACCCACGTGGGTTAAGTCCCATTCACGACTCAATTCCTATCTCACTGGTTGGTTCACGAGAGAGCGGTATTAGGTCTCGGGTCCATCTCGAACCCGGAGCTATGCCACTAAGTCATCCCGACCTAAGGGGAGATCGAGGGATCTAACCACTCCATTCCCTTAGTCTTTCCTGATGGCCAACCAAATGGAACTTCTCAAGTTATCTCCCCGGTGGTTACCTTGAAAGACAAACATGATCAATCGAAGCATTCAGGGCTTACAACTCACAAAGACCTATGAAAATGCTCACTATAAGCAGCCTTACCCACCCTTCATTGACCAAGTTCCTTTTCCCTCAGATTACCAAAAAGAAAGACTGCCTATCTTTGATGTTACTGGCTCAACCATCAACATGTGGCACACTTCGTGTCAACATGTCAAGAGTTAGCTTCTGATCCCAGATTGCTTCTTCAATAGTTTGTGGAGACACTAGTCGGGCCTGCCTTTAAATGGTATGCACATTTTCCTCTGGATTCTTTTCACTCTTGGGAAGAAATGGAATAGTTGTTTTATAAATGCTTTTACAAAGTCGAACGAGAAGTTCAAGCTCTAATCATTATGACTCAAAGGGTGAATGAACCAAAAAATGAATACATCCAGAGATGGAGGGATATTGCAGTGTATCAGAGTAACCCCATGCCTAAGATCAATGTTGTACAAACCTGTATTAGAAACATGAAGAAAGAAATATCTCTTTAAGTTGAAGCATCTAATCCCACTACTTTCTCATCCAAATTCGATTGGGAATAGGGTTATTGCTTCTTTGTATTAGAGAACCTAGTCTTCATGGTATATCTTGTCCATGGGTTACCATTGCAATGAAGATAAGAGCATGATCCAATAAAATTAAATAATATTATCAAAGAATTTCAAAATACCAATGAAAAAGCACATTGTCTTGAGTTGGAATAGAGTTAAACAGGTAACATTTTGAATAGTTCATGTCCCAAAGGATATTTTAATAAATTTTCCTTTTTATAACTCAATGTTAGGTCTAGTGTGGTCGTGATTTCAAAGATAACAAAGATTGAAAGCTTACTTAAGCACCATGGTGGAACTCAGTCTCGGACCTCAAGGGGAGGTCAAAGCAAAAATTTCACTACTAACAAGTTTAACTCTTTAACTAGTTAGCAAATAGACACAGTCAGTGCAGTGGTTACCGCCACACCCATTCTTCCCAAAACTCCTACTGCCTATAAACCTTTTAATACATTGGATACTTTGCAGGGAATAATGTCATTCAGGGGTCCAGGGGAACCCCAGCAATGGTAGTTCCAACCTTAGGCCTATAACAGGTACCTCTACCACCAAAGTTGTACCAATTTAATCAATTTGAGCAAAGGTTGAACAAGCAGTATAACTTTTGCAAAGCTTGGGTACCAGTCTTGTTAAAAATGATGTTGGAACGAGGTACGATAGTTCTTCATGAGTCTAAAAGACCAGATCAGATGGGACTTACTAATCACATGAATTAGTGTGCCTATCATCGGATGCTGAGTCATCTTGTGCAAGACTACTTCAATTTTAAGGACCACATTGAAGCCTTGATTCAGAGAGGAAAAATTCATTTAGACTGTATTAGAAAATCTTTTGAGACTGCCCAAGCTTCACATGTGGTCACCGTTGAAGAAGAACGAGTGCAGACTTTGCAATCAGAAGAAGTGCCATCTGACCTTATACCCAACCTTTTCGCTATGATGGCGTTACAAGGGTTGATTACCCTGCTCTCATCAGGACAACCCAAACATTTGGTTCAGGGAATTGAAAATATCTAGTGTCCATTCCCCTAAGTGTGGGGCAATGAGATATCTCAGTGTTCTCATTTCAAGACATTTATACAAGAGTTCACAGTTGAAGACGAATTATTATCAATGTACCAGTCTGAACTCGTGAACCACCTAATCCAATGACCCCTAAAAATGCCACCAAGGCACCTCTTACTTCTTGCAGTAAGAAGGAAGAAGAGAAAGTTCAATCACATGAGTTCAAAAAGGCAGGTGAAACAATGGAGGCATCGCACAGGATCATAGTTCAAGAGGAACAGCCTCGGAGCATCCCCATGGATGAACTGTCCCTTGACATGTTTCCCATCATTTTTTATATAGTTGTATACTAGGAGATGATTACACCTTGCTTGCTTAAGAAGACAAAATACTTGAAGGAGGAGTGTAAAGATGTTTTGTGCCAATATCATCAGATGAAGGGACATAACCTATTCCATTGTTGGTGATTCTGAGCCATCTTAGATGATATTATAAGAAATGGTGAAGTGCTCATAGATAACAAACCACCTCCACCTCAAAAGGTTTCTCAAGAATTCGAAGCCTTATTACATAAGATAGTTGAGCTAGTGCATGCTCTTAATCATGAAACCTTGGAAACTCATGTTCCCCAAGCTCCCATTGTTGTACGCAATTTTTTAAAGTACTTACAACTCTCAAGTGAACAAGGAGAAAGCCAGCAACAACCTGGTCTTGCGGGTACACAAGACACCAGCAAGCCGAAGTTGTGTCGTAAAATAAAGCTTCGAAACTTATGACCTAGGTATCATGCCAACGCACTAATGAAGGACCTTACGACTTTAGCCCTATGCTAGCAACTTCAAAACTATGCCAGACCACCACCATTGCATTTAGAATGTCGAAAAGCTCTCATGGACCAAATTTGGGCTCAATCGGACCACCTCAAAGGAGTTACACCCACACGGCCTCGCAGCAGGTGGGTTTCACACTGGCATGGTGCAGCTAACCGAACCAATCCCAACCATGGAGACTGCGACATCGTGTTTCAAGAGGAGCTTCGAGAACCCATGGTGCCTTCCACTGAAACCAGGAAGGACCCAGATTCAGATATGTCTAAATCACGCTAGCCTCATCATTTTGACCTAAGGCATCCACTGTGGCGTGACCTGGAGTCAAACTTCTCCCGAAAAGAAGGTGCTTGCAAAACCAAAAAACCAGGACTTAAGAAGAAGAAGAAGCCTTGAATCCAGTGAAGCACAACTCAACATCCAAGCATCAGATCACTGAGGAGATGAGTTCAATGCAACCACCTCGCAAAGAGCTGCAAACTGGTATTACTCTTGCATTTAATCTAAGGTCCGATGAATATAAGTCCCCAGGTCATAAAAGAAGTAAACCTGCCAGGTTGGCGGCATCCCTCTTTTCGCTGACCTCCCAAATTAGGCAAAAAAGCAAACCAGAAGAGAATCAGCCTAAACTTGGTGCAAAATGAGTGCAACTGCCTCCTCTCTGTCACAACCCCATTCCCTGACCCCTGCCAGATGGCTATAGAGCGTGGGATCAGGACCGGAGGTCATGAATGTCCCTCAGGTGGGAGTGGCTCAACACATAAAAACACGGAATCGAGAGCAAACCACAAAAAGAATACTAGAATAAATCCATTCATTAAACATGAATCAAAGAAAAGGTACAACCATTTCATTCATTCAATATCAAAAGTCTTTACATTTTCTTAGAGGCACTACTAGCCCAAAATACACAAAATGAAGTATCATGCTGCTGAAATCACCAAAACAAATTGTGAATGTCCTCGGAAGATGGCTTCTTAAACTTCTTAATTTTGAGCTTCAAGCCCTCAAATTGCCACCCACCTTTGGTACAGCTGCTGCCACCCTTCACTCTACAGTTATGAGATTAAGATGGAATGGGCTAAAAGCCCAGTAAGCAGATCACTACCCTTGCGTTCCTGACTACTAGTATATATATATACATGATAACATGCCCATAGTTCATTCGAAATCGCATTTATCTTACAGAGTGTTGTCACATATCAGAGTGCACATGAATGCTATATAACGAGAGTAAGAATCAGTTAACAGAGCATTACTCATCCTCAAAATGGCATCTACCAATTACCATCAGATAGTCTTACAGAATACAGAAATCAGATAAGCAGAATAGATTAATTTACTCCTGAAGTAAAAGCCACATCGATCAGGCTAAGCCAATCCTTTAACTTGAGACTTCTAACCTCATTCAGGAGGGAGGATAATGACAAGTGGGTGGCCCACTTCATAATATCCTCACTCACTCACACATCCCTAGCGTGCTTTGAGATTTTCGATAGGCTGAGGCCTTGCAAGACCCGACCATCAATTGTGTCTTAAGCGAGAGGGCGTTACACTACCATTGGAGGATCTAATGCGTAGTGCCTATGAAAATTTGAGGGGCGTGAGCCTCTCGGTTATTTACAGTTACATCTTGACTGCACTCCTATCATAGGAATCTAAGTACAAAATACTCGACTACCATTAGAGGACCCATTGCGTAGCGGTCATAAAGTCAGTATATTCATTACCAATGGAGGACCCATTGCGTAGTGGCCGGAAATCACATATAACAGAATTCATGTTACAGAATTAGAATATCCATTATCAATGGAGGACCCATTGCGTAGTCGTCAGAAATCACAGAATATCAGTTCTCATATAACACGATTAGAATATTCGCTACCAATGGAGGACCCATTGCGTAGCAATGAAGCCATATAACAACATCAATATGACATAATCACAGTTTCCACTATCAATGGAGAACCCATTGCGTAGTGGACAGAAATCTGTATTCATATAGTAGAATCAAACAGTATCAGTATCACATTGCTCAGATCCATATTATATCAGTATCAACATTAAATGATAACATTATCAAAGTCATGGAATATTAGTGTCGTTATCACATTTCCTACAATTTTAGGCAAAGACATCTGGTCAAAACATGTTCATAACTTTGGAAGTTAAAGACCGTTCTAGAACTAATTTTTGCACTAGAAACTCCTACCTTTCAAATGGAAGTGGTTTGAAGACAAATGGGCCGCATTTGACCTCTTAAAGGTTCCAAGAGATGATGGTTAACTAGCTGCACCTTGCTATGTACAGTGGACAGCAAGGTACCCTACTTCATATCATTCTAACTTTCAAATTGTGAGGTAACTTGTGGCGGTTTCAAAATCAAAGTTTACGCCAAGACGTATATCTTTCTAATAAGGTTAATTTGAAAGAATTTGGATTCCATTTAGTGGTTCAAAGGTTCATACCAAATAGGGTGATCTTTTTGAATTTTATCAATACTGCCCACAGTGACATACCTTCATAAGTTGAAGAATAACTTTCAACCTATAAACAATTTAAAAATATTTTCTTATGAAAATTGTAGCCCATTCAAAGATGTTTCAAATGACTATGGTTTGGCAAAAAATGGACTTCGTTTGGTTAGTTAAAACCAGTGCCAACAGCAGCATCAATCGAAAATCCAAGAAAACAGTCAATAGTGATATACTCTCTCATTTTGAAACATAACTTCATTTTCATAAAGAATTTCAACAATAGGCAAAAAAGAACATTTTACTAGACTCGTATATCTTTCTCACGGGGTAGTTTGAGGTCAATCGGACCCCATGTTCGTCTAGTCGACCCAATATATTTGATATGCAGCATGCATGATAACATGGCCCGAGTTGAGAGAAATTGAGCAGAGAGTTTCGTCAAAAAACTTCCAGAGTAGCAGGACATTTCCAACAGCACGTCTCCTCGATCAAATGGCCAGCTCGCGACGCTTACGCATCAGATCAACCTCAAACCAGACCCATTACGAGCATAAGGTTAGAGGCTTATGTTTGAACATGTTTTTCAATACCTTGGGTCCCCGATGCGGAATACAAGAGAAGCCGGTCAATAAAGCTCTGATTTGCAGTGGAATTTCTGATAGTCTCGTAATAAGCCTAGAGTGGGTGAAAATTTTCCTAAGCATTTTAAAAGGCCACTTGTCATGTTTTGTTACAATTAGACATGTCTAAGTAGTACAGACAAGGAACTAGTTTTGGAAAATTCAGTCTTCGACACCATAAAATGGATTCTATAACTGGAACCCTATTTTTAGAGCATCAGCGGGCTATGGGACCACCGCCATTAGATCTGGCACTATCAAAAACCTCTAGGGTTAAAGTTTCAGCCTAAACGGATGTTTCAAGATAAAGTTATAGGCAAAAGACTGAAAAAGGAGAGGCCACATGCTATTCCCGTGCGCCCTCCCGCACCAGTCTCCATTAAAGGAGACTTGATTTCACAGTCACGATCAGTAACTTTCTAAAGTCATATCTCCCTCGTTACGAGTCAGATCGTGCTCAAATTTTAGGAGCACCTTCGTCTCGTCAAGATGAGCATTTTGATATGTGGCACGTCTTGTGACGATATCCGAGCAGGGAGAAAAGCTAGAGAGAAGATGACATTTCATGATCGAGGTTGCAGGAAAATCAACAATAGCACACCCACTCGAGCGGCCATATCACAGGGCTCGTATACCCGATCAACCTGAGAGCAACTGCATTGCATGTCGCAATGAGATCGTGATGTTATGATCAGTACAATTCAGTGATGAAGCCAAGGAAATACACCAAGAAACAAGCGGGCTATGGATCAGTTTTTCAAGATTCATACAATTTTCAAGTCACATAATTGTGGCCTTAAAACATGATCCGTGGTTCGAAGTTGGCACCAAATCAATCGTCATGCCGAGCCTAACAAAAAAATGATTATATTTTTGCCAAACGAGCACTGGAGCAACCCAGAATCGGCCTAGGAAAATTGCACACATTCCATGACTGTGATAGGGACTGTTTTGGAATTTCATGTATTGTGGGATAGGGTCAAAATCGTCATTTTGTACCCATTTTTAGATATTATTTTAATTCAAAGAAATTGTATTTTTCATCAATTTAGGTGGATTTTAGACATCTACCCATGTTTTGGGCCCAACCTTATAAATACATGTTAAACCCCATTGTAGTGGACCTTTAATTGGATGAATAAAAATTGAGAGTTAAGCTTTGAGATTGAGGGCCACATCTAGAAGAGAGAAAGGAGAGAGAAGAAAATTTTGGTGCCCCTCGATGAAGGTAGCCTTCTCTCTTCTCTTATTTCTCTCTTTTCTTTCTCCTCTTCTTTCTTTCTCTCTCTTCTTCTTCTTCTGCTCCCTTTCACTCTGCTCTCTCGACATGCACGACAGTGAGCATGGTCGTGCACGTCTCAGTCTCTTTTTCTCTACGTCTCTCTTTTCTCTGTCTCTCTCTTCTCTATCTCAAACATGCACACCAGTAAGCATCGTTGTGCATATCTTTCCTTCTCTCTTTCTCTCATTTTCTTCTTTTCTTTATCTCTCTCCTCTCTACCTCAAACATGCCTGGTAGTGAGCATCGCCATGCATGTCTCTCTTCCCTTTCTTTCTTCTTTTCTCTCTGCTCTCTTTCCTCTCTCATCCCTTATCTTTCTTATTCCTTTCTCTCTCTTTCTTAATCTTCTCTTTCTTTATCTCTCTCTACTTTCCCTACTTTCCTCACTCTCTTTCCTGATCCATCATGACCTGCGGTGCCTATTGTCAAGCATGACATTCTCTTCCTCTTGGAACACGCACAGCGAGCCGAGCCTTAACCTGAGTAGCGAGTCGGGCCTCTGTCTGAGTTTTATCTCCCCATGTTGTGCATGGTGATGCTCATCACCGCTCACAATATTCATTTCCCTATTCTCCGACAAGTACATTGCACTAGGCCCTTTCCTAAATGGCGAGTTGGGCCGTGCCTGAGGCCCTTTTGATACGGACAGCGATGTCTATCACCACATGTGTCTTGTCTTTTCTCTCTCTTATCATGAACGGCTAAGCCAATCTCCATCCATGTTCTCTCTTACCCTCTCTCTTCTGTCATCGACGGCAGCACCCTATCGTCGTCCATGTTCTCTCACACTCCGTCATGGATGGTGGGACCCCATCACCGTCCATGTTCTCTCTTATTATCTCTCTCCTCTTATGGATGACGGAACCTATCGTCGTCTATGTTCCTTCTCTCCTTTCTCATTTCTCTCTCCCCTATCATGGATAATGGAACCTCATCGCCGTTAATGCTTCTTTTCCCTTTCTCTCTCCTCTGTCATGAACGACAGAACCTCATTGTTGTCCATGCTCCTTTATCCTTTCTCTCTCATATGACATGGACAGCAGAACCCCATCGTCGTCCATGCTTCTATCCATTTCCTCTCTCCTCTATTATGGACAGCGGAACCTCATCGCCATCCATGTTTCTTATTTTTCATCTTTCTTTTTTCTCTTCTCTGTCTCCACTCTTTCTTCTCTCTTCTCTCTCTTCTTTCTTCTCTCTTCTCTTTCTTCTTTTTTCTCTCTTGTCACTCTCTTTTCTTTTTTCTCTCTGGTCTCTCTTCTTTCTTCTCTCTTCTCTCTCTTCTTTCTTCTATTTTCTCTCTTCTTTCTTCTTTTTCTTCTCTTTCTTCTCTCCTCTCTCTCACTCTTCTTTTCCTCTTCTTTTCTTCTCTGCCTCTTCTTCTCTGCCTCTTCTTCTCTCCTCTTCTCCCTTCTCTTCTCTCTCTCCATTCGTCTCTTCTTCTTCCTCTTTTTTCTTCTCTTCTCTTCTCCTTTTCTCTTATCTATCTTCTCTCCTTTTCGTCTCTCTTCTTCTTTCATTTCTTCTCTTCTCTTCTCTTATTCTTATTCTTCTTCTCTATTTCTCTCTCTTCTTCTCTCTTCTCTTCTCTTTTATTCTTTTTCTCTCTCCTCTTCTCTTCTTCTTCTCTCTTATTTTATCTCTCTTCACTTTTCTCTCTTTCTTTCTCTGCATTTCTTCTTTTTCCTCTCTCATGATCCTTCTCTTACTCTTTCATCTCTTCACTTTTCTCCCTCCCTTTTTTCTCTCTCTTCTTTCTTCTTCTTCTCTCGTTTGACCAAGGGACATGTTAAGTCTGGCACTATCATAGTAGTTTCATCATTGAGCAGTATTGCCGTCGTGTCGGTCTGAGTTACCGTGCCCGTCTTACTGCCACATTAGACTCGCCATCGTGTCATGATGCTTGGGATTGGTTCTATCATACAGTAGTATTGTTGCCATGTCGGTCTGAGTTACTGTGCCCATCTTGGTACCACGTCAGGTCAATCACCATACTGGTCTAGCCATTGTGTCAGGCTAGCCACTCGATCAAATGACTTTTTCTTCTCTTCTCTTTCCTCTATTCTATTTCTCCGTTCTCCTTTTATCACCCAGTCAGCATCTCATTTCTTTCCTTTCTTCTTTTGAATGTGCACACTTGTGTGCATTTGCTTAAAGACAAGGTAAATTAACCATGTGTGTGTGATCAAAGAAACAGAAGAGTACAGGTCAAGGGAGGTGATTTCGAATCAGTTGTAGGACTGGGGGGCTTTTTGTCATGATCTAAGAGGATGCCCACAAGAGTCAGCCCAAGTGATTGACAGACCCAGGTGAGGTGTGTCCTGCCTCACATTAAATTCCTCTGTCACCGGTAGGTGTACCGACCCTTATTTCTGAACAAGGTTTCCGAGAGAGCGGTCTCAAGTCTCGGCTTCTCCTTGAATCCTGCGACACTTGCCACCAGGTCATCCCGACTAGAAGGGCGAGATCGAGGCATCTAACGAGCTCGGTGACTCCACTGGGGACACATTACCCCATCGTCAGATCTTCCTTGTTTGGCTAGTCTCTCCATTCTTTTTCTGTACTGCACACACTTGGCTTCTTGGTTTTTTCCCATTCATTTGGTTTGGGGATTTTCTCATCCCCGCATTCATGAGCTTCGCCAGGAATAAGTTCCTCGAACTCTGTTCCCAACTTTCCTTTTGAGAAAAGACCCAGTGTCTAGCTCCCAGGTCTTGACCTGGATAAGTATAAGAATGGACTTAAAGGTCCCTAACTCCCCATCTCCTAGCTATGGTGGAACCCCCACCAAATCTCCTTGCATTTGTAGCACATTTGCTACCACTCACAGTCTGCACCCCGTCACAGACAAGCCACTTACTTGTCGTATTGCCTAGATATGCTGAAAGGCTACCCAGTCTCTAGCTGCAAAAGGTAAGAAAATTATCGTCGCTCCTGTGGATCCTCACAAGGGTACCCCCAACATTCCTCCATCACCTTGGGTCTCTAGATTTAGAGACTCAACACATAGGGGAGGAGACCCTGAGGCCTCCATCACTCGCACACATAGTAAGGCTTGTGGGTCGTCCACTCAAGCCACATCTTGGGGCAACCCTGGTACTGCCTCAAGTCAGTGTTCAGGATCTGATCTCCTCGGGCCAAGTCTTGTACACATCATGCATGTGCATCCCACCACCCGGGACAATGCTGTTGCTGCGCCAACCTGAGAGCATGGGAGCTGATCCCTTCGTCCGCCCTCTCAGCACACACTAGCTCACCCTGTAAGGGACAGGCTCCCACCTGTTCCCTTACAGACACCTACTCACAGTTCTCGGCCTCCTAAGGCCAGACCACTTGTTTGAGCCCGGGCTGACTCTAAAGTCACCTGTGATGCTTCGTCAAGGGGTGCACACGCGCTTTCCCTTCTTTCTACACTCTCTTTCCTGATCCTTCTCTGTCTTTCCCTTCTCTCTTTATTCTTTCCTTTCTCTCTCCTTCGTTAATCGTGCATGGCGCTGCCTATCACCGAGCATGATGTTCTCTTCCTCTTAGAACACGCACATTGAGTCGAGCCTTGACCCAAGTGATGGGTCGGGCCTCTGTTTGACTTCCTTCTTCCCAAGTTGCGCACGGTGATGCTCATCGCTGAGCGCAACATTCCTTTCCCTATTCTCTGTCAAGGACATTGAACTGGGCCCTTTCTCAAGTGGCAGACTGGGCCTTGTTTGAGGCCCTTCTAACATGTACATTGATGTCTATCGTTGCACATGTCTTTTCTTTTCTCTCTCCTGTCATGAACAACAGAGCTTACCGTCACCCATATTCTCTCTTACCTTCTCTCTTATGATGGACGGTGGAACCCTATCGCTGTCCATGTTCTCTCACACTGTCATGGACCGTGGGACCCCATCGTCGTTCATGTTCTCTCTTACTCTTTCTCCTCTCATGGACAACACAACCTATCAGTGTCCTTGTTCCTTCTCTCTTTCCCCCTTTCTCTCTCCCCTGTCATGGATGGCGGAACCTCATCACTGCCCATGCTTCTTTCCCTTTTTCTCCTCTGTCATGGATGGAAAAACCTCATTATTGTTCATGCTCCTTTACCCTTTCTCTCTCTTATGACATGAACGGTAGAACCCCATCACCGTCCATGCTTCTTTCCCTTTTCTCTCTCCTTTATTATAGACGGCAGCACCTCATTGCCATCCATGTTTCTTATTCTTCAACTCTCTTTTTTCTCTCTTTTCTCTCCACTCTCTTCTCTCTTCTCTCTCTTCTTTCTTCTCTCTTCTCTCTTCTTTTCTCTCTTCTCTCTTCTTTCTTCACTTTCTCTCTCTTATTCTTCTCTCTTCCTATTTCTTTCTTCTCTCTTCTCTCTCACTCTTCTTTCTTCTCTCTTATCTTTCTTCTTTTCTCTCTCCTCTTCTTTACTTCTCTATCTCTTTTTCTCTCCTCTCTTCTCCTTCCCTCCTCTCCCTTCTCTTCTCTCTCTCCATTCTTCTCTTCTCCTTCCTCTGCTTTCTTCTGTTCTCTTCTCCTCTTCTCCTTTTCTGTTATCTCTCTTCTCTCCTTTTCGTCTCTCTTCTTCTTTCATCTCTTCTCTTCTCTTCTTCTTCTTTTCTATTTCTCCCTCTTCTTCTCTCTTCTCTTCTCTTTTATTCTTCTTCTTCTTTTCTTCTTCTCTCTTCTTCTCTCTCTCTTCTCTTTTCTCTCTTTTTTTCTCTGCTTTTAATCTTTCTTCTCTCTCACTATTCATCTCTTACTATTTCCTCTCTTCTCTTTTCTCGCTATCTTTCTTCTCTCTTCTTCTTCTTCCTCGCTCGTTTGACCAAGGGACATGTTAAGTCTAGCACTATCATGGTAGTCTTGTCATCGAGCAGTATTGCCATCGTGCCAGTTTGAGTTACCATGCCCGTCTTGCTGCCACGTCAGACTCGCTATCGTGCCTGGCTGTTTAGGGTTGGTTCGGTCATCGAGTAGCATTGTCGTCATGCTGATCTGAGTTGTCGTGCCTATCCTGCTACCACACCAGGTCAATCACCATACTGGTCGAGCCACTGTGTCGGGCTAGCCATTTGGTCAAATGAGTTTTTCTTCTCTTCTCTTTCATTTATTCTATTTCTCCCTTCTCCTTTTATCACCCTAATCTTCGTCTCATTTATTCCCTTTTTTCTTTTGAATATTCACATATGTGTGCATTCACCCAAAGACAAGGTGGGGTGTCTTGGCCCACTTGTCATGTAAATTAACCTTGTGTTTGTGATCGCAGACACAAGAGAGTACAGGTCAAGGGAAGCGATTTCGAACCAGTTGTAGGACTGGGGGGCTTTCTATCATGATCTAAGAGGGTGCCCACACGAGTCAGCCCGAGTGAGTCACGACAGGTGAGGTGTATTCCTCCTCACATTAAATTCTTCTCTCACCGGTTGGTGTACCTGCCCTTGTTTCTTAACAAGGTTCTTGAGAAAGCGATCTAAAGTCCCAGGTTCTCGTTGAAACCCGTGACACTTGCCATCAGGTCATCACGACCAGAGGAGAGATCGAGGCATCTAACCAGCTTCATCTGAGCCGAACCTCGCACGTGATGGACAAAGTAGTTGTAATTCCAGCCACCAGAATCCAAACTTCGACTAAAGTTTCCCAATTTAGAAACCGTCATCTAGGAGAAGAGAGAGAAGAGAGAATGAAGATAGAGGAAGAAGATAGAGAAAGAAGAGAGAGAAAGAAGAGAGAAGAGAGAGAAAAGAGGAAGAAGATATTCATGTAATGGCCATTCACCCATCTTTAAATTATTTAGTTGTTATTTTCCATCAATTAGTTTAAGTTTTAACCATCCACCGATAAGAAAACACCATCTACATGTAAAAGACCCTTTTTGATCAATAAAGAAATCCTTTTTACATGATGTTTTGGGTCACGTCTCGGAGAGAGGAGAGATAAAACTTTGATGGGTACCCTTAGGTAACTTTCTCTCTCCTCTCTCTTCTTTCTCTTTCTTCTCTATCTCTTCTTTCTCTCTCTTCTTTCTCTCTTCTTTCTCTTTTCTCTCTCTTCTCTCTCTTCTTCCTCTTTTCTCTCTCTTATCTCTTCTCTCTCTCTCTCTCCTTTCTCAATCTTCTTTCTCTATCTTCATTCTCTCTTCTCTCTCTTTTATGTCTCTCTTATTTCCTTCTTTTATCGTGCATGATAGTGAATACTATCGAACATGACTTTCTCTGTCATCTTCTACTTCTTTCCTTTCTCTCTTTCTTTCCTTCTTCTATTTCTTCATCTTTCCTTTCTCTCTCTTCTGCTTTCAATCTCTTTCTTATTTTTTCCTTTCTCTCTCTTCTTCTTTCCTTGCTCCCTCTTCTCCTTTCCTTTTCTCTCTCTTCACGTTCTTTCTTCTATCATGCAAAGTAATAAATACTATCGAGCATAACTTTCTCCCTCTTTCCTCTCAGTCTCGCATGATAGTGAGCACTGTCGAGTGTGACCTTCTCTCTCTTCTCTTTTCTCTCTATCTTGCATGGCAGTGAACACTACAGAGCATGACCCTCTCTCTTCTCTTTCCTCTCTATCTCGCATGGCAGTGAATGCTGCCGAGCACGACCCTCTCTTTCTTCTCTCTTCTTTCTGTCTCGCACCGAAGTGAACGTTGCCGAGCGAAGCTTTCTTTCTTCCTTCTTTCTATCCTGTGTGGATCTTTCTCTCTCTTTCTTTTATTTCTTGGACGATAGTTCATGTCATCGAGCAAGATTTCTCATTTCCCCACTTTCTTTTCTTTGCTCGTTTGTGGTTAGATGCCTCGATCTCGCCCTCGAGTTGGGATGACCTAGTGGCACGTGTCTCGAGTTTCAAGGAGAACCCAAGACTTAAGACCGCTCTCTCGAGAACCTTGTTAAGAAACAAGGCAGGTACACCAATCGTGAGAGAGGAATTTGATGTGCGACGAAACACACCTCATCTGAGTCCGTGACTCACTCGGGCAAACTTGCAAGTCCTACAATTGGTTCGAAATCGCCTCCCTTGACCTGTACTCTCCTATTTCTACAATCATACACACATGGTTAATTTACATGACAAGTGGGCCAAGGGACCCAACATGGACTTCACTATTGTGCTGGAGGGCTTGGCTTGCAACAGGTATTACATGCCATGCCTTACCATCATTCACCACCCTTTGCAGACCCATGACAGTGTCATGCATGAACATCACCGTACGTAGCTCTTTGCCAAGCACCGCAATTCCAGCTTGTAACTTACTACCACATTCGAGCAGCACTGTGAGTGTCACAATGTGCCACATGTGCTGAGGGGCACCGTCTGAAGCTAGCGTTGGCTGTGTCTCCCAAAGGCCAGCGGTGGTTGTGCTCCCAACTCTTAGTGTCGGCTACCTTTCTTGAGGATCAACGCCGACCGTATCATCACCGGTTATGCTTATAACCATCAGCGCAGGCTGTGTCAACACCGGTTGTGTCAGCGCCGGCTGTGTCAGTGTTTGCCATGCTTCTGCCAGCGTCGGCTCGGTCATGACTGTTTGCCTCCTGAAACTCCTCGTTTTCAAGGCCAAAATCCCTTCGCTTCTCAAAAACGGTTGCATGATTTCCAGTGGCAAACCGTCCACCTCCTGCAATGGTCCACCTTTAGCGACTGCTCCATTTCCCTTGACCTTCGATGTCTCGCTGGGACTTCTCCTACATGGTCAGAAACTCGCTAAGAGACTTTTCCCTGCCTGCATCTTGGTCAAGAAGTAAACAAAACCCCATTACAAACCCTCTGCAACTTTCCCTAAGTCACCGGGAAACCCCTAAGCTCCCCGAAAATTCCCAAAACCTGCGGAAATGCATCTTGATGCACTTCCCGCCACTGCTACCCTTGAAGATCACAGTCGAAGTTCTCCTGCTTCTCGAAAAACTTGTTGTGCTAAAACGAGAGACTCTTGCAACTCTTACTATTTAGACAATCCCTTGGCGATCTTGGCGAAACCTTCCCTGTAAGGCTGGGTGGAACACTTGATCTCTTGTCAGAATCCCTTTGCTAGCCATAGCTTTCTCTTGAAAATCCTCTGCTCACTATTAAAAAATTTGTTTAAGTTTTTAATGTTTAGTGAAAGGTGAAGGACATGGGGTCTTACCCCCTTATATAGCCAACACTACCCTCAAATGCCCCTCAGAAACTAAGAATCCCAGTAGCATCAAAGGAAAGCCAATCGACTAGGAGCAGAGTCGGGCTTTGACCCGAGGCCCGAGGCAACTCTCATCGCTGCCTATAAAATCCCAACAAACGGGCTGGATCGGGTCGGGTTTTGAACTGAAGCCCGAGAAAAGTTTCATTTACTGCCTCATCAAGGCCGGGTCGGGCTTGGACTACGGCCCGAGTACCAATCTGCACCCAGTGCCGACTATGCGGTCGAAGTGACATAGCACCGGCTGGGTTTCAACAGCCCTAATGTTGGTCGTGTGCTCGATAACCCAGCGTCGACATGTTCAAAGGATAGCACGGGCCACCCTCAGTACAGGCTATGTTTTTAATAACGCAGCACCAGCCATGTGATCGAAGTGGAGGTCTGATTGCACGACCTTAAATTGCACGGTCCTAGTTGCATGACTCTAAACTTTGTATGACCTTAAACTGTAGCGGAGGTCTTATTGCATGACCTTAAACTACATGGTCCTAGTTGCATGACTCTAAACTGCATAACCATGGTCCAAACTATATGGCCTTAAACTGTAGTGGAGGTCTTGTTGCACGACCTTAAACTGCACAGTCCTAGTTGCATGACTCTAAACTGCATAACCATGGTCCAAACTATATGACCTTAAACTGTAGCGGAGGTCTAGTTGCATGACCTTAAACTGCATGGTCCTAGTTGCATGACTCTAAATTGCGTAACCACGGTCCAAGCTATACGACCATAAAACCATAGTATGCGTTCTGGTCGCACGACAATAAACTACTTTGCACAGGTCCAGGAGGTATGGCCATAAACTGGCCCCACATACACACACCACTATTACTAACTCCCCAGTGAGTCCATTCATTTCATCATCCTACATCAATACTCAGTGAGTCTTACCAGCGCTCACAAAATGGGGAACCATCTCGCCACCTATACTCATAATAAGCTAGTGGGTCACCACTTTCCATCTTCCTTTCCTACATCATCCATCTTTCACAAGTAGCCTCGTGCCATCTCCCCAACAGTGAGCTAAACCACTACCATACTCACTTCATGGCCCCTACAGACTACTATCCATCCCTATTATGGTCCAACTGTATGACCTTAAATTATAGTGCACATCCTGGCCGCATGACATTAAAAGGCATCGCACAAGTCTCGAGGGCATGACCTTAAACATGCCCTCACAAAAAAAAAGTGATGATATAACGGGCATTCTGTATACCTTAATAAGGGAACAACATGAGTAAAAATGATGGGCTGGCAAGGTCACGAAACAATGATAAAAAGAGTTTCGTGAATAAAAACCGGGCAAGCTGAATACCTAAAAGGGCATCGTGAGTAAAAATGGATGAAAAGAGTGGACATGGCCGAAAGGTCATGGTTGCAAGAGCCCCAAATAAAATGAAGTTTGTGAAAGCCATCTCTACGGCACCGCTTCCCAAGTTCAAGTGAAAATCCAAAAAGGATGCTTGGACTAATAAACAGGTTGATGCAGCACTTACCTCAGTAGGCGGCTTCAAACCTCACTCAAAAAGAAAAAAAATACTTGGTGACACATACTAGGGTCCAAAAATACAAGCTTCAAGGAAAAAATTTTGACTGAGTCCATTCACCAGAAAGGACTCAAAGGACAGAAGATTTACCAAGAAGGCAAGACAAGTCTCATGACAAAGAGCATCACTCTCATGAGGTCACCAACATACTTCCAAGATGTTGAAGATGCCTCAAAGAAGCTAAGTCAACCATGACTTTGGAGCGGCAATCAAATGATTGTCATAGCTGCAAAGCAGTGGGTAGGAGTGGTTGTACCCAAAGTTGGTCACCTTAATAAACTGAGGTACCCTATTCGTCAAGGAATAATTGGTTAGTCATGAGTTTGGAGCAGCAATCAGATGATTGTCGAAGCTGCAGAGCGGTGGGTAGGGGTGGTTGTACCCAGAGCTGGTCACCTCGATAAATTGAGGTACCCTACTCACTAAGGAATGACTGATGCACGAGCAGACGGCGCAGGCGTAAGGCCTTTCAGCATACCATTCACGTAATCCTCGAAATGTGGCTCAACATCAGAGGATATACACAAACCTAGACCAAATGGGAACAAGGCCCTTCGACATAGCACTCAATTGCCAAATGGGCCTGATTCTGACTGACGTGGTCCGAACAAAATCCTCAGCTTCAGAATCATAAGTAGTCCACACGAGGGTGAGGACTTCTATAAGATCTCTAAAAAAAATTCTCTTTTCCCCCTACTTTCTCCATGAATAGAGCCACGAAAAATGCATCCACGAAAAATGCATCCCTACGTCTGAGCATCCTAGTTGCACCATTGCGTGAATCTTTTTGGCGTTCATGTGGTTCTGTGACAAGGAAGAAGAAGCCGAAGGATATTTTTCGAATGTTGTCCTTCTTGCTTCTCTTGAAGTGCAACATTCGGTGGGGCAGATTATTTGAACGCATTTTTTAGTACCTTGGTCCCTGATGTGGAATAAAGAGGAAGCAAGTCAATAAAGCCTACAAAATAGTAGAAATTTCGACATTCTCAGAGTGGCTCCAGAATTGGTCAATATCTTCATCAGTACTCCAAAAATCCATTTTTCCAAGTCTCATCATGATTAGACATGTCTAAGGCAATGAACACAAAGAAACAATTTCAGAAGAATTGGCCTCTAATACCCTGAAGTGGTCCCCGTAACTAGAACTATATTTTTGGTGCATCAAATTGTTTTGGGACCACTGCCACCTTACACCAAAACACCATTAAAGGTGGCTGTTTTTACAATCATGGGCAGTAACTTTCGGGACCCATATCTCACACGTTTAGAGTCGAACAGTGATCAAATTTTGTGAGCATGTTCGTCTCATCAAAACGAGCGATTCGATATGTGGTACGCCATGTGACAATGCCCCAGCAGGGAGAAAAACTAGTGGAAATTTGTTGATCCGTGAAGAAAAGTTGCAAAAAATTCACCAGCAGCGTGCGACACTTCGGTGGCTAAATCACGACACTCACTTACCCAATCAGCAAGAAACCAATTGCATTATGTGCGTGAGGTCTGTGGCTATCTCTGGTTCGAACCTCGTGTACGATGAACAATTGGATTTCACATACGGAAGCATCAGAGCTGCTATAAATTCCAGCCACTGAATTTGAAGATTCCGGTAAAAAACACAAGACGACAAAATCTTCATCCGAACACGAAATCGAGTCGCGCTTGTTTCAACCTGATCGTGACGACATGCTTAGTGTGATTCACTGAAGAAACAAAATAAAAACATCAAGGAATGAGCACATTATCGATCTGAAGTTTTCAAGATTCAAGCAAGTTTCAAGTCTCATGATAATGCCTTACAGACATGATTCATGGCTCGAAATTGGTATCAAATCGATCGCCATGCCGAGCCCTATAAGAAAATTATCATCTATCGATCAAATGGGCATCAGAACAACTTCGGATCAATCATGAAAGATCATGCAAGTTCTCGAGCAATAGTAGGGACTGTTCTAGAATTCCATAAATTATTAGGCAGGGGCAAAACAGTCTTTTTGTACCCATTTTTAGAATATTTTTTAATTTAATTAAATTGTAATTATCTTCAACTCTAGGTAGTTTTGTAGTGTCCACCCATGTTTGGGCCCTATTCTATATAAGCATGTAAAGCCAAATTGTAAAACAGCCTTGGGTTCATTCTTAAAGATTCAATAAAGAGTTCGTTTTTGCTTAAGCTCGTGGGTTCATCTTGGAGAGAGAGAGAGAGGAGAGAGAAGAAAAGGATTGGTACTCTCGATAAGGTAATTTTCTCTCTCCTCCTCTCTTTCCTCATTTCTCTCTCTTCTTCTCATCTCTATCTCCTCGTTCTCTCTCCTCTTGCTCTTCTTTATCTCTCCCTTTCTCTCTCCTCCTATTCTTCTCTATCTCACTTTCTCTCTGCTCTTTTTCATCTCTATCTCTCTTTCTCTCTCTTCTTTCTTATCTCTATCTCTCATTCTGTCCTCTTTTTCATCTCTATCTCATCTCTTCTTTTGGCACAATCAGCGAAATCTAGCGCCCACTGCATCTTCTCTCTCTTCTCTGTCTAATATAGTCGGGAAAGCCTAACACCGACTGCCTCTTCTTTCTCTTCTTTTGAAACCTAACACCAATATCATCTTCTCTCTCTTCTCTTTCTAATAAAGTCAGCGAAGCCTAGCATCGACTGCACCTTGCTCTCACTTCTCTTTCCAACCCAGTCGGCGATGCCTAGCACCGACCGTGTCTTTATAGTAAAAAAGGTCCATTTTGCAATACCAACCTTTCTTATTTGGAACTATTGACTTTATATCGCGTCTGAAAGACCATATAAATGATATTTTCAAATAAATAAATGTTTTTTTCATGTCAAAATATCATTTTACTAAAATAAAATGCTTTGATAGGACCATAGCCCTATCAACTTAAGTAAAGCCTCACCTCAACTCTTCAAAAATTGCAGTTATCATGTTGAAAAAAAATTCAAATCCATAATTTCGGCCTTGATCATTATGGCTGTGAAAAAATTAGGATTTCAAGTAAAAAAATAGTGTATATTGTAACACATTATCTAGATCATCCCTTTTTCTCTAAACATAAGCATTCACAAATCCATAAGATCTGTACCATTTTTTGAGCCCCAAATTTTATAATCGGTATTGAAAATTGATTTTAGAGCCATTGTGGAGATTTCCTATGCCCTATGGACAAGGATTCGAGATGAGGCTTTACTTTGTTTCCCTAAAGCTTAGGCCTTATAGAAAATGCATCATTTACTTAAAAAAGACCATGCTTTTTTGACGTTACAAACCTAGAAGACGAGCATTCGAACATTTTTCACAAAATTTTTAGGGAGTTGTGGATCGATTATTTAAAAGATATTTTCCCCCAAATCGATGTTAAGTAAAAATTCAGGCATCTCCAAAATGCAGTAAAAAAAACAGACAAAGTTTGAATGTCCTAATATAAATAAGTAGAATCGCTAGACTATTTTAGTAACCAATCAATGTTATTATGAGAAAAATATCACATATGTCAAGAATGCATCAGTAAGGAATGAGGATTAGTACAAATCAAAATTTGACAATAAAATTTGACAATGTAGAGTTAGTTTCTTCCATAGTGGCAAATTACTAGATTACAATGACGGCATTAATACTGGATAAAGACAAGCATGCCAAGATTAAACAAAAGGAAGGCAAAAATACTAAAAAAAAGAGATGGGTGTGCCAAGAATAAACTAGGTTCTTATCCAAAAGTAATTAATGAATGACAATGTTAGTTAACCATGGTCAACCACATTGGTGGGGTAAGTAACTCATCGTCCAACATTTTAAATAGAGAATGCCATCTCTCTCTCATACGACTTGCAGTCGTCTCTCTCACATCCAAAGGCTTCAGCTTTTCATTGATTCCTCTCCCATTGCTTATTTTTAGTGAGTTATTTCCCATCCTTTTTATTCCTTCTTTGTAAGGAGAAAAAACCCAAATCCCATCAGTCCACCCTTTTCATTTTCCATTCTTTTGCTCAGGACAAGGCACATCATGTAGAGATCTATATCAATAGAATATTTCTACCAACAGCTATTTTGTGGTGTGATCAATTGACAACAAATTTGCATGCAAGTATGCACGTATATGTAGTCATAGTTTTATATGCATGTCAGTAACCTTGTTTGTTACATGCAGATTGCTTTTGCTAAAGTCTGACAAACAAATAGGAAATTTTGCTAAGTAACTTTAAGAGGAAATACCCATTTAGTTGTTCAAAGCAGTTGAAAGGATGTGCAATTTCCCATTTCTGTTGCTTCAAGTCTTCAGCTTTTGCTGCTGTCTCCTTCCAAACAGTATCTTTTTTGCTATCAGAAAATAAAAAAAAGCAAAGAAATATAGAAATCCATCAATCCAACTTCACCACACTCAAAAAAACTTGTCGGTTAAGGTGTTGTTAACAGTGATACTATGTTCGAAGTTCGAATTCTGCCACTTATATATATATATATATATATATATAGAGAGAGAGAGAGAGAGAGTAACGTT
>NW_006497767.1:2406946-2433756 GCF_000471905.2 Amborella trichopoda
GTTAGTAGTATATATATATATATATATATATATATATTATTATTTATTTATTTTATTTATTATATATATATATATATATATATATATATATATATAAATATATATATATCCAAAAGCGTACCCTTTATTCATGGAATTTTTTTAATGTCCTAGTGAAGGTATTAGAAGATTTTTGTCGGGAGTTCTAGCTCGACCGACATCAAAAACACTGAAGAACATTGATCGTGTGTAATTGTTTATGATGAATGGATGTTACTATGGAGTACAGATTGGAAAGTTGGAGACTAGTGCACTACCTATTTGTTTATGCTTTTTCACTAAATTTTCAATGATTTGAAGTTTCGAATGTGCTTTAACATTCATGCTTATATATTTATATGAAAAAAGATAGTTGGAAGACAAATAAATGCAAATAAAATACAAAATAACCATAAATATCTACATATATGTGCGTTCATATAGCCTGTATATGCAATTCCTTGGACATTTTCACCTCAAGATGCCTGACGTTCTGGGCTTCGGCCTAGGTGCTGAGCCTGCCAACTAGCATTTTCTGAAACATTGGTCATGTCCATAAGGTTCTCAAAATGAGAAACGATAGATACTATCCTAATGAACCCTTAGACTGACCAAATGTTTTGCCTATCATTATTCTACTATATTTATACATGATTGGTGGTTGAAATTTTCTTATTGAGATGGCAGCTTGCCTACATATATGATCTATTTGGGAACCACATAAGTTGTTCATGCAAAGAGCATAAAATATTTCTCCATGAAGAAATGAGTACCTTATCTTGAGATATGTGACATTATTTTTCATTAAGCAACAATAACGTTGTGAAGTTGCAGTAGTGTTGTTGATAGAAGGACTCGTCAGATCTAGCCAGAGTATATAATATATTTTTTCTTTCTTTTTCATTTTTTTTCTTTCCTTCCTGACCTAAATCACTCACAAGTAGTCCTTTTAAAATATAATAACGTCAAAAAAAAATACAATAGGATCTCAAGAATATTAAGCCATTCAAGGCCTATCTTTCAATAACAAAGAAAAGACACGACTAATGCTTGAGAATAAAGAAAACAATAAGTAAATAAGTAGAAAACAAAAGAGGGTGCCAGAGATTACCTCAACCAAGCTTTTACACCTCACACCGAGTCACCACGTTCTGGTGAGATAAGAGATAGAAGAGATGAGATAACCACCATAAGAGAAATCTCAAAGATAAGAGAGTGGGGTGTGCCCCTTTTTGGTTATCTTGATGGAGAGAGAAGGTTTCCAAAGAGAGAGAGGCATTTTCCTTGTGGGGTGTGCCCCCGACTTTGATCAAGAGAGAGAGAGAGAGAGAATCTCAAGAGATGGGGCATTCCCCCCTTTTTTCTAGGGGAGAGAGAAGAGAGATTTTAGGTGTAAGAAATATAGTGTAGAGAATATTGGGTAGGGTGCATCCCTTTTTATAGTACTTGAACAAATCTAGGGTTTCTTAGGTTTTTCTTTCGCTTGCCACTCAAAGGAGATTGAATATGTACCATTGATCTTGGTTGATTTGTGGGGTGAGAGATATGAGCTCTTCATTCTATAGATGGGCCATCAACATCCTATGACAGGTGCTAGAACCACCCATATGAGAAGGAATATGCACCATTGATCTTGGGTGACTTGTGGGATGAGATATATGAGCTCTCTATTCCATAGATGGGCCATCAACATCCTATGGAAAGAGCTAGAACCATTATATCTCACTTCCTAGACTATTTTCCCATCAATTAATTAAATAAGAAATTAATACGTGATAATATTATCCTTTCTTATTTTATGCGTAAGCCTTCTCATACGTACCAAAATTTCATTCAAAATTTCCTCAAGGCTTAAGCTTTTTTAAAACAACACAAACTTATCTGTCAAACTTTAGAGCTTTATCTCACAAAATAGAAACTATCCTAGGTGGGGCATGCCACCCATTGTCGCACCTAATTGGCCCCACCTAAATTGCTATGGTCGGCCCAAAAGTCCTATTGGGCCTCCCATGTAATTATATTTTTTTTTATTTTTAGAAAAACATAAAATCATTATTTGAATATTTATTATCAAATCAATATCTCTATTTTTATAAATCTGAATTTGATAAATAAAATATTTAGAGATTTAAAAAAATTCAAATAGCATATCTAAAAATATTATATTATTAAAATAGACAAAATTAAATACTTTGATTGGAAAATGATCTATATGGTTTAGGAATCAATATGCACTAGGGCACTTCATCTCCTACTGCGGATTACGGACCACACATGTTTTATCAAACCGACCCAGTATTGCCCATGACCAAAGTCTATGCAAGGGATCATTAGTGGGTTACCAGAGTCAAGACAATGGGTAGGGATCGCAGTCCCAGTATATGGATTTCAGATCCTTCTGGAGATAAAACCTAGGTTATCTTGACCTTATGCAATCCATTACTCAATGGTGCACAGGTGGTATCTCTGGCACATGAGCACGATTCACCTTGAAAGGTGGCTTGTGTTCCCGAAAACTGCTATCAATATGCATGCCATGCCATGGTACAAATAATAGGCTTTGGCCCTCTCTCTGAAGGCATCCATCACACACAAGGGTCACACAATCCCTCGGCTCTCATCCGGGTATACTCGGACCTCATTAAGGGCTAACCCACTAAACCCTCATCGGCTATATTTCTATACCTAGGTACCTTGGGTTTTTCCCATTTAAATTGACCTAGTACATTAACCACATTAACAAAATTTGTAGAATAGAAAATAAAAAAATACAAAAAAAAAAAGAAGAAGAAGAAAAATCTTTATTTATACAATAATCAAATCATCCCTCATACTTGAGGGCCCAATTTTTAATGTTTACTCAGTGTATTCTAATTTAGCCCCCACAAAATCCCAATAGTGTATTTATATTTCTTCGTACAATGAGAGGCTCAATATTTGTTAACCTGACCTTCTCTTAATAGTTCAGTACGAGCATTCAAGCATTTGCTATCATATTGGAACCTACTTTCAACAACTTCCTAGTTAACGTGAAGAACCTCAAATTTACATCATGAAACATTTTGTTAAAACCTTTTTATCTTTTGATAGAGCACAAGAGTTAAACCAAGAATATGGCTTTGAATCTCTCTGTAACAATAATTTTTTGAGAAAATATCATTTTCACCTACGGAAAAATTACGTGGGTTAAAACTTGCGAAGCCCGTTTTCCTGCTAATATATGAAAAAGTGAATATTACATAAGATTTCTTGGCGGGCCATGGATGACTAAGGCGCAGACTGATAATTGTTTCAGCCAGTAAGCCCAGTCCGAGCCTAGCTTGTTGGCTGCAGGCACGCCTTAATTGGTAGTCCTAATCCTGACCATGGGGTTTATCACTTTCAAATAAATGGGATAGATTAACAATTTATATAATTTCAATTGTTCATTTAATTATGGTGTGAGATAGACTTAAGTGCTTCTATTACGGTTCAACTTAGGCAATGGAGTAGTGATGACTGATCATATTATACCAAGATAAAAGGTAAAATAGTAACAAGGAAAAACCCCATTCTCCTGAGAGAAGGGGAAAAACACATACACACACCTATAAATACCCATTTTAGCAATTTAAAAGCAGATAAGGGAAAAGTAAGAAAATGTAAGAAAGAAGACCCTAACTCACCTGCATTGTCATGGCCATGAAAAAACGAGAGGATCTCCGTATAAAGTATCTTCACTGCACTCGTATAGCGAAAACAGATTCAGCAACTGAATTTACAAAAATAGTTATAAGAACACGCTCCTTACATAGAATGTCCATGGATTGATAGCGAATGCCCAATGTGCAGGCATCCTTCCAAGAAGAAGCGGCGAGTGGCTAAAATACCAGCCATGAAGGATGTTGGGGCGCACATCAGCAATTCGTGTTGAAACAAAAGTCATAGTTAAATGCTCAGTTTTAAATCAGAAGAATCGGTTGAGGAAGTTACGGCCACTTGCTTGAGAGGTAAACCCTAAATGCTTTTAGGGAAGATGTTGGGTTATTGTGTTGTTAAAAAAAAGGGTTTGAATAAAGAAAGCAGAGAGATTCTCTTTGCCTTGAGTCTAGATTATGTACATAATTTTTGTCCTTATCGTCTCTAGAGGGAAAATATGTTTAAGCTGTCTCTCGCGATAGCATACTCCGAATCCACTAAAAATCCAAAGGGATTGTGTTTCTTGACGCTATTTATCATTATTACAAGATTATTACAAGTTGTGACCATTCAATTCTAGCCATTAGGTGTCGAATTAGATAGCTTGAAATTGTCATAAAGTTCAAAAAAAAAATAGACATGTAGAAAATAAGAGTTAATTATTTTTTTTTCCTTTGAGGTAGGTCATAGGGCTCTAGAGATTACATCCCCAAATTTGGTGATCCAAAAGATTTTTCTCGTATATATTTTGCTCTAGAGAGCAGATGGACAATATATTCCCCCAGGTGCATGAAATATTTTGGCATAACAAATTCGACATCTCTAACCAACTTGAAGCTATCTATATCTCAAGAAAGATAATCGCACCAAGAAAGTTTTACCATGTAATAAATTTGGAAAAATAATATAAAAAAAGTAAAATCCAAACTTACAACTCTCTACGGGCCATAACCCAAAAACCACAACACACAAAATGCATGTGGTTTACCTTAATCTAGCATGTGGGCTACTTGGGAAGGATGTGATTTTATTAATATGAAAATATTAACAAAATGAAAATCAAGATTTTTGGTGAACAAAAATTACTATTTCATCCAGAGAATATTTTTCAAATCCCTTAGTATAAAATTATATTTTCATTAAAAATAAAATTAATAGGGAGAAAATTCAAAAAATTAAGAAGTTACATAGGCTTATTTTGTTATTTATAAAAGTAATTTAATCCTAGTCCTATACACATGTAAATCCTAATTATGATGATATAAGGAGAGATCCCTACCAATCACTTATTGCTATAAAATATTCTTTAAATGGTTAAATTTCGAAATCCAAAAAAATCATTTGAAAAGTTAATTTTTATCTTTTACGTGAAAACAAACCTTATCTATTAGAAACTATGACGTTAATGTAAATTATTTTTCAAATACCTTAAATTTAAATAAAAACAAATTAAATAATTTCAAAAATTAAGTCATGACCTTTCATTTCAACTTCTACGATTAACTAAATGAAATGCAAAAAGCAAATCTTATAAGTGACTTAAATTACAAATCATTATTGCACTTATTTTACAACGTAGAATTCTTGGTTTCTAGAATTCATAAATTACAAATCTAGTTTTGTTTCCTTTTATAAGTAGAATTATTTTTTTCTAGAATATCAGTTCTACCCGGTGTTATAAATAGAGAGTTGCAGGCCACATTTGCGAACAACATAAATTGGAGTTTGCCTTTTGATTTGAGGTGTTCTCTTCTTGCTTCTTACTGATTATTTGATTAAATGAGGCACATAAAACTTAGATGCTTTTGTGAAACACAAATAAATTCTCTACAAAAGAATTAGCATTCTCAAAAAGGGAAAAAGAAGAAGAAGTCTAGTTTCAGTGGGCTGAAAAATTTTAAAATCTTTCTATAAGTAAATTTTGCCTTTCTAGAAAGGGAAGCGAAGAAGAGAGAGAAGAAGACGAAAATATGGTTATATGGTGAAAGAGAATTCTTATTGGTCTGTGCTGTAGGATTTTTGAAGAGTACGGAAGATGGAGAAATCAATCCACAGTTTCTCCTACTTCTTCGACATGGGCTTTGAAGACTTCTGAAGAGGGGACCTCAGGGCTTTAACATGGGATTTGAGCTATCCATCAAAAACATTAAAGAGTAATTATTTTAGGGATTATGATTTAAAAAAAGAAAAAGTTTCATTGTAATAAAATGACACAATATGGATTGTTCCTTGCACCTTAGATCCTTTAATTTCTACTTTGTATCACATCATTTGGTCTTCTTGTTTTTAACCTTTATTTCTTATCACACTATTGACAAGCATTGTGCCAATTACAGTAGAATGACAATGGAACTGGGAATATATTTGAACTGTGAAAGCAAGCAATTGCTTGTTTGCAAGCATAAAAAACCACAAGGAAATTCATAACTACACATTAAACTTCATGAATTAACAATTAGGGGCTGTCTGGATCCATAGAAAGAGATTACTGGAAAAATCTATTTGGATTACAGTTCCTACCCATTTTCGAAATAGTCAATTTTTTTAATGTGTTAGTGAGAATGGAGGTCATAACCTTTAACTAAGGCTCAAGAGCTACTGTACCTATGAGGCCAACCCTATTCTTAAAAGTAAATAAAAAATACAAGACCTCTTTGGTTTATCAAATATGAATTTAAAATATGAATTTTCAAATAATTGAACGTTCTTCGTTTTAAAATATGAATTTTCATGTTTCGAACGCATCTTCTCTCTAGAAATTTCCTCGTTTCGGGCAACGCCATGATGCGTGTCATATGTCAAAACGAGCGTATCATCGAGATCTAGCTCGTGTCTAAATTTGACCTTACAAAATATTTTGACACCAAATTTTGGACGTCAAATCCTCTCTTAAAATTTCACTTTTAAAAAATATAAAAAAGTTATACCAATAAAATAAAATGACCAAAATATACTTGAAAGATTCATGGGGTATTTTGATCAATATATTTTATCAAAAAACTAATTTTAATATTTATTTTAGTTGTGCCCCAATGATAACATAGCACATACCAAATACAATTTGTTTAAAAAAAATTTTAAAATAAAATATTCTAAGGCGTTGGATCTTAGATCAAACAGTGAGTGTCTCTCTTGATCAAAATTGCCTGGTTGGATGGTAGGGGAAACAAATATCTTCTTTGTTGTAGGGGAAGTATAGATAGGGTAAATATAGAAACTATTCCCAGTAAGTAAAGGGAACGGCTAGATAATTTGGGCAGGTTTCCTATACTTCCCCCACAACATAAAACTTATATACTTCCCCTTATCCAACCATCCATTCTGAATGGAGGGCTACGATTGCTCCAACCACAATGTTATGGCTCTACACTATTTTATTTTTAGTTTTTCTATATAAATTATATTGACACCAAATTTTGGGCATCCAATCCTCTATTAAACTCGTACTTGTTAAAAATAGAAAAAAATATTATGAATAAAATAAAATAACCAAAATACCCCTAAAATATTCAAAGGGTATTTTGGTCCTTATTTTAACATAAAATTAATTTTAATATTTTTTAGTAGGTGTGCCCCAATGAGAATATGGTACATACCAAATTTCATAAACATAAAATTTGTATAAAAACAATTAAAAATTAAATACTCTGTGCCATCGAATCTAAGATCAAACGGTGAGTGACTCACTTGATCAAATTGGAAGGCTAGATGGTAGAGGAACCATAGATCTTCTATGTTATAGGAGAAGTAGAGAAACCTTTCCCAAACAATTTTAGCAAAGAAATCAATGCCATTATCAAATAAACACTAAGAATACATGAACAAGCACTTAAAAAAGAAAATCAATGTTGTTTTAAGTAAAGGCTGACATGTCCCAATGCCTTAGAATACAATGTACAAAATTTGGCTATATTTTAATTGTATGTCAATGAGTAGGGTTAGCAATGGAACTGGACCCGACTAGGGTCTAGATACGGGTCCAATTTTTGGACCCGGTGTGTCAGGACCAGGTCCAAACCTTGGACCCGAACACTATTCGAGTCCCGATCTAGGTCTAGATATGATCAAGATCGGATCCAGCTGCCAATTTCTAGTCCCACATTATATTTTTGGGTCCCAGTTTATGAAAAATATTTAAATATATATATGTTTTAATTTTTTGGTTGGGTCAGGTTCCGTTCTGGGTCTGAGTCCCACATTACATTTTTGGGTCTGGGTCTAAGTCTGGTGACTTTGGGTCTAGCCGGTCACTGACCAGACCAATTGCCACCCCTATTAATGACACCACCAAATTTGGAGTATACAGACTGGATTTATCATATAGGGGCAAATAGAGAAGGCATTAATACTGGATAAGGACAAGCTTGCCAAGATTATAGAAAAGGAGAGAATAAATGCTAAAAATGAAGAGAGCGTCTTATCCAAAGGTGGTTAGTGAATCATAGCTATCTACGGTTGGTCATTTGTTAGGTAAAGTAACCCAAGTTTCACTAATATAAATACAAAAGGGCATGTTTGTCCTACACCGAATCCCTAGCAACTATCTCCCTCACATCTCAAGGCTTCTACAGTTTTAACTACATCCTGTTTTTTTTTTCTTGAGTAGTTCTTTCTCATCCCTTTAGTTCCTTCTTTGTTGAATTAAAACAAATACAGCCAAAGTCCAAAGGTTGTTGCTTGATTGACATAACTTTTCCCTGTATCCTACTAGTTTGATGTCCAATAATCTTTTGCTCAGTCATAGGCGCATCATGTATAAATCAATATCAATAGAATATTTCTACCAAAAGCCCAAGTCGTCCATAGGGTTTCCTTACTACTAAAAGACAACCCAGAGTATGGTTTTGGAGAGAAAATTATTGAACTAACACTAGTTTTCTTAAGTGTCTCTAGCAAAAACAGTTTTTGATTAATTCGTTAACAAGAGAAGACTAGAATATTTTCTTTTCTTCTATAGGCTGACGAGGATGAGATTGAAGATCCGAACATCAATTTTTTGAGCATGGAGAGTATGATGGAATTTGTGATATTGGAATAGAGAAAGTCACACCCAAACAGTATGGAAATGAGAAAATCCCACCTAAACGGTGTGAAGATGTGTATATAATAGAGTGTTATGTTAAGAATCAGACTTGGGATTGAGTGGTTAGCAGTTGACATAAGCAAGGCTACCTTTCAAGTACTATTCCTACGGATGAACTAATAATGCAATAGGATCTCAAAAAATAAATCTGATTTGCAACAAGCAAAGTGAGCAATAAACAAGATTAGTGAAGTTTTGAGGATTGTTTCAAGCTAATTATTTTCAGGGCAAATAATTATAATGTGCATTCGCCACTCAGAGAGTAGTTGAAGTGAACCATCCTCCAAGTGCAATGAGGACTATGCAACGCAAATAATTGTTCAAGCCAAACAATATATGCGACAAACTTATAAATATTACGTGGGTGACAATAAATTTGCATGTATGCATGCATGCATCTATGGACATGGTTTTATATACATGCAAGTAAGTTCATCAATATTCTAGCAAACGTAATACTATATTATTCAAATAACATCGCTCGGTGTATGTGAAAGAAGAAAACAATGCATGTTTTAAATCAGTAGTGATATGATACGATTTAATTTTACTAAAGCTTGACAAAAAGAAGAAAATTTGATAACCTATGTTATTGTAATAGGAAATACCCAGTTATTTTTTGAAAGCAATTAGAATGATGTGCACTTTTACAATTCCATTACTTGTTTTCCTCAACTTTTACCGGTGTCTCATTGTATCCAACATTCTTTCCTTGCCACAAAATGAAAAAAGAAAATAAAAAAAAAAAGGCCGATAATCATCAATCCATCTTCACCACCATCAAACTTGTGAAAATTCTAGAAATTAAATGATATACTTTCTTGAATAAAGGTCGAACCAGTCTTGGGCTTCACTGTTTAGTGGTTGACGGTTGCATTACTACCATCCAAAGTTCGAATACTGCATCCGAGTTCGTATGCTGCTGTTAAACAACAACCAAAAAGAAGAAGAAAAATGATGATCAAGCTCAACGTTGTACAACAAACCCAATATTACATAAGCATTTTCAAAGAACTTCACTATCATGTCTCTTCTTAGAACAATGTTTTTCCTGGATACTGATAAATTAGAAAAAAATGTATTGCCAAAAATACATATGGTTTTACATTCTAGAAGTTATTTAGGTTTCAAGCTCTTTCAGCTGGATTTATGGTTGCCGAAAGGGCCCTATAGTGGATCCTATTGTAGAAGTATCAAAGATCGATAGAGATCCTAACTATGAAGTAGCTTCACATTTTATATTTTACTCTGACAATTATGCTTGAAGATTACCATTAAATAGTCATGGATATAGAAAGCATTGTCATATAGCCGTGACTATCAAAAACTATAGAGAATAAAGTTTTGATACTCTTTTATTCCATTTTTAAGCACTGGAACCGTATTTTCCCTAGCATGAAAATAATTCATAATTAACCATTGGAATTGTCCTTTACCTATTTGACTACCTATTGGAATCTTAAGGTGCACATTGATTGCACTTTAATAGTCCTATTAAAAAAGCACAGTCTATAAGGACCATAATTTTCTCCCAGTCCAAATATGCGCACAGCGATGAAGGGTCAAACAGAAGCCTAGCGCCGTTTGAAGCATCACCGCGCGTGTATAAGAGCTCAGCACCGTCTGTGACCCAACGTCGTTTGTGAAATGAAGAAGAGAGAGAGAGAACCAGCGTCACATGAAAAGTCAGCACTGCGGGTGAAGATACGGATGAGCATCACCGCCTGTGGAAGAGGCCTAAAGCCAGCTGTGAAGAGAGAGAAGGAAGAGCAATGCCGCGTGCAAAAAGGCATCGCCGCAAGTGAAAATTTGAGCATCGCTGCGAGTGTAGCACCATTTGGAGCATCACCGCGTGTGAACTGAAGTATTGCCGCACGTGAAAGCAAAGAAGGGGGAAAGATGTGACCGCTGCCAGTGCCACACTTGTCCGTGCCATACGTGTAAAGCTGCACCTGTCAGAGCCGAACACGTCAGCTACAGTGACCTACACCTACCCTGAGTACTTAAGCCCTCTCCCCTCCCCTTTTAACCATAGTTCCCCTCACTTTTCCCTTGCACTTTCTCTCTCTAAAACCAGTGGGAGTAACGCCTTGGAGAAGCCATTGCTTGGAGCTCAAGGTGGCCTGCGAGTGGGAGATTTGAAGACACTGTGAACACTAGGTAAGTGGGTTTAGTGTCGTGCATCATTTCACTCCATAAGATCTAAATTTAAGTTCCTATGAAGAGCAAGATTATAGAATGAGGTATATGAAAATAAATGAATATAAAGGGGTTGAATGAGTGATTGAGCATTGAGTAATGAACTTGATAAATTTAAAGAGTAGTTTTCTTGTAAAACTGAAATTGATTTACCTGAACAAGGCTTTTTCTTGGTTTTGTTTTTGGCTTGTGAAAGGTGTGTATCATGTGGATAGCTTGTTAAATCGTGGGATAAGGGATTTTTCCAGCAACTGTGAGGGTCTTTGCTTTGTGATTTTCAGCGACCAAACGGTGCCCAAATATGTCCAAATTTGTCTTGAATGAAAGATATATATGTCTATTTTAAGTTTTCCTCATTTACCATTTAAAATTTTGTATGGATCAAAAGATATGCCCCAAAATATTGGGGCATATCACTGCCTACAGTTGCTGTTAATTCTAGCAACTGTGTCCCTTTTTGTGCCGCACTTTTGGCCTACCAAATGGTGTCCAAATGCCTTCAAACTTCTACCATTTAAAAGATAATTGAATAAGCTTGAAGTTGCATGTTTTGATAATTTTTAGGTTTCTCGTAAAACTTGAGTTACGCCTTGAAATGTGTGGATACATCGCTACCATTGTTGCAGTAAAATTCTAGCAGCTTTCAATCGTTTTGAGCCAAGGTTTTGACCTATTAGAAGTTTTACAAATTCCTCTAAATCACCGCCATTTTAAAGCCCTGAGTATGAACTTAATGTTGCATGTTTAAAGTTTTTCAAAAATCCCCCTAGATTGGGGAATTACGCCCCCGAGTAGAGGGGTATGTCACAGTTGCATCTCACAAAATTTGTATTATGCTCGTTTTCTGCCACCTCTCGGAATTACTCATTAAGCTATTCAAGTAGCTATGTAACATCTTTGATAAGTGATAAATCTGAGTAGTATGCGATGTTTTTCATGCGAATGCCATAGTGTTTTGTGGATGGTGCTATGCAAATATGTGCTATGTAATAAATGGATAAGTGCAAAACTAATGTGATTATTCTATGATGAATGTTACATGATAAGTGTCGAATCGCTATGGTTAACGTCGAAGTGTAAATGCCTTGTGATAGCTCATGCAATGGATGCTCCATAATAAATCTTATAATGTTTTGTGAATGCTAGATGTTTCTGAGTAAGACTTCGTTCTTGCATGATGAAAATTTGATTTATCTGTTATAATGCACTGATTTAGCATGAATGAAATTAAATGCTTGAGCACGATAAGAGGCCATAATAATGACCACTACGCAATGGGACAACCATTGGTAGTGGGCCCTATTCTATGGTAATACTGTGATACTGGCCATTATTTCACTAGTACTGGTCGCTACATGATGGGGCATCCATCATTAGTGGATATTGTTTTATTGGTACTGCTCGCTACGTGATGGGGCACTCATCGGTAGTGACGATTGCTATATTGACGAAAGTGACACCAGCTTCGCTGAATGATAAGATGCAGTGAGGGGAAAGTCAAATGGGAGGGTCGCACCCCCCGAGATTACTGAGATGTGACTAACAACTGACGCCTTGCAAGGTAAGTGCCTATCAAATGCCCCAATGTGTGCTGGGGACCGTGTGTGTGACTATGAGGGTATTACGAAGTTGATTCACCCACTTATCATTGCCCTCCCTCCTGTGGATGGTAGAGGTCCTAAGCAATAGGATTGGCTTATCCTGATGGATAGGGCCTCTACTTTGGGAGTAGGTGAACTAAAGAGTGAGTGGGTAATATTTGGATGGTGATTGTGAATGTTGATGATTCTAATGATTGAATGATACCTAACATTTGGATATGATGTCATAATTGATATATTGATCTGATTTCTAAGATGCATGACTATTGCTTGATGACCTCTTATAATTGGAAGAATTGCTTATGATATATGAATGGACTCATTAATGATGCCTAACACCTAGATCTACTTACTGGACTTTCTAGCTCATCCCCCTGCATCTCCCCACTTGTAGATTCATAGTGCCAAGTCGAGGGCCAGAAGTTCGTGTGTTGGAGTTGGGAGCTGAAGTCCTTTCTGCTTAAGAGGAAGTTCAGATCTTGTATGTAATTGGGCAGTTAGCGCTGTATTTTGTGTATTTCGAAATGTATGTACTTTTGGGCTCTGGTGCCCCCAGACTCAAGTGTAATATTTTTGGAAGAACTTTCTATAATGTCCTTGTAATGATGTATGGATTCTTCAAATTTTAAATATTCATTTGTACTTAGAATTATTGATTTTTATTTTCCATGGTTTGTTCCGTTTACCACATTATTAAAGCGTTGAATTCACTCCGACCTGAGTGACGTACGCTACATACAGATCATGAATCTGCACCCGATCATCCTCTATCGAGTACGGAATGGGGGTCGAGGGCAGGGTCGTGACATATATGGTATCAGAGCCGCCAGGATAGGATTCTTGGCCTAGGGGGTTTTAGAAGAGTCCTTGGAATGGTTTTAGGATTGATTAGTGACTGGGTGCTCCTGTGCTAAGTTGAAGATGCCGAAGACTCGTGCCAACAATGCGAGCTCTAGGAATGAGAACATCGAGATGGTCGGTGAGTTTTATAGAGCTCTAGGGGCAATGACCCCAATGATGAAAGAGTCAATGCCAGCTCAGTCTAACCCTACCTCGTAGCAAAATGACAAGTAGCCTTAGAGAGAGGTTTAACAGGCCGATGCCCCTAAGCTTTTTAGGGCAAGGAGGAGTAGAAAAAGCTGAGAGGTAGAAGAAACAGATAGAAATGATCCTAGAAGTGTTGCATTGCTCGAATGAGCAGAAAGTCAGATTAGAAGCCTTCATGTTGGAAGGAGAGGCGGAACGTTGGTGGGACTCGGTTAAGAAATCCTGGAGGGAGTCAGGAACAGAAGCCACATGGGAAAACTTCTTCACAGTGTTTGACGAGAAATACTTCCCAAACTCCGTCAGGGTGAGGAAAGAAGTAGAGTTTATTGAACTCCAACAAGGGAGTGTGAGAGTTGAACAATATGCCGCTAAATTTTTGGAACTGCCTAGGTATGCGCCTCACATTATTAACACCGAGGCCCTAAAGGAAGCCAAATTTGAGAGTGGCCTTCGGACGGATATTAGAGGAAGAGTATTGTCACCCAACCTGAAGGCTTACGCCCCATTAGTAGACCTTGCCTTAAAGATTGAAAGCGACTATGAGGACCATAGATAGAGGAAGGAATGAAAGATGAAGGTTGTGCCGCTGGGGAGGTTTTGAAAGAAGCCTCAACAATTTTTAAGGAGGCATATTAGAGGAAGGCTCTACCAGCTTAATCAGAGGGCTCAGAAGAATCACCCGGGCAATATGGAAAGTGATCGATGCCCAGTATGCTCTCATTGTGGAAAAGACAACCACACTACCGCAAATGCTACAGGAAGCAGAACGTGTGCCTCATATGTGGCAAGCCTGGCCATTGTGCTAAGGATTGCCCTCATTTAAATACTATAACTAGTTTTTAAAATATTGGTCAAATATTATTAAAAATTATATAATATATATTATTTAAATAATAATAGTATTCGGGTCAAGAATACATAGGCCCAGATCCGGATCCAAATAGTGTTTGCTTCCCATACTTGGACCTGGACCCTATTTGCCAGGTCTAATTTTTTTTGGACCCATGCTCAGACACAGGTTAGGTCCAGTCATCGGATCCCGGGTCGGGTCCAAATCCATTGCCCCCTGCTTTCAGGTGGATTCTTTTACCCTCTCTAAAACAAAGTCTTATCACTCCCTCTCTCAATATTTTCTTTTCTCTTTTCAATGGTGAGTCAAAAGCTCCAAACTGAACGCAAGTGCAAGTTTTTCCATTCATTTCCTTTTATTTCTCTATTACGAAGCTCCATGTTTTTTTGTTTCCTCTCTCTCTCTCTCTCTTTGTCTCTCCAATATTTCATGAATACTCAGAGAAAGCTACTCATTTAATCCAGATGAAAGTTTCACTAATCCTATTTAAGTTTATTTCAACTAATTTTCATAAAAAAACTACCCTAAGGAAGTCAAACACGATGCTGAAAACAACATTATTTCATGGGAGTATCAATTTTTTGATTGAATTTTTTGGTGAAATTTGGAACATAGTTAAAGTATTAGCAATTGCGATTTTGGCCATAGAGGTACACATAAATTTTTAACATGTTCTTATACTATAGTAAAGATGGATCCTTGATGTGTTGGAGAACACAGTTGTTGAAATGTATCCTCCGAGGCTCTGACACATCAATACTTCTCCTTTATAGATAAGTACTAAGCAGTGTTTAAATTCTAAAAAACAAGGGACATAAGTGCATAACTATTGGTAAAGAAAAAAGAGTTAATAAAAACATAAAGGTTGCAACTTAAAACTATTGAAAAATGGCATGCGTCAAAAATGCTTTGTAAAAAGTTGTTTTCAGGGTTAAAAGCCCTCTAATTGATCAGCTCAAGTTTGACATGTACAGATGTGGAAAATAAAGTTTAAAAAACAAAAACGATATATCTTGTAATAGATTATTTAGACTGTCTATTATCAAGATTTTCATCTAATTATAGATCTACTCGAGATTGACCATTTTCTGAGTTTTAAATTTCCTAATTAGATATAAAATAGTTTTTCAAATCATCATTGATGTTTATAGCACCAAAATTATATCTTTCAATAAGCTTCATAGGAGCACCTTAATTGGATTGTTTAACGTTGACACCTTATACAAACACACCCAACATAAAATGAGACATTTAAACTAATATTAGGGCACCATAAAGGTTTGAATGTGCTTTTTTGTTCAAAAGACAGTAAAAAGTCTACAAGGCTAAGCCATATTGGTGTTCAAAAGCTTAAATTTGGTACCCTGCCTAGAATTGGCTTGCCTTGCCAAGCCAAATAGTTATTTACAAAAAACAATGGAGAGTTTTTCAAAATACTGTTATTTATCTTAGCGGTAGGTAGATATTTATTATATTTATCTTTCATATTTTGCAATCAAGTCTCACTTTTTGAGCATTTAAAATGTGTTTTATTTTTATTTATATGTTACAATCAGGTCTCACTTTTCGAGAGCTTATAATGTTTTTTAACTTTCTTTTTCTTTCATATATAGGTTAAGTTAAAATTTGGTATATCCGTACATTTCACCATCACAATATTGAGAAAATAATTCAATAATAGCAAATAACCAGAATACCCCTATATTATTCTGAGGTATTTTAATAATTTTATTTATTTTACATTTATTTAAAAACAATTTTTATGTGTTTGAAGATGAAAAGTGTTATCACGTCAAATTTAAACTTAATATGATGTATTAAAAAAGAGATAATAATAAAATAACACTATATACTTTCAAACAAATGAAATTTGAGTGTAAAACATGAAAAATATGGGACTATTTCTTAATTTTCAACATAAGAACAAGTTTTCTAAAAATTATCCTGAAAATAAAATGAATTTGTGCTACAGAAATATTCCAATGAATCCCTCCTCGAGTATTAACTGGATCTAGCACTTTAAGAACCCAATGGCTAAAAGTGATTGTGATATCTTTGTACTAAAAATAAATGGTCCCATAGCATACAATATTTTTTAAAGTTATTCATCAAGATTATCTAGGTTTAGTGTTTAGGAACCCACATGTTTAAATTGCTCACCATATAAACCAAAGATGTTTTGTAATTTTTATTTACTTTTGAGAATAGGGTTGGAGTCATAGGTACAGTACCTTTTGAGCCTTAGTTAAAGGTTATGAGCTCCATTCTCACTAACATATTAATAAAAAATGACTATTTCCAAATTGGGTACGGATTGTAATCCAAATAGATTTTTCCAGTAATCACTTTCTATGAATCCAAACCTCCCCTAATTGTTAATTCATGAAGTTTAACGTTTAGTTATGAATTTCCTTGTGGTTTTTTATGCTTGCATACGAAGTAGAAATTAATAGATCCAAGGCGCAAGGAACAATCCATATTGTGTCCTTTTATTGCAATGAATTTTTTTAAAAAAAATTATAATCCCTAAAATAATTACTCTTTAATGTTTTGATGGATAGCTTAAATCCTATATTAGTGCCCCGAGGCCCCCTCTATAGACGTCTTCCCTAGATGCTTATAGGGAAGATGTTGGGTTCATGTGCTGTTAGAAAAAAGGGTTTGAATAAAGAAAGCTCAAGTGAGAGAGAGAGTAGTTGGGGTCATCGACGTGCGTAAAGATGAGGCACCCTAGATGCTTTTAGGGAAGATGTTGGCTCATGTGCTGTTAGAAAAAAGGGTTTCAATAAAAAAAGCTCAAGTGAATAGAGTGAGAGAGAGAGTAGTTGGGGTCATTGACGTGCGTAAAGATGCGGCAAATGCATCTGACCTGAATTCTCTTCTCTATGTTTAGAGTAGAGGCCATCAGGAGGGAGGGAGAGAGAGAGATTGTTTGCCTTGAGGCTATATATTGTGTACGTAATTTTTGTCCTTATCGTCTCTAGAGGTAAAATATGGTTAAGATGTCTCTCATGCACTATGATTTTGATCAAATCTAAACTCAAGAGGTGTATTTAAAATTGATCAGCTTTAAGGTATGGACTAAAAATACAAAACTACTGTAGAATCTGTGGACATTTCATGAAGTGGATGTATTATGCATCCGCCTTCAAGAGTAAAAAACACATCTCAAATATGTGTAAATTCATTTTTGGCTTAGATCCAAGAAATTGGACCCTAAAAAATAGTGCAGTGCCACTGACATTTAAAGAATTGAAATGAATAATTCAAAAGGCGTTTGGGACCATTTCTAGTACTCAAAATTCCATTTTATATTCCAAGAATTTATATTTTGCCTTCAAATCCCAATTTTTAAATTTATTTTTATTTTCAAAATTCCCCATTTTGAAGATCCACACTAGGGTCCTTTACTTTTGATTGAAAGACCGGTTCAAATGGATGTCGAAACCAATTTGTTTTTAACTAAACCAGTTTGGTGTGAGCTAGGTTTAGACATCCCATGTCCAAACCTGGAGCATATATTAAAAGAAGACTTAAAAGTGTCTGGACTCAGAATTTGGAGGTCTGAACCGTTAGTTATATATATATATATATATAGAGAGACTTTAGACATTAGAGGTGCGAACCGACCTAGTGACACAACATTGATTCGAACATTCAATTTTCAATAGGACTTTCGGTGAAAAGGAGAAAGAAAAAAAGTTCAGTCATTGGATATCGAACTTGAGGATTTTTTTGGCAATAAAAATATAGAAAAGTGAGACGTAAGCACAAAATAGAAGCTATATGAGACTACCAGTTGCATAAAAGAAATTCTATTTTTTTTTCGTTTTTTCTAGATTCATGATTTCTAATTTGTAATTTTCTAGATTCATGACTGGTTTCACACCACTTTGATTTCTTATACAGATCAATTTAGAACTATTAGTTCGAACCACAATTGAATGCTTAGAATGAGTGGTTCGGAATTAATAACTTCGGATCACTTTGATTCCTTATGCATTTTTCGAACTAATAATTCCATACAGCTTTGATTCCTCACAATAAGCTGTTTGGAAATAATAGTTTTGTTTTGAGAAAAAGAAACGAACATAAAATTAAAATATGAAAACTATCTTCGAAATACAGCTAATTACAAGGCATAGTATGGTAAACTTCCCAATTATTCATGCCTAGACATAAGCTCAGCTAGAGAAATTTATAAAGAAAGCGAGACACTTAATTATGGGTGAGGTTTGTATAAGGTGCCAACCTTATACTATTGAAGTAAGGTGCACCACAAAATCATGCCAAAAATGCAGTTTCAGTGCCGCAAAGCCTTTAGATGATACAAAAATCTATTGTTGTCCCTAATTATGAAAATTAAAAATCTAGAAATGGTGAGCAAGTAGATCTATACACACTTGAAAATCTTGAAAATGGACGGTTCAGATAATGTGTTCGAAGATGAACTTTTTGGAACTAAAAATCCCTTTTTTTTTCATGTCTATGAATCTGGAGCTCGAGATAATCGATTTATGAGTATTTCAGCGTAAGAACAACCTTCTCTAGAGGGTTTTTCACCATACTCGTACAATATAAGATGAACACCTTGTATGAAATTACTCACTATGTACCGCATTTCCTTAACATGCAACTTTGAGAGAAGAGGAATAAATGTAGGGCTTGGGAATTATATAACTAGTAGTAAACTTTTCACCTGCACTGAGTAAAAAGCAGTGGGATTACTTACATGGTTATCAGGCTAGAGATAGAGAGAGAGAGAACTGAAGGGAAGGGAATGAGACAGAGGAAAGGGGAAGGAGGGAGGTTTCAAGGGTAATGATCTTGCAATAATGATAAATAGTGTTAAGACACACAATCCCTTTGGATTTTTAGTGGATTTGGAATAGCCTGTTCTTATAACTTTTTTGCAAATTCAGGTGTTGAATCTGTTGTTGCTATACATATTGTGTGTGTAGTGAAGATATTTTATAAGGAGACCCTATCGTTTTTTCATGGCCATGACGATGCAGGTAAGTTAGGGTTTTCCTTCGTACATTTTCTTACTTTTTCCTTATCTGCTTTTAAATTGCTGAAATGGGTATTTATAGGTGTGTATGTATTGTTTTTCCCCTTCTCTCAAGAAAATGGGGCTTTTCCTTGTCACCATTTTATCTTTTATATTGGTGGTATAATATGATCATATGGTCATCACGACTCCATTGCCTAAGTTGAACCGTAATAGAAGCATGTAGTCTCCCTCACACCTTAATTAAATGAACAATTGAAAGTAAATAACTTGTTCAACTATCCCATTTGAAATGAATAAACCCCATGGTCATGATTAGGGCTGCCAACTAGGTCAGGCCTGCGGCCAACAACCTAGGCTCGGACTGGGCTTACTGGCCGAAACAATTATCAGTTTGCTCCAGGGTCATCCTTGGCCAGCCTAGAAATCTTATGTAATATTCACTTTTGCATTGATTAGCAGTAAAACAAGCTTCACGGTTTTAACCCACGTATTTTTTCCTTAGGTGAAAATAGTATATTCTCAAAAATTTATTGATGCAGAGAGATTCAAAGCCATATTCTTTGTTTAACTCATGTGCTCTATCAAAAGACAAAAAGATTTTAAGAAAATGGTTTATGATGTAAATTTGAGGTTCTTCATGTTAACTAGGAAGTTGTTGAAAGTAGGTTCCAATATGATAGCAAATGCTTGAATGCTTGTACTGAATCTATTAAGAGATGGCCAGGTTAACAAATATTGAGTCTCTCATTGTACGAATAAACATAAATACACTGTTGGGATTTTGTGGGGCTAAATTAGAATACTCTGAGTAAACATTAAATTGGGCCCTTAAGTATGAGGGATGATTTCATTATTTTATAAATAAGGATTTCTCTTCCTTTTATATTTTTGATTTTTTACTATTTTTTAGTTTTATTTTTTACTCTGCAACTTTTGTTCTTGGTAATACCTTCTATAAAGTACAACTTTATAAATTACATGAGAGAAAAGACTCGGGATGTAACTTCTATATAAAATTTAAGGCATAAATGGATAACATGCATAAAACGAAATGATTTCGATGCGGTGACCTAAAGGCTGCAGCTGTTGGATGTGTATAGCCATTAAAGGCCGTATGAGTACTTGTACATGAACTCAGTGGGAGTGTGATCTAGTGAGCCATGAACTCAGTGGGAGTGTGATCCTGTGTGGACCGTACTAAGAAAATGATGTTTGTTGATACTGGACAGTACTTAATATGTTACGTTAGTCTAAATGGGAAAACCTAAGGTACTTGGGCATAGAAATATAATTGTTGAGGGTTTAGTGGGTTAGCCCTTGATGAGGTCGGAATATGTACCATCACACGGTATTCACATTGATAACCATTTGCGGGAAAGCGAACTACCTTTCAGGGTAAAGCGTGCACATGTACTAGAGATACTACATGTGCACCATTGAGCAATGAATTGCATCAGGTCAGAATGACCTAGGTTTCATCTCCAGGGGGACTTGAAATCTAGATACTGAGACTGCGACCCCTTGCCCATTGGCTAGACTCTTGTGACCCACTAATGATCCCCTGCATGGATTGTGGATCATGAGCAATGCTGGGTCGGTTTGATAAAGCATGTGTGGTCTGTAGTCCACAGTAAGAGATGAAATGCCCTAGTGCATATTGATTCTTAGACCATATATATCATTTTCCCATCAAAGTATTTAATTTTGTCTATTTTAATAATATAAGAATTTTAGAATTGTTGTTTGAATTTTTTTAAATATCTAAATATTTTATTTATCAAATTTGGATTTATAAAAACCAGGATATTGATTCTATAATGAGTTTATTATTCAAATAATGATTTTATGTTTTTCTAAAAATAAAAAATAATATAATTAGGTGTCACAATAGGTGGCACACCCCACCTAGGATAATTTTTATTTTGTAAGATCAAGCTCTAAATTTTGAGAGATATGTTTGTGTTGTTTAAGAAAACTTGAGCCTTGAAGAAATTTTGAATGAAATTTTAGTATGTATGAGAAGGCTTATGCATAAAATAAGAAAAGATAATATTATCATATATTAATTTCTTATTTTAATTAATTGATGGGAAAATGGTTTAGGAAGTGATAAATAATGGTTCTAGCACCTTCCATAGGATGTTGATGGCTCATCTATGGAATGAAGAGCTCATATCTCTCACCCCACATATAACCCAAGATCAATGGTACATATTGAATCTCATATGAGTGGCAAGCCATGAAACACCCTAAGGAACTCTAGATTTGTTCAAATACTATAAAAAGGGATGGACCCTACTTAATATTCTCTATACCATATCTCTTACACCTAAAATCTCTCCTCCCTCTCCTATAGAATAAAAGGGGGAACGCCCCATCCGTTGAGATTCTCTCTCTCTCTCTCTCGCTTGACCAAAGTAGGGGGCACATCCTACTCAAGGAAAATCCCTCTCTCTCTTTGGAAACATTCTCTCTCCCTCAAGATAACCAAAAAGGGGGCGCCCCACTCTCTCATCATTGAGATCTCTCTCATGGTGGTTCTCTCATCTCTTCTATCTCTTATCTAACATTGTGGTTAGGTGTTTAGGGTTTTGATAGTAAAGAAAAGCTATCTCTCAAACTAGGTTATCAAAGAGGTTCACTTAGGGTTAGAGTTTTTGTGATTAAAGGGGTTCATATTCCAGTATTGTGGCTTATCTAAAACTTGTTTTTCTGATTGAGATTGAAGTTTGACTATTAGATCCCACTCTACCTGAACTTGGAGACTCAATGTGGGGTGTAAAAAGCCTAGTTGAGGTAATCTCCGACACTCTCTTTTGTTTTTTACTTATTAAGTTATTGTTTTCTTTATTCCCAAGCATGAATTATGTCTTTTCTTTGCTATTGAAAGAGAGGTTTTGAATGGCTTAAAGCTCTTGAGATCCTATTGTATTTTGTTTTTCCAAAGTTATCATATTTTAAAAGATCTACTTGTGAGTGATTTAGGCCATGAAGGAAAGAAAAAAATTGAAGAAAAAAAAGAAAACATTTATTATATACTCTGGCTAAATCACACGAGTCCTTCTATCAACAACACTAGTGCAACTTGATTGCTTAATGAAAAATAATGTCACATATCTCAAGATAAGGTACTCATTTCTTCATGGAGATATATATTATGATGTTTGCTTGCACAACCTATGTGGTTCACAAATCGATCATTTATGTAGGTGAGCTGATATCTCAGTAAGAAAATTTCAACAACTAATCATGTATAGATATAGTAGAATAATGATAGGCAAAACATTTGGTCAGTCTAAAGGTATATTAGAATAGTATCTATCGTTTCACATTTTGGGAACCTTAGGGACATGACTATTATTTCAGAAAATACTAGTCGCTTGGGTCAGCACCTAGGTGGGAGCCCAGAACTTTAGGCATCATGAGGTGAAAATGTTTTAGGAATTGCATATGTGGGCTTTACGAAAACACTTATATATTTATGTTAATTTTGTATTTTTTTGCATTTATATGTCTTCCAACTATCTCTTTCCATATTAATATATAAGCATGAATGTTAAAGCACATTTGAAACTTCAAATCATTGAAAATTTAGTGAAAAAGCATAAACAAGTCCATATTGTATTAGTCTCCAACTCTCCAATCTGTACTCCACAGTAACCTCCATTCATGATATACAATTGCACACGATCAATGTTCTTCAGTATTTTTTATGTCGGTCGAGCTAGAACTCTCGATAAAAATCTTCTAATACCTTCACTAGCACCCTAAAAAAATTCCATGAATAAATGGTAGGCTTTGGATATATATATAATATTTCGATTCAAACAAAATTGTAAAATGAATCAATATAGGGTGTTTGTAGGGTTTAAGTTTAATTTTTTATTTCACTTTGGAGGTTTAAAATACCCCAAACATCCTTTCTAGTATATTTTTTGGGTCAAAATGACCCAAACTGCCCTTAGGACCTTCTGTATATGCACAAAAAAGGGCCCAGGCTCTAGGCACTCACCTAGGCCACTTGGGCGGGCACCTCGGTCTTGGCACCCAAAAATGGCCGCTTAGGCCTAGGTGTGCAACCAAAGGCCCTTTGGGCGCCTAGGTGCTTGCCGGTCAGTTTTAAGAAAAGGACTTGATAGAAAGCTTAGCTCTCCCTCTCTCTATAAAATAGGGTAGATTTTACTTCTCTTCTCTCTCTTATATAGGGCTGATTGAGCTCTCTTATTATCTCTATGATACAAGATCCTCTCTCTCAAATTCAGGAGCCTATTGAGCTCACCCCATCTCCAAACCAGCACAGGACTAGGTGTGCAGCTTAAGGCCCTTTGGGCACCTAGGCGTTGGGTGGCTTGTATTTAAACAATGCATATGAATAGAAAGCTGAGCTCTCAATTTCTCTCCGTAAAATAGGGTAGATTTTGTGTCCCTTCCTCTCACCAAGATAGGGCTGGTTGAGCTCTCCCATTATCTTTCTAATAGAGGAGTCTCTCTCTGAAATGAGGGGCCTATTGCGCTTACCCTCTCTCTAAAACCAACACTCTCTCTTCCCCCCTAAACCACAATAGAAAGCTTATCTATCCTTTTTATAAAATAAGGTATGTTGAGAAAACCATATCTCTCTTTCAAAAAACGGAAAATTTGGGATCTTCATTTGTTCATCTAGTATTGAGCTCACTCATTCTCCCTCTCTAGAACCACTCTCTCCCTCTTTATTTGTGTCGTGGTGTGGAGCTGGCAATCGAGGTCACCACTGTGACTCTTTGTACTCTATGTTGTCTCCATTTGGGGTGCTCTCCATTTCCTCTGAATTCTTCATAGGAAGAGGTTTCTGAAATAGTGGAGCATGCTTTAAAGGAGAAAACCATAGATGAAACAACTATGCAAGTTATATGTGTATAAGAGTTATCAAACAAAGTGTAGGTTCCCTAACTCTACTATTATAGTTAAAGAGCTTTGGTATTTTTTATTCTCATTGTTTTCTCCTCATCTTTTTTCACTCTGGTGCTCTCTCTCTCCCCATCATAACCTTGCTCTATCTTTGATTCTTTTCTCATGATTTTCTTGCTTCGTTTGGTACTTTTTCTCTCGTTACTTTTTTCTCTCTCATAATTTCCTTGTTCTCTATGGTACTTTCTCCCTCCTCCCTTACCCCCAAAAGAAAAAGCAATAAGAAAAAAAAAAAAGACAACCTCCTATTTGCAGATTCCCTGAATTAACGAGTTTTGATGTCAAAACTCTTTAACTTTTTAGGTCTCACATACCTGGAAATGTCAGACTTCAGGTTTGAAAATTTTGTTTCAAACGCAAAATATTTTTGGACGAAAATAAAAACATAAAAACCATGAGATTTACGGAAGTTTCTCAAATGGTCCTCATGCCAACCCCTTACCCCTTTTTGAGGGGGGAGAATTTTTTTTTTTTTTGGGCAATTCAATGGGGATTAGTTCCCTGCCGCGTTGCAGGAATAGAACTGAGGACGTCTTGTTGTGCCAACCCACCACCTTGACCACCTATCCTTGAGCTCATCCCTCGGAAAAAGAATTTTTCTTCCAGCCTAATGCCTGTTTGTGCCCTCCGATAGGGGCTTGTGGGGGAGCGCTTGGCGCTTGGCGGCACTTAGGCTGACTAGTCTCTGGCCTAAGGGTCCACTGCCTATGGTGAGGTGCCTAGGATTCCTCTGCCTAATCGGTCATTGTGGCTGACTTTTTATACACTAAATAGGACTAGACCTATTTAAAAGAAGGTTTCCTTATTAGAAGAAATGCTTTTAAAGGTGACATGACCATTCTTGCAAATAGTCGAATTGTGTTAGAGTGAGCCACATGGTTCTCATATATGATCTAATAATCACGGTAGAAGGAAGAAATATTCATAATTAATAGCCCAATATAGAAACTATATTACTTACCAATACGATTTAGATTCCAAAGTAAGTCTTATACCATAGTTATGGTGAGCGCCCATGTGGGGGTCCACGTCTACCCCAGAATCGCGATCCTGTGCACAGAGTGACTAGATCTTGATTCCATATGCTTCCTTGCAGAGTTGGATCTCATTACCGGAGTTATGGGAACTAGATTCTTATTGTTTGGGATCGAGTTCCCTAGCAAGTGGGAACCAAATCCGCATGCACAAGATCATGGCTATAATATGGTTTGTGTTTTTGTGATCAAAGGGGTTCATGTTCCATTGGTGAGGCTTATCCAAAACATGCTTTCGCGATTGAGATTGAAGGTTGACTATTAGATCTCACGCCACCAGAATGTGGCGACTCGATGTGGGGTGTCAAAAGCCCGGTTGAGGTAATGTCGGGCACCCCCGGTTGAGGTAATGTCAGGCACCCTTTTTTGTTTTCTACTTATTTACTGATTGTTTTCTTTATTCCCAAGCATTAGTCGTGTCTTTTCTTTGTTATTGAAAGATAGGCTTTGAGTGGCTTAAAGTTCTTGAGATCCTATTGTATTTTTTTTTCAAGTTATTATATTTTAAAAGGACTACTCGTGAGTGATTTAGGTCATGAAGGAAATAAAAAAATTGAAAAAGAAAGGAAAAAATTATTATATACTCTAGCTAGATCTGATGAGTCCTTCTATCAACAACACTAGTGCAACTTGACAATGTTATTATTGCTTAATGAAGAATAATGTCACATACCTCAAGATAAGGTACTCATTTCTTCATGGAGAAATATTTTATGCTCTTTGCGTGCACAACCTATGTGGTTCCCAAATAGATCATATATGTAGGCAAGCCGCCATCGCAATAAGAAAATTTCAACCACCAATCATGTATAGATATAGTAGAATAATGATAGGCAAAACATTTGGTCAGTCTAAAGGTTCATTGGAATAGTATCTGTCATTTCTCATTTTGGGAACCTTAGGGACATGACCAATGTTTCAAAAAATTCTAGTTGGCAGGCTTAGCACCTAGGTCAGAGCCCAGAGCGTCAGGCAACCTGAGGTGAAAATGCCTTAGGAATTGCATATACAGGCTATATGAACGCACATATATGTAGATATTTATGTTTATTTTGTATTTTTTTTTAATTTATTTGTCTGCCAACTATCGTTTTTCATATAAATATATACGCATGAATGTTAAAGCACATTCGAAACTTCAAATCATTGAAAATTTAGTGTATTAGTCTCCAACTCTCCAATCTGTACTCCATAGTAACATTCATTCATGATAAACAATTACACACGATCAATGTTCTTCAGTGTTTTTGATGTCGGTCGAGCTAGAACTCCCGACAAAAATCATCTAATACCTTCACTAGGACCCTAAAAAAATTCCATGAATAAAGGGTAAGCTTTT
>NW_006497767.1:2433776-2455775 GCF_000471905.2 Amborella trichopoda
CCTTAAACACCTTTTCTAGTATATTTTTTGGGAAAAAACCCAAACAGCCCTTAGGACCATCTTTATATGCACAAAAATGGACCCAAGCTCTAGGCAATCACCTAGGCCACCTGGGCGTGCACCTCGGTACTGGCGCCCAAGGATGGCCCCCTAAGCCTAGGCGTGAGACCTAGGGCACTTGAGTGCCTAGTTGCTTGGTGGCCAGTTTTAAAAAATTGACATGAAAGAAAGTAAAGCTCTCCCTTTCTCTCTCTAAAATAAGGTAGATTTTACTTCTCTTCCTCTCTCCAAGATAGGGCTGATTGAGCTCCCCTGTTATCTTTATGATACAGGAGCCGCTGTCTCAAATGCAATGGCCTATTGTGCTCACCTCCTCTCTAAACCAGCCCAAGACTAGGGGTGCGGCCTAAGGAGCTTTGGGCACCTAGGCGTTGGGCGGCTTGTTTATAAACTATGCATATAATAGAAAGCTGAGCTCTCAATTTCTCTCTGTAAAATAGGGTGGATTTTGCGTCCCTTCCTCTCGCCAAGATAGGGCTGGTTGAGCTCTCCCATTATCTTTCTAATGCAGCTGTCTCTCTCTCAAATGAGGGGCTTGTTGAACTCACCCTCTCTCTAATGCCACACACTCTGTCTCTCCCCCCAAACCACAATAGAAAGCTGATCTATCCTTTCTTTAAAATAAGGTATGTTGAAAAAACCACATCTCTCTTTCTAAACAAGGAAAATTTGAGATCTTCCTTTGTTTCTCAAATATTGAGCTCTCTCATTCTCTCTCTAGAACCACTCTCTCCCTCTTTATCTGAATCGTGGTGTGGAGCTAGCAATCAAGGTCACCACTATGACTCTTCATACTTTATGTGGTCTCCATTTGGGGTGCTCATCATTTCCTTTCAATTTTTCATAGGAAGAGGTTTCTAAAATAGTGGAGCATACTTTAAGGGAGAAAACCATAGATGAAACAACTATGTAAGTTGTAGGGGTATAAGAGTTATCAAACGAAGTGTAGGCTCCCTAACTCTACTATTGTAGTTACAGAGCTTTGGTGCTATTTGTTCTCATTGTTATTTCCTCATCATTTTTCACTCTGGTGCTCTTTGTCTCCCTGTTATAACCTTGCTCTATCTTTGATTCTTTTCTCATGATTTCCTTGCTTTCTTTGGTGTTTTCTCACTCATCACTTCTTTCTCTCTCATAATTTCTCCCTCCTAATTTCCTTGCTCTCTTTGGTTCTTTCTCCCTCCTCCCTTACCCCCCAAAGAAAGAGCAATAAGAAAAAAAAAAAAGAAGACAACCTCTTTCACCCTAATTGCAGATTCATTGAATTAACGAGTTTTGATTCCAAAACTCTTTAACTCTTTAGGTCTAACAAACTTGGAAATTTCAGACTTCAAGTTTAAAAAATTTGTTTCAAACCCAAAAATATTTTTGATTAAAATAAAAGCATAAAAACATAGAGTTTTACAAAAGTTTATCAAATGGTCCTCATGTCATCCCCATTACCCCTTTTTGATGGTGGAGAAAAACTTGTTTTTTTTCAGGATATTCAATGGGGATTAGTTCTCTATTGCGTTGTAGGAGTGGAACTGAAGACGTCATGTTGTGCCAACCCACCACCTTGACCACCTGGCCTTGAGCCCATCCCTAAGAAAAGGAATTTTTCCCCCAGCCTAATGCATGTTTGTGCCCTCTGATAAGGGCTTGGGGGCAAGTGCTTAATACATAGCAGCACTTAGGCTGACTAGTCTCAAGCGTAGGGGTCCACTGCCTATGGTGAGTTGCCCAGGATCCCTCTGCCTAGTTAATCATTGTGGCTGGCTTTTAATACACTGAATTGCACTAGACCTATTAGAAAGAAGGTTTCCCTATTGGAAGAAATGTTTTTAAAAGACCATTCTTACAAATATTCGCATTGTATTAGAGTGAGCTACATGGTTCTTATATACGATATAATAATCATGGTAGAAGAAAGAAATATTCATAATTAATTGCCCAATATAGATACTATACTCCTTATGGATAGTATTTAAATTCCAGACTACGCCTTATAGCTTTGCAATCTTAAATATATCTTGTACATTTAATGTCGATGTGAACAAATGGCCATGTTAAAATTGGTACTACATAGTCAGGGAACATTTTGATGTGAAATCATGCTCATCATCATAAGGTTTGTACTAAATTAGGTATGAAATCATGTTCCAATAACATCATGTTCCAATTTCATCAAAATTTCATCAAAATTTCATCAAAATTTGGTGTGAAATCATGCTCCAATAACATCAAAATTTCAAAGGCAATCTCAATGCCATGGTTTTTTATTACATTGATACCTTGGAACGTTGGATTTGCAAAAAGTTAAACATAATATCCAATGGAACTCGCTCCCTGTTTGCAATATATGGAAATAGTGAATTTCCATAAACCTCGATCCTAAGAAAGGTACAATGTGGTCCCTTTTGGAAGGAAACCCGCTCTCGTCTAGGTAGTAATGTGCTCCGCTCCCTATAAGTCAGGAAACTCACTCCCATCCCTAGGCCATGTACAGTGCTCTCTTTGCTGCCCAGGGAACTTCGAGCTAGACTAACTCCGTGCTCTCATTACTAATCCTGGAACTTTTCACATTTTTGTTCACTGTTACTATGATTCTGACTCTTAATTTTTAATCAAGTCTTATGATAGAGGTACTATGCATCATAAAATGATGTTCGTAATGGATTTTATGAGGAGGTGGTATTTCTCACCAACAATTGTGAAAAGTTAAATTAAGTACTGGAGTTATGCTTGTCCATTTGCCTCATTTCATCCTCATCTCACCTTCACGAGCAGCCCATACTTTTTCTGGTGTGAGTTTGAACAACAGTTGAAAAATGTTACATTATCGGGCTTGCATAGCTTTTCTTCATCATTAAAAACAGCTTCATCGTTTCCAAATTTCCAACACTGCCATATGCGCTGAAGATGCCGATAAAAAGTGGGTTATCCTGAATAACCAAGAATTACCCAACTATCTCAATATTATGCATTTATTTCATATGCTCCTTTACTCCATCCATTGACAAGATAGCTAAGTGAGACAATTGGGTTTCACACCATGCATTTTCATCATGCAGAAAATACTCGCCGCTGCATTCAAAGTTTCAAGAGTAGCAGTAATAAATGAACTCTTGCTCAGGTACCTTTATGTTGATGTATATCTATAGATAATATTTTAAGTGCATTGATAGTCACATACAGTGATGCACATGCAATGTTTCCAAAATCAAATCGTAACAGTGAACCAGATATGGGCCTGAAAGCGGTTTAACCAGCCTAACCGGTAAACTGGCAGATTCAACCATTCTAACTACGTCATTTTTTAAAAAAAGTTTTATATTTTTGAGAATTTATGTCATTTTTTTAAAAAAAAAATTTAATATGCCAGTTGATCACCCTAACCGCCCAAAACCGGAACCAGCCACTAGCTGGTTCTGATCTAACCAAGCATTTAGCAGTTGGATCAGGCGATTTTGCAATCAATGTGCACATGCATTCTCATGTACCATGTTTTACTTTTTCTATTTTGTGTCAGTTTTACATCGTTATTCATGGAACTGTAATCAACAGTTGATTTTGTCATTTGCCAAATTGGAAATTTTTTGGGTAGACTTTGTGCTTAGAATGAGAGTCTGGTCCATAAATTGAAATGTAAGGAGCTGTGAAATGCATGTGAGTTAGAATTAAGAAATGAAATATAATTTCTTTCATGGAAGAAACAGCTTTTGGGATTTATAAATGTCTAGTTCTAGGTGTTACTCTTTGTTCCATGGACAAAGAGTAGGTGTTCTCTGGGTAGCTTTTAGGGTTAAGCTTCATCACGATCACCATTGTTGATATGATTGTCTATCCTATGGAATATTTCCAATCATTGTTTACTAATTTACTGTACACTGGCAATTTTGAGAAGAAAATGGAAGCATAGGTTCCAATTTTATGTGTTCCAAATCAAAAAAAAATTGTCTGCTTTTCTTTCTCGATATTATTTTGTATTTATTTTCCAGTTACATTTTTTTAATAGTGATTACTCAAATACTGGATTGAGAGTTGATTAATATAATGGATGGAGATACAGTTTTATAAAACAAAAAAATAAAATAAAATAAAAAGAAATAGGTGGAGATATCTTGAATCATGAGTTTCCTGTTTGGTTAATGACGAACTATTGTTATGGGGAGGAAGTAGTATAGAGCTTTATAATTCACTTTATAAGAGGACCTTGTGTTTGCTTTCCAGCATATCTTGCTAAAAAAGAAGGGTTACTAATTTATAAGATGACAGAGCATAAAGGACAATTTTGTGAGGGATACAATGTGCTATTACCAAAAGCTGACAACCCTTTACTCTACTACTTCCTGGTGGATTAGCAATGCAATGTGAATTTTACGTTTCAGAAAATTTCTTTCCTCGAGCCTTTGAGTTGCCATTGAATGTAAAATTTCCCAATTAATGTAGGATTCTTATTAAATATCTTCTCTCTCTTTCCCTGTATCTTTAAAATTTCGCAGGTTTTGTTCTATATTTGTTGTGGCTTCTTGGTAGCAAGGCTAAATAAGTTCCATTTCTAGGTTTCTTGTGATGGATTACGTGAAAGCTCAGGATCTTGGCCATTTTTTTTTTTGAATGTGTCAATAAAAAAGAATACTCTAATAAGGAAAGTAAATATGTCATAAAAACTAAGAGCCTCCTAATGAAGAATAGCTATTGTCAGACCTAAATTGCCTAAACTAGACACTACGCCGATGACTCAAAACCTATACAAGTTTCTTCCCATAAAAATTCCTTGTAAAAGTTGGCATTGGTCCTATCCATGTTTTATTGGGATGCCATGTCTTGGCGAGGCATTCGAGATTATATTGCTCCCCTGGTACACATGATTTGAAATTTAGACCATACCAGAATGAGTTTTTCAAAAAATAGTTGTTGGATCACGTCCAACCTAGTTATGTATTATGAAATATGTAAGCCCTAGCAAAGTGTGCCTTCTATAACAGGAAACTGGTCTTCCATGTGTGTCAATAATCGCCATTTTGAGATCCTTTCCCAACCAATGTCTAACAAAAGTCTCAAACATTAGCTGCTACCTGTATCTCCTTAGATTCCATAAGTGGGGTAACCAAGGACATGATCCATTCCACCTTGTCATCTTGGTAAAATGGTTTGCTAAATAGTTGAGTCTAGACTGATTTTTGCTCAAGCAAGTTTGGTGCATTGTAAATGGTGTGAGTGCTCACCTAATTCCAGATCAGGACTCCATTATTGGTTTGATAATGGGTATCTTTAGGAGTTATTATCAACATCAAAATATAAAATATGAAGCCACTCCCAGGTACAGTCTCTCTCTCTCTACTAATTTGTTGATGGTTCTTTTACATAAGGGTAGACCAGTGAGCCCTTATGCAGACATAAATTCAACCAAGAGAGCTTAAAACCAATATATTTTCAAGAATGTAGAACCGTATATAGTATTAGCATTAGATTGAATACTAACCGATCTTTATCCAAGAAAATCATTATTCCTTCAAGAGACATAAGATACTGAATTACATTAGGAATACCTGTGTACTCATGTTTTCTTTTTAAATTTCAGCTAGATTATATTTCCTCCTTTTAAAGTTCTCTCTCTCTCTCTCTCTCTCTCTCTCTCTCTCTCTATTTAGTGGCAGGATTCGAACTTTGAATGTAGTATCACCATTAACAATACCTTAACCGACAAGTTTTAGTGAGTGTGGTGAAGTTGGATTGATGGATTTCAATCTTTGTTGGTTTTTTTTTAATTTTCTGATAGCAAAAAAGATATTGTTTGTAAGGAGACACCAGCAAAAGCTGAAGACACGAAGCAACAGAAATGGGAAATTGCACATCATTTCAATTGCTTTCACCACCTAAATGGGTATTTTCTCTTAAAGGGACTTAGCAAAATTTCCTATTTTTTTGTCAAGCTTTAGCAAAAGCAAATTTTGTCAATGTCTGCATATAACAAACAAGGTTACTGACATGTATATAAAACTATGACTACATATATGTGCATGCTTGCATGCAAATTTATTATTAATTGATCACACCACAAAATAGCTATGAAATTTTTCCAATATATTGTTTGGCTTACACTGTTCTTTGCCCAGCATGTTATTAGGTTTGAACAATCCTCGCATCTTCCCTCATCATCTTCACATCTACATGAAGCTCAACTATTCATATAACATTCCAAACCTTCACATCTCCACTTCGTGTAGGTTGGGTTTTTCTTCTTTCCATGTTGTCCAGTTGTGATTTTTCTCATTTCCATACTGCTTAGATATGATTTGCCCCATTGCAACATCAAAAATACCACCAAATTCTCTTGGATCAATTGATTGAAGTTCAAATCTTCAATTTCATCCTCGTTCGCCATCATAAGAAGTGAAAAAAAAAGCAATGGGAGATGAATCAATGAAATGCAGAAGCCTTTGGCTGTTTTCTTGTTTTACACACAATAGAGAGATATCATCATTCTAATATACTAATATTTTTCCGTGCATAGCAAACAAGCTTATTAACATGCATATAAAACCATGATTACAGATACGTGCATGTCGGCATGCAAATTTATGATCAATTTATCACACCCAAAAAACAGCTATGAAATTTGCCCAATATATTATCTGATTTAAACAATTCGTTACCCTACATGTTATTAGGAACAGTCCTCACATCTTTCCCCATGATCTTTACATGTGCAAGAAGCTCAACCATTCACATAGCATTACATACCTTCACATCTCATCCTCCTGTAGGTTGGGTTTTTCTCATTTCCTTGCTGTTCAGTTCTGATATTTCTCATTTCCATATTGCTTTGGTGTGACTTGCCCCATTTCAACATCGAAAGTACCAGCAAATCCTCTAGGATCAAAGGATTAAAATTCAGATCTTGAATCTCATCTTCATTCGCCATTAGAAGAACTGACAAAATTCGCGTCTTCTTCTCTTGTTAGCGAACAAATAGCATTAGTTTGATCCAAGACCTATCCGAACAGGGATTGTTCTTTTAAGAATAATTAAAACCTCTGGACCACCAGGGCTTTTGGTAGAAATATTCTATTGATATAGATCTCTACATGATGTGCCTTGTTCTGAGCAAAGATTGGAAAAGGAAAAGGGTGGACTGATAGGATTTGGGTTTTTTCTTCTTACAAAGAAGGAATAAAAAGGATGGTAAATAACTCACTAAAAATAAGCAATGAGAGACGAATCAATGAAAAGCTAAAGCCTTTGGATATGAGAGAGACGATTGTAAGTTGTATGAGAGAGAGATGGCATTCTCTATTTTAAATGTTGGACGATGAGTTATTTAACCCACCAATTTGGCTGACCATGGTTAACCAACATTGTCATTCATTTATTACTTTTGGATAAGACCCTCCTAGTTTTTTCTTGGCACACCCATCTCTTTTTTTTAGTATTTATGCCCTCCTTTTGTTTAATCCTGGCATGCTTGTCTTTATCCAGTATTAATGTCGTCATTGTAATTCACTAATTTGCCACTATGGAAGAAACTAACTCTACATTGTCAAATTTTATTGTCAAATTTTAGTAGTGGTTACTTACAACTATTATACAACCAAACTTTGTCTAATCTCTCTGAATGCATCGGGACATAAGTGAGTTTTTACTGAAAATAGCATTATCTTTTGATTTGTACTAATCCTCATTCCTTAATCATGCATTCTTGACATATGTGATATATTTTTCTCACAATAACATTGATTGTTTATTAAAATAGTCATGTGATTCTACTTATTTATTTTAGGACATTCAAACTATCAATTTTTCTTAATGCATTTTGGAGATGCCCGAATTTTTACTTAACATTGATTTGGGGGAAAATATATTTTAAATAATCGGTCCACAACTCCCTAAAATTTTTGTTAAAAATGTTCAAATGCCCGTCTTCTAGGTTTGTAACGTCAAAAATCCAAGGTCATTTCAAGTAAATGGCATTTTTAAGTAAATGATGCGTTTTCTATAAGGCCTAGGCTTTAGGACAACAAAGTAAATCCTCATCTCGAATCCTTGTCCATAGGGCATAGGAAATCTCCATAATGGTTCTAAAATCAATTTTCAATACCGATTATAAAATTTGGAGCTCAAAAAATGGAACAGATCTTAAGGATCAGTGAATGCTTATTTTTAGGGAAAAAGGGATGGTCTAGATGTTACAATATACACTATTTTTTGGCTTGAAATCCTAATTTTTTCACAACCATAATGGTCAAGGCTGATATTATGGATTTGAATTTTTTTTCAACATGATAACAGCAATTTAGGAAGAGTTTTGAGGTGAGGCTTTACTTAATTTGATAGGGCAATAGTCCTATCAAAGCATTTTACTTTAGTAAAATGATATTTTGACATGAAAACAACATTTATTTATTAAAAAATATCAGTTATATGGTCTTTCAAACACGATATAAAGTCAATAGTTTTAAATAAAAATATCATTTATATGGTCAAACCACCATGAAAGATCAATGGTTGTGTTAAAACAACTATTTTACTTATAAAATGGTTACTTTTTAAAATGGTTAACTCTCCAAGAATTTTGTTAACAATGCTTAAAATTGCCTTTCTTTGAGGATTGTAACCCCAAACTATCGTGGTTCTTCAAGTAAATTGATGTATTTAAGTAATTTGAGCCAAATGACATAAATACATTTTCAAAACAGGAATATCAATCTGCACTGAAAACAATTTTATTCTAGATTTGGAATTTGGAACAAACAACTTCATTTTTTTAGTTTAGCCCCTCTTATGTCAACTGAGTCCAAAGATATGAATACCCTTGCTTTTTCCTAGGTTCCAAACTCAAAACATGATTTTTTGAGGAAACTTCAAGTTCGGATTCAGGAACAAGCAATGGCATTTGGTTCATTTGGCTTGATTAACTTTTGTTTCCAAATTACCAAAATGTACAAGCAATGGCATTTGGTTCATTTGGCTTGATTAACTTTTGTTTCCAAATTACCAAAATGTAATATCTTGTTCAAAGTTCTAAATACAAAAAGAGGAACTTGGGTATTTTCATTAAAATAATTGAGGATGTTCCCAAATTTTAAAAAGTAACCATTTGTTGGTAATTTAGTTGATATTATTAACCAGTCTAGCCTAATTGATTTTTTGATGTGGCTTGACCATTCTATTGCCTTTGGTAGTATTTATGTATGTTACATGTGGTGGCTCTAATCTAATGCAGACAAGGTAATTTTGTCCAAAAAATGAGTATTTAATTCCAACTTCGTCCTTGCTAGAAAAGAATAACAGCCATTTTCATTTCTCAGACAATAACCTCCAAATAATTAACTTCATAGTTTAAGGACATGTTGCTCATTACTAAACAGCTAAGGGTGGCTTTCTAAGAAGTGAAGGGAGAGAGTAAGCACTTATGGAAAACCGGATTTTTTGCTTAGCTATTGTTAATGAGCTTTAGTGATCTAAATTAATTATAGTTATCTAACTCATAAATGAAAAAACACTAGCTAGATAAAAAATATCAAAAAAAAATGAGAAACATTAAATGATGATTGAAATGGCATTAACAATCCGTTGTCTACAGTTTTCTTACTGTGAAGTTTACTAAGTAAAAATCTCATAAACAACTTACTAAAAGTACCACTTAATGGCCCTTAAACATTTTACAGATGAATAAGGTTCTGATGAGTGATGTGGCTCAAATTTTTGTATGCAACCCCCTCCAGAATCCATCTTAGATATGTATTTTTGATCCAATATTTAGGGGTTGAGAATCTCAACCACAGTAAAATAAATTTTTAAAATTTAGAATGACAATCTTTTGTTGTATATTTGTCAACACTACTTATTTTAGGGTTTGCTAGGGCCATCACTTTTTGAAATCTATCTTAAATATAGATTTGGATGTGTTGGGGGATGTAGTTGTTAAACTTTGACCCTGACAAATACTTTTCCTTTATCGATACATATAAGTACCGCACATCACTGTAGTTGCTTTCAAAAAATAATTGGGTATTTCCTCTTACAATGACATAGATTATCAAAATTTCTTCTTTTTGTCAAACTTTCTGAAAATAAAATTGTATCATATAATTACTGATTTAAAAAGAAAACATGGATTGTTTTCTTCTTTCACATACACAGAGCGATGGCTTTAGAATAGTATAGTATCGCTTTTTCTAGAATATTGATGAACTTACTCGCATGTATATAAAACCATGCCCATAAATGCATGCATACATACACATAAATTTATTGTGACCCACGTAATATCTATAAGTTTGTCACATATATTGTTTGGCTTGAACAATATTTGCCCTGCATAGCACTTGGAGGATGGTTTACCCCAGCTTTTCTCTGAGTGGCGAATGCACATTATAATTATTTGCCTTGTATATAATTAGGCTTTAAACAATCCTCAAAACTTCACTAATCTTGTTTATTGCTCACTTTGCTTTTTACAGATCGGATTTTATGTTCTGGGATCCTTTTGTATTATTAGTTTAGTGGTAGGAATAGTAGTTGAAATGTAGCGTTGCTTATGTCAACTGGTAACTACTCAATCCCAAGCCTGTTTGGGTGTGACTTTCTCCATTCCAATATCACCATGCTCGAAGAATTGATGTTAGGGTTTTCAATCTCATCCTCGTTAGCCATTAGAAGAAAAGATAATATTCTAGTCTTCTCTTGTTACCGAATTAATCAAAAACTGTTTTTGCTAGAGACACCGAAGAAAACAAGAGCTCTAGTTCAATAATTTTCTCTCCAAAACCATACTTTGGGGTTTTCTTTTAATAGTAAGGAAACCCTTGGACTACTTGGGCATTTGGTAGAAATATTCTATTGATAAAGATTTATACATGATGTGCCCAGGACTGAGCAAAAGACTACTGGACAACAAACTGGTAGGATATAGGGAAAAGATATGTCAATCAAGCAATAGCCTTTGGACTTTGGCTGGATTTGTTTTAATTCAACAAAGAAGGAACTAAGGGGATGAGTATGAACTACTCAAGAAAAAGAAAACAGGATGGGGTTAAACCTCTAAAAAGCCTTGTGATGTGAGGGAGATAGTTGCACGGGGTTAGTTGTTGGATAGAGTTGCCTTTTTGTATTTATAATTAGTGAAGGTTGAGTTACTTTACCTAATAAATGACTAACCATATGTAGCTATGATTTACTAACCATCTTTGGATAAGACCCTCTCTCCTTTTTAGCTTTTATTCTCTCCTTTTCTTTAATCTTGGCAAGCTTGTGCTTATCCAGTATTATTGCCTTCTCTATTTGTCCCTTTTTGACAATTATAGCCTGTATGCTCAAAATTTGGAGGTGTCATTGATAGGGGTGGCAATGGGTCCAGTTAGTGTCCGTCTAGACCTAAAGTCACTGTGCTTAGACCTTGACCAAAAAATATAATGTGGGACTCAGACTTGGACCAAGAGCCGACCCAATCAAAAAATTAAAATATCTATATATTTAAATATATTTCATAAACTGGGAACCAAAAATATAATGTGGGACTGGAAATTGGCATCTGGATTCGATCTTGATCGGACCTAGACCTAGATCTGGACCCAAATAGCGTTCTGGTCCAAGATTTGAACCTTGACACACCGGGTCCAAAACTTTGATACGTACTTGGACCCTAGTCGAGTCTAGTGCCATTGCCAGCCCTACTCATTGAGATACACTTAAAATATAGCCAAAATTTGTAGATTGTATTCAAAGGCATTGGGACATGTTAGCCTTTACTTAAAACAACATTTTTTTTTTTTTTGTACTAGTGCTTGTCCATGTATTCTTGACATTTGTGACCGTTTATCTCATAATGGCATTGATTTCCTTACTAAAATTGTTTGGAAAATGTTTCTATACTTCTCCTACAACATAGAAGATCTATGCTTCCTCTACCGGCATGCCGTCCAATTTTGATCAAGTGCGTGACTCACCGTTTGATCTTAGATCCGACGTCTCAGAGTATTTAATTTATAATTGTTTTTATACAAATTTTCTGATTATGAAATTTGATATGTACTATATTCTCATTGGGGCACACGTATAAAAACATATTAAAAATAACTTTTTGTATAAATAATGACAAAAATACCCTGGGAATATTTTACGGCCACCTCCTGATAAACATCCATTGATTCAAATTGAGGATCTTTCTCTTCTAAAAGAGAACAATCCACAAAGGGCTGGGAGTCCATTTCTTCATTAGAGCTGGACGCTATAACAAATTCGAATTCGGATTCCATACCTGATAAAGAAGCTTTTGGTTCTTTTGAATTCAAAGGATCAACTGAAATAGGTTTTACTCTCTCTTCTGAACTATCATAAGAAACATCCATGGATGCATCTCCCTCAACCGAAACCTTCATGGCTTTGGATTTCGCTTCAGATGTGCAGCAAAAACAAGGTACATGATGTTCCTTCTCTTCCAACCAGATAAAGATCTTGGAATTGTCTCATGTCCTCTGATGAACTACAACAAAAAGTCATGGTGTTGTTGAAGTGGAACAAGGCTTGTATCATCTCATGAAGATCTTCTTTTGGGTGTTCTTTGGTCATGAGAAAAGTGAACACCGTGTAGGTGGGATTTTTCTCATGTCCATATTGATTGGGAGTGATTTTCTCCTTTCTAATGTCCTAAATTTCATCAAACTCTACAAACTCGAAGAATTGAAGTTTGGATCTTCGATCTCGTCCTCGTCCGCCATTAAAAGTAGAGATAAAATTCTAGTCATCTTCTTCATCAGAAGTGATAAAATTTTGGCCTCTTCTCTTGTTAACGAATTAATCAAAAACTGTTTTTATTGGAGAGAATAAGAAAACAAGGGCTAGTTCAATAACTCTCTCTCCAAAACCATACATCGGATTGATCTTTTAGTAGTGAAGAAACTCTATGGAAAACTTGGGCTTCTGGTAGATATATTCTATTGATAGAGAGTACTGTTGAAGCTGAAATATGGCCCCACTAAGTGTCTGACTCTTGATAGAGCATATTGGTGGATCAGGATTTGTATAGCCAATGCTAAATAGTTTAGAAAAGGCTCTATGATGATGAAAGAGATTTGTTCATGATGTGCCCAGGATTGAGCAAGACTACTAACATTAAACTAATAAGATATAGGGAAAGGATATGTTAATCAAGAATTAGCCTTTAAGACTTGGATATATTTGTTTCAAGTCAACAAAGAAGGACTTGAGGGGATGAGAAACAACTACTCAAGAAGAAAAAAGAAATAGAATGGGGGTAAACCTCTAAGAAGCCTTGAGAGGGGATGGAGATAATTAGTTGGGTGTGGGGCATATTAGTGAAGGTTGGGTTACTTCACCGAATGAATGACTAGCTATAGTTAGCTACGCTTCACTAATAACCATTGGATACGACCAGGTGGAAAGCAATATTTGAATTGCCTCCTCCTTTACTCTTGGCACACCCCTCTCAAATTTTAGTACTTATTCTCTCCTTTTCTTTAATCTTGGCAAGATTATCGTTATCCAGTATCAATACCTTCTCTATTTGCCCCCATATGTCAGATCCAACATATATGCTCAAAATTTAGTAGTGTCATTGACAAGCGTGGCAATGGGTCGGGTGGGAGTTTGGCTGGACCCAAAGTCACTGGACTTACACCCAGATCTGAAAATATAATTTGGGACTCAGACTCAAGCCCAGACCTAGACCAGACCAAAAAATTAAAATATCTATATATGTAAATATATTTCATAAATTGGGACCCTAAAATATAATGTGGGACTGGGAACTGGGACCCAAACCCAATCCTGATCAAACCAGGACATGGATCCGAACCAGACACGCTGGTCCAAAAATTCGACTAGTACATGGACCCCATACGGGACTGGGTCCATTGCCACCACTACTCATTGACTTACAATTAAGGTATATCCAAACTTTGTACAATGTCTCCAAATGAATTGGACAGGTCAGCCTTCACTTAAAATATCATTGATTTTTTTTTTTTTACTAGTGCTTGTTCATGTATCCTTGACCTTTGTGTTCTTTTATCTCATAATGGATTTGATTTTTGTACTAAAAGTGTCTAGCCATGCTATTTATTTACCTACATTAGAATAACCCATCTTTGCCTGTCTTTCTTAATGCATTATGGGGAGATATTTTTACTTTAGAAACTTATTTATGGGAAAGTATCATTTAAGATGGTCAAACTTCCACACAAAGAAAAACCAAAAACCAAAAAAAGAAAAAGAAAAAAGAAAATAAAAATCAATGAGGTGGCTAAATCAACTATTTTGCCAATAAAGTGGTTAATATTTAAAAATGTAAAATTAAAGGTACACCTCAAAAATCTTTCATAAAAGGTTGTTAAGATGTTGGAATACATTCTTATTGTCCATCTTAATATCGAGATGTATGAATATGAAAAGAAAAAGAGATTTCGAGTTCGCAAAATAATGTATGTTGCAAGACATTGTCAGAACCATTCATTTTCAAGGTTTTTTTGTGTTTATAGACCTATTTAATTTGATTTTTTTTAGAGTTTAAAATTTTATAATTAAATATGAAGTTAGATTCTCAAACCATTAAGAATTTTTTACATTAAAATTACATTTATGATAAAATTTAGAGGTGCGCCTTAATTGGATTGTTAAAGGTTGCAACCTATGCAAACGACACCCTTATTTAAATATTATAACTAGTTTCTAAAATATTGATCAAGTATTATTAAAAATTATACAATATATATTATTTAAATAATAATACTATTCGGGTCAAGAATACATAGGCCTGGATCCGGATCCAAGTAGTGTTCGCGTCCCATATTTGGACCTGGAACCTACTTGCCAGGTCTAATTTTTTTTGGACCCATGCTCAGACACGGGTCGGGTCCAGTCATCAGATCCCGGGTCGGGTCCAAATCCATTGTCCCCTGCTTTCGGGTGGATTCTCTTACCCTCTCTAAAACAAAGTCTCATCACTCCCTCTCTCACAATTTTATTCTCTCTTTTCAACGGTGAGTTTAAAGCTCCAAACCGAAAGCAAGTGCAAGTTTTTCCATACATTTTCTTTTATTTCTCTATTACCAAGCTCCATGCTTTTTGTTTCCTCTCTCTCTCTCCAATATTTCATGATTACTCAGAGAAAGCTACTCATTTAATCCAAATGAAAGTTTCACTAATCCTATTTAAATTTATTCAACTAATTTTCATAGAGAAACTACCCTACGGAAGTCAAACTCGATGCTGAAAATTTCATGGGAGTATCAATTTTTTGTTTGACTTTTTTGGTGAAAGTATTAGCAATTGAGAATTTGGTCATAGAGGCACACATAAATTTTTAACATGTTCTTATACTATAGTAAAGATGTATCCTTGATGCGTTGGAGAACACAGTAGGTGAAATGTATCCTCTGACGCTCTGACACATCAATACTTCTCCATTATAGATAAGTACTAAGCAGTGTTTAAATTTCTAAAAAACAAGGGACATAAGTGCATAACTATTGGTAATAAAAAAAGAGCAAATAAAAACATAAAGGTTGCAACCTTAAACTATAGAAAAAAGGCAAACCTTAAAAATGCATTGTAAAAAGTTGTTTTGAAAGTGAAAACCGCTCTAATTGATCAGCTGAAGCTTGACATGTACAGATGTGGAAAATTAAGTTTAAAAAACAAAAAAAGGTACATTTTGTAATAATTTATTTAGACTCTCTACTATGAAGATTTTCATCTGATTGTAGATCTACTCGAGATTGACCATTTTCTGAGTTTTAAATTTCATAATTAGATGTAAAATAGTTTTTCAAATCATCATTGATGTTTATAGCACCAAAATTATGTCTTTCGATAAGCTTCAGAGGAGCACCTTAATTGGATTGTTTAACGTTAACACCTTATACAAACACACCCAATATAAAATGAGACATTTAAACTAATATTAGGGCACCATAAAGGTTTGAATGTGCTTTTTTGTTCAAAAGACAGTAAAAAGTCTACAACGATAAACCATATTGGTGTTCAAAAGCTTAAATTTGGTACCCTGCTAGGAGTGGCTTACCTTGCCCAGCTAAATAGTTATTTACAAAAAACATTGGAGAGTTTTTCACTTTTCATTGCCAAATAAAGAAAAAATATTTTTTTTTGTCTTAGCGGTAGGTAGATATTTATTATATTTATCTTTCATATTTTGCAATCAAGTCTCACTTTTTGAGAGTTTAAAATGTGTTTTATTTGTATTTATATTTTACAATCAGGTCTCACTTTTCGAGAGCTTATAATGTTTTTCAACTTTCTTTTTCTTTTATATATAGGTTAAGTTAAAATATGGTATATCCGTACATTTCACCATTACAATATTGAGAAAATAATTCAATAATAGCAAATAACCAGAATACCCCTATATTATTTTGAGGTATTTTAATAATTTTATTTACTTTACATTAATTTAAAAACAATTGTTATGCGTTTGAAGATGAGAAGTGTAACACGTCAAATTTAAACTTAATCTGAAGTATTAAAAAAGAGATAATAATAAAATAACACTATATACTTGCAAACATATGAAATTTGAGTGTGAAACATGAAATATATGGGACTATTTCTTAATTTTCAACCTAAGAACAAGTTTTCTAATAATTCTCCTGAAAATAAAATGAATTTGTACTACAAAAATATTCCAATGAATGCCTCCTCAATTATTAACCGAATCTAGCACTTTAAGAACTCAATGGCTAAAAGTGATTTTGATCTCTTTATACTAAAAATAAATGGTCCCTTAGCATACAATATTTTTTAAAGTTATTCATCAAGATCATTTACTTTTAGTGTTTAGGAACCCAAATGTTTAGATTGCTCACCATATAAACCAAAGATGTTTTGTATTTTTTATTTACTTTTGAGAATTGAGTTGGGGTCATAGGTACAGTACTTTTTGAGACTTAGTTAAAGGTTATGACCTCCATTCTCACTAACATATTAAAAAAATTGACTATTTCCAAAATGGGTACGAGTTGTAATTCAAATAGATTTTTCCAGTAATCGCTTTCTATGGATCCAAACCTCCCCTAATTGTTAATTCATGAAGTTTAGTGTTTAGTCATGAATTTCCTTGTGGTTTTTTATGCTTGCATACGAAGTAGAAATTAATAGATCCAATGCGCAGGGAACAATCCATATTGTGTCCTTTTATTGCAATGAAACTTTTTTTAAAAAAAATCAAAATCCCTAAAATAATTACTTTTTAATTTTTTGATGGATAGCTTAAATTCTATATTAGTGCCCCAAGGCCCCCTCTACAGACGTCTTCAAAGCCAATGTCGAAGAAGTAGGAGAACTGTGGACTGATCAAGCAATACGCATGTATCAGTTTACCAGCGATACAGATCTTTGGCTTCAATTCCATAATCCGGTTACCTTTCTCATGGTAAAGCATGGTTTTTCCATCCTCGGTACTCTTCAAAATCCTGCAACGCTGGCCAATAAGAATTCTCTTTCTCTGTAGAACCATCTTTCCATCTTCTTCTCTCTCTTCTTCCTTTCCTTATCTTGAAAAAAGCAATTTACTCTAAGCAAATTTTTTAAAAATTTTCAGTCCACTGAAACTAGGCTTCTTCTTCTTTTTCCCTTTTTGAGAATTCTTCTTCTTTTATAGAGAATTTATCTGTGTTTCACAAAAGCATCTAAATTTTATGCGCCCCATTTAATCAAATAATCTGGAAGAAGTAAGGAGAACACCTCAAAGAGGAAGGCAAACTCCAATTTATGTTGTTCGCAAATATGGACTGCAACTCTCTATTTATAACATCTGGTAGAACTGATATTCTAGAAATCAATAATTCTACTTCTACTAGGAAGCAGAACTAGATTTGTAATTTGTTAATTCTAGAAACCAAGAATTCCACGTTGTAAAATGAGTGCATCTATGATTTGTAAGTCACTTACAGGATTTGCTTCTTTCATTTCATTTATTTAATTGTAGGGGTCAAAATGAAAGATCATGACTTAATTTTTGTAATTTATTTAATTTTTTAATTTAAATTTAAGGCAATTGAAAAATAATTTACATTAACGTCATAGTTACTAATAGATAAGGTTTGTTTGCACGTAAAAGATAAAAATTAACTTATCAAATGAATTTATTGGATTTCAAAATTTAATCTTTTAAAAAATATTTTCTAGTGATACTTTTTTATAGCGATAAGTTATTGGTAGGGATATCTCCTTATATCATCATAAATAAGATTTACATGCGTATTGGACTAGGATTAAATTACTTTTATAAATAATAAAATAAGTCTATACAAGTTCTTAATTTTTTGAATTTTCTATCTATGAATTTTCTTTTTAATGAAAATACAATTTTATACTAAGGGATTTGAACAATATTCTCTCTGGATAAAGTAGTAATTTTTGTTCACCTGAAATCTTGATTTTCATTTTGTTAATATCATTATCCCATAACCATAAAATAGCATCCTTCCCAAGTAGCCCACATGGGAGATTAAGGTAAACAGTGAATTTTGTGTGTTGTCGTTTTTGGGTTATGGTCCGTAGAGAGTTGTTAGTTTGGTTTTTTTATATTATTTTTCTAACTTTATTACATGGTAAATTTTTCTTGCTGTGATTATCCTTCTTGAGATCTAACTTCAAGTTGGTTAGAGATGTCGAATTTGTTATGCCAAAATAGTTCATACTCCAGGGGGAATATATCGTCCATCTACTCCCTAGAGCAAAACGCATACCAAAAAAATCTTTTGGATCACCAAATTTGGGTATATAATCTCTAGAGCTCCAGGACTTACCTCAAAGAAAAAACAAAAAATGAATTTTTATATTCCACATGCCTAATTTTTTTTTTGAACTTTATGACAATTCCAAACCATCTAATTTGACACTTAATGGCTAGAAGTGACTTGTCACAACTAGTAATGATCATGTAATAATGATAAATAGTATTACCGCACGCAGTCCCTTTGGATTTTTAGTGGATTGGGAGATTGCTGTCGTGAGAGACATCTTAACCATATTTTTCCTCTAGAGACGATAAGGACAAAAATTACGTACACAATATATAGCCTAAAGGCACACAATCTGTCTCTCTCTCTCTCCCTCCTGATGGCCTCTACTCTAAACATAGAGAAAAGAATTCAGGTTAGATGCATTTGCCTCATCTTTACGCACGTCAATGACCCCAACTACTCTCTCTCACTCTATTCACTCGAGCTTTCTTTATTCAAACTCTTTTTTTTAATAGCACATGAACCCAACATCTTCCCTAAAAGCATCTAGGGTTTACCTCTCAAGCAAATCGCTCTAACTTCCTTAACCGATTCTTCTGGTTTAAAACTGAGCATTTAACTATAACTTTTGTTTCAACACGAATCGTTGATGTGCCTCCCGACAGCCTCCATGGCTGCTATTTTACCCACTCGCCGCTAATCCATGGGCTTTCTATCTGAAGGAGCGTGTTCTTATAACTATTTTTGCAAATTCAGGTGTTGAATTTGTTGTTGCTATACATATTGTGAGTACAGTGAAGATATTTTATAAGGAGACCCTCTCGTTTTTTTATGGCTCAGGTGAGTTAGGGTTTTCTTTCTTACATTTTCTTACTTTTTCCTTATCTGCTTTTAAATTGCTAAAATGGGTATTTATAAGTATGTGTATGTGTTGTTTTTCCCCTTATCCCAGGAAAATGGGGTTTTTCCTTGTCACTATTTTACCTTTTAAATTGGTGGTATAATATGATCATATGATCATCACAACTCCATTGCCTAAGTTGAACCGTAATAGTAGCACTTAGTCTCCCTCACACCCTCACACCTTAATTAAATGAACAATTGAAATTAAATAAATTGTTCAACTATCCCTTTTGAATTGAATAAACCCCATGGTGATGATTACGGCTGCCAACCAGGTCAAGCCTGCGGTCAACAACCTAGGCTTGGACTGGGCTCACTGGCCGAAACAATTATCAGTCTGCTCCTGGGTCATCCTTGGCCCGCCTAGAAATCTTAGGTAATATTCACTTTTGCACAGATTAGCAGTAAAACAGGCTTCGCAAGTTTTAACCCACGTATTTTTTCCTTAGGTGAAAATGATATATTCTCAAAACTTTATTGATGCAGAGAGATTCAAAGCCATATTCTTTGTTTAATTCTTGTGCTCTATCAAAAGACAAAAAGGTTTTAAGAAAATGGTGTATGATGTAAATTTGAGGTTCTTCATGTTAACTAGGAAGTTGTTGAAGGTAAGTTCCAATATGATAGCAAATGCTTGAATCCTTGTACTGAATCTATTAAGAGAAGGCCAGGTTAACAAAATATTGAGCCTCTCATTGAACGAATAAACATAAATACACTGTTGGGACTTTGTGGGGCTAAATTAGAATACATTTAGCAAACGTTAAAAATTGGGTCCTCAAGTATGAGGGATGATTTGATTATTGTATAAATAAGGATTTCTCTTATTTTTTTATTTTTTAGTTTTACTTTTTTTTCTGCAACTTTTGTTCTTGGTAGTACCCTCTATAAAGTACAGCTTTATAAATTACATGAGAGAAAAGCCTCAGGACGTAACTTCTATATAAAATTTAAGACATAAATAGATAACTTGCATAAAGCAAAAGGATTTCGATGCGGTGACCTCGAGGCTGCATTTGTTGGATGATTATGGCCATTAAAGTCCTTATGAGTGCTTGTACATGAATTTATTTATATAGTGGGTCATGAACTCAGTGGGAGTGTGGTCCTGTGTGAACCGTACTAAGCAAACGATGTTTGCTGATACTGAACTGTACTTAATGTGTTACGTTAGTCTAAATGGGAAAAACCCAAGGTACCAGCGCATAGAAATATAACTGTTGAGGGTTTAGTGGGTTAGCCCTTGATAAGGTTGAAGTATGCCCGGAAGAGAGCCGAGGGACTGTGTGACCCTTGCGAACGATGGAGGCCTTCAGAGACTGGGCAAAAGCGAACCACCTTTCGGGGTGCAGCTTGTGCATGTGCGAGAGATACCTCTTGTGCACTATTGAGCAATGGATTGCATCAGGTCAGGATGACCTAGGTTTCATCTCCAGGGGGACCTGAAATCCATATACTGAGACTGCAACCTCTTGCCCATAGGCTAGACTCTAGTAACCCACTAATGATCCCCTGCATGGATTGTGGGTCATGGGCAATACTGGGTCGGTTCGATAAAGCGTGTGTGCCCTAGTGCATATTGATTCCTAGACCATATATATCATTTTCCCATCAAAGTATTTAGTTTTATCTATTTTAATAATATAAGAATTTTAGAATTATTATTTGAATTTTTTTAAATCTCTAAATATTTTATTTATCAAATTTGGATTTATAAAAACCGGGATATTGATTTTATAATGAGTTAAATATTCAAATAATGATTTGATATTTTTTAAAAAATAAAAAATAATATAATTAAGTGTCACAATAGGTGGCACGCCCCACCTAGGATAATTTTTATTTTATGAGATCAAGCTCTAAAGTTTGAGAGGTAAGTTTGTGTTGTTTTAAGAAAACTTGAGTCTTGAAGAAATTTTGAAGGAAATTTTGGTATATATGAGAAGGCTCATGCATAAAATAAGAAAAGATAATATTATCATATATTAATATCTTATTTTAATTAATTAATGGGAAAATGGTTTACGAAGTGACATATAATAGTTCCAGCACCTTCCATAGGATGTTGATGGCTCATCTATGAAATGGAGAGCTCAAATCTCTCACCGCACAAGTAACCCATGATGAACGATATATATTGAATCTTATATGAGTGGCAAACCATGAAAAATCCTAAGGAACCCTAGATTTGCTCAAACACTATAAAAAGGTATGGACCCTACTCAATATTCTCTACACCACATCTTTTACACCTAAAATCTCCGTTCCCTCTCCCATATAATAAAGTGGGGAACGCCCCATCTATTGAGATTCTCTCTCTCTCTCTCTC
>NW_006497767.1:2456191-2478077 GCF_000471905.2 Amborella trichopoda
ATTGTTTTCTTTATTCCCAAGCATTGGTCGTGTCTTTTCTTTGCTATTGAAAGATAGGTTTTGAATGGCTTAAAGTTCTTGAGATCCTATTGTATTTTTTTGCCAAAGTTATGAAATTTTAAAAGATCTATTTGTGAGTGATTTAGGCCAAGAAAAGAAAAAAATTGAAAAATAAAATAAAATCTTATACACTTTGGCTAGATCACACTAATCCTTCTATCAACAACACTAGTGCAACTTGACTGCTTAATGAAAAATAATGTCACATATCTCAAGATAAGGTACTCATTTCTTCATGGAGATATTTATTTTGTTGTTTGCTGGCACAAACTATGTGGTTCACCCATCTATCATTTATGTAGGCAAGCTGCTATCTCAATAAGAAAATTTCAACCACCAATCATGTATAGATATAGTAGAATAATGATAGGCAAAACATTTGGTCAATCTAAGGGTACATTAGAATAGTATTTGTCGTTTCTCATTTTGGGAACCTTAGGGACATGAATAATACTTTAGAAAATACTAGTTAGCCAGGTCAGCACCAAAGCCGGAGCCCAGAACTTTAGGCATCATGAGGTGAAAATGTATTAGTAATTGCATATGTGGGCTATACGAATGCACTTATATGTAGATATTTATGTTTATTTTGTATTTTTTTGAATTTATATGTCTTCCAACTATCTCTTTTCATATAAATATATAAGCATGAATGTTAAAGTACAATTGAAACTTCAAATCATTAAAAATTTAGTGAAAAAGCATGAACAAGTCCATAGTGTATTAATCTCCATCTCTCCAATCTGTAATCCACAGTAACATCCATTCATGTTATACAATTACACACAATCAATGTTCATCAGTGTTTTTGATGTCGGTCAAGTTAGAACTCCCGATAGAAATCTTCTAATACCTTCACTAGCACCCTAAAACAATTCCATGAATAAAGGGTAAGCTTTGGATATATATATATATATATATTGATTCAAACAAAATTGTAAAATTAATCAATTTAAGGTGTTTGTAAGGGTTTAAATTTAATTTTTTATTTCACTTTGGAGGTTTAAAATACCTCAAACACCCTTTCTAGTATATTTTTTGGGTCAAAATGACCCAAACTACCCTTAAGACCTTCTTTATATGCATTAAAAAGGGCCCAGGCTCTAGGCACTCACCTAGCCCACTTGGGCGGGCACCTCGATCTTGGTGCCCAAGAATTGCCGCCTAAGCTTAGGTGTGCGACCTAGGGCACTTTGGGGGCCTTGGCGCTTGGTGGTCAATTTTAAGAAAGGGGTATGATATAAAGCTAAGCTCTCCCTTTCTCCCTCTAAAATAGGGTAGATTTTACTTCTCTTCTCTCTGCAAGATAGGGCTGATTAAGCTCTCTTGTTATCTCTATGATACAGGAGCCTCTCTCTCAAATGCAGCGGCCTAATGAGCTCACCCCCTCTCTAAACCAGTACAGGACTAGGTGTGCAGCCTAAGCCCCTTTGGGCGGCTTGTTTGATAGAAAGCTGAGCTCTCAATTTTTCTCTGTAATATACGGTAGATTTTGTGTCCCTTCCTCTCACCAAGATAGGGCTGGTTGAGCTCTTCCATTATCTTTCTAATAGAGGAGTCTCTCTCTCAAATGAGGGGCCTATTGAGCTTATCCTACCACACACTCTCTCTCCCCCCCAAACCACAATAGAAAAATGATCTATCTTTTCTTTATATTGAGAAAACCACATCTCTCTTTCCAAGAGAGGAAAATTTGAGATCTTCCTTTGTTTCTCTAATATTGAGCTCGCTCATTTTCTCTCTCTAGAACCACTCTCTCCCTCTTTATTTGTGTCGTGGTGTGGAGCTGGTAATCGAGGTCACCACTGTGACTCTTTGTACTTTATGTTGTCTCCATTTGGGTGCTCTCCATTTTCACTGAATTCTTCATAGGAAGAGGTTTCTGAAATAGTGGAGCATGCTTTAAGGGAGAAAACCATAGATGAAACAACTATGTAAGTTATATATGTATAAGAGTTATCAAACAAAGTGTAGGCTCCCTAACTCTACCATTATAGTTAAAGATCTTTGGTACTTTTTGTTCTCATTGTTATCTCCTTTTTCACTCTGGTGCACTCTCTCTCCCCATCATAACCTTGCTCTATCTTCGATTCTTTTCTCATGATTTCCTTGCTTTCTTTGGTACTTTTTCTCTCATTACTTCTTTCTCTCTTATAATTTCTTTCTCCTCATAATTTTCCTTGTTCTATTTGGTACTTTCTCCCTCCTCCCTTACCCCCCAAAAAAAAGCAATAAGAAAAAAAATGAAGACAACCTCTTTTACCCTAATTGCAGATTCACTGAATTAATGAGTTTTGATGCCAAAACTCTTTTAATTTTTAGGTTTCACAAACTTCGAAATTTTAGACTTCAAGTCTAAAAATTTTGTTTCAAACCCAATTTTTTTTTTGATGAAAATAAAAACATAAAAACTTAGAGATTTACAGAAGCTTCTCAAATGGTCCTCATGCCAACCCCTTACCCCTTTTTGAGGGGGGAGAAATATTTTTTTTTTTTGGGTAATTCAATGGGGATTAGTTCCCTACTGCGTTCTACGAATGGAACTGAGGACGTCATGTTCTGCCAACCCACCACTTTGACCACCTAGCCTTGAGGTCATCCCTCGGAAAAAGAACTTTGCCCCCAGCCAAATGCATGTTTTTGCCCTCCGATAGGGCTTGTGGGCGAGTGGTTGGCCCTCGGCGGCACATAGGCTGACTAGTCTCTGGCTTAAGTGTTCACTTCCTATGGTGAGGTGCCTAGGATTCTTCTGCCTAGTCAGTCATTGTGGCTGGCTTTTAATACACTAAATAGGACAAGACCTATTTAAAAGAAGGTTTCCTTAGTAGAAGAATGCTTTTAAAGGTGACAAGACCATTCTTGCAAATAGTTGCATTGTGTTAGAGTGAGCCACATGGTTCTCATATATGATATAATAATCATGGTAGAAGGAAGAAATATTCATTATTAATTGCCCAATATAGAAACTATATTACTTACGGATACAATTTAGATTCCAAACTACGTCTTGTACCATAGTTACGGGGAGTGCCCATGTGGGGGTCCACGTCTACCCTCGAATCACGATCACGTGCACTGAGTGACCGATCTCGATTCTAGATGCTTCCTTGCATATTTGGATCTCGTACCCGGAGTTATGGGAACTAGATTCTTATTATTTGGGATCGAGTTCCCTAACAAGTGGGAACCAAATCCGCATGGGCAAGATCATGGCTCTAATATCACTTGGAACTACGATTCCATCATACCTAGAACCGAGTATCCTATACCATTGGAGCGAGCTACTCCTACAAAGTTTATTTTATTTGTTTATACTATGCGGCTTTCCTCACATCATCCAGCAATTGCTATATAGTTCCTAGAATTTTAACCTAAAGCAATCAACCTAGTGTGGTGCTTTGAGTCTTTTGACTCTGGGAGGAATGTACAATATGCTTGTGAATGAGTACAACACATGTGCTCAATCGTCTATTACAAACTTAGTCGAAATGGAAAATCTAGGCCATCATTGAGTGTCAATAGTAGAGACTTGAGAAGGGTAAATCTTGCCCAGCATCGAGTGCCAATTTAGAGAAGGTATTGTATAATTAAGGGGTAGCTATGCACAGTATACCACAAGAATGTTGTTTACTGAATTTGATGTGAAATCATGCTCCAATGCATCACATTAAGCTTTTTTACTAAATTCGATATGAAATCATGCTCCAATGCACCCTAATATTGATGTTTGCTTAATTTGGTATGAAATTATGTTCCAATGATATAAAAAATCAAAGGCAATCTCAATGCCATGATATTTTATTACATTGATACCTTGGAACCATGGATTTGTAAAACATTAAACATGATATTTAATGGAACTCGCTCCCAGTTTGCAATATAAGGAAATAGTGAACTCCATAAACCTCGATCCTAAGAAAGGCACAATGTGATCCCTTTTGGTAGGGAACCCGCTCCCGTCCATATAGCAATGTGCTCTGCTCCCTATAAGTGATGAAACTCATTCCCATCCCCAAGCCATGTATGGAGCTCGCTCTTCAGTTTTGCTTGTCCATTTGCCTCATTTCATCATCACCTCACATTCACGAGCAACCGATAGTTTTTCTGGTGTGAGTTTGAAATACAGTTGAAAAATGTTACATTATCGGGCTTGCATTGCTTTTCTTCATCATTAAAAACATCTCCATCGTTTCCAAATCTCCAGCACTGCCATATGCACTGAAGCTGTCGTTGACAAGTGGGTTATCCTAAATAACCCAGAATTACCCAACGATCTCAATATCATGCATCTATTTCAGATCCTTATTTACTCTATCCATTGACAAGATAGCTAAGTGATACAACTTCTCTATGGAAGAAGGTAAAGACTCCACTCAATGGTCTTATCACAGGGAAGTCTTGATTTAAATGTGGATGAGGGAATGAGTGGTTCTGGAATGGAAGAATTCTCACGGAAGGGGTTGGTCAATGTGAGAAGACGTAATGTCAACATTCAAGGAAAGACTTCCTCCGGGATTTCTACCTGTTCGTGGTGGACCGATTATCAAAGTATGCAACCTTCATAGCGGGCCCATGGAACTGCACTGCGGAAGAGGCAGCACGGCTCTTTGTCAAGCATGTAGTGGACTTTGTTCTGTTATTGGGTTTCACACTATGCATTTTCATCATGTAGAAAATACCCTCTGTTGCATTCAAAGTTTCAAGATTAGCAGCAATAAAGGAACTCTTGCTCAGGTTGCTTTATATCTATTTATATCTACAGATAAGATTTTAAGCGAATTGATAGTCACATACAGTGTTGCACATGCATTGTTTCCAAAATTTAACAGAAACGGTTAACTGGATATGGGCCTGGAAGCAAATTAACCTGCCTATTCAGTAAACCAACAGATTCAACCGCACTAAGAGGAGAAGTCCCAGGCCGAAAAAAAAAGTGTTGGAAAAAAAAAAAAAAAAAAGTCCACTAAAATATGAAATACATATGAATGTTGAAAATTAATGAAAACAATGGAGTTGACAATTAATGAAAAGACAATGGATTTTAGCACAATTTATATTTTCCAAGGGCTATTTTAAAAATTTTCTAAAAAAGATGGAAAAATATAAAAATGAGTATTAATGACCAAATTTTTTTTTAATATTTACCACAATGTAAGGAATATTTAAAAATGCATTACAAATAAAATTCTTTATTTTTGAGAATTTATATACATTTTTTTATTTATTTTTTTAAAATACCGATTGATCACCCTAACCGCTCAAAACCGGGTGATTTTACAAATAATGTGAACATGCATTCTCATGTACCATGTCTTTCTTTTGGTATTTTGTGTCGGTTTTACATCTTCATTTGAGCTGTAATTAACAGTTGATTTTGTCATTTGCTAAATTGGAAATTTAGTTGGGAGACTTTGTGCTTAGAATGAGAGTCTGGTTCATAAATTGCCAAGCAGGGAGTTGTGAAAAGTACGTTAGTTATAACTAAGAAATGAAATATAATTGCTTTCAAGGAAGAAACAATTTTTGAGATTTGTAAATGTCTAGCTCTTGGTGTTACATTTATTCCATGGACAAAGAGTAGGTGTTCTTTGGGTAGCTTTTAGGGTTAAGTATCATCACGACCACCATTGTTATTATGATTGTCTATCCTATGGGACATTTCCAATCATTGTTTGTGGATTAACTACATACTGCATAGGTTCCAATTTTATGTGTTCCAAATCAAAAAATTTGTCTGTTTTTCTTTCTCGGTATTATTTTGTATATAGTTTTTTTGTTGCATTTTCTTAATATTGATTACTCAAATACTAGATTGAGAGTTGATTAATATAATGGATGGAGATACATTTTTATTTCAAAAAAAGAAAAGAAAAACCAAGAAATGGGTGGAGCTATTGAATGAAGAGTTTCCTGTTTGGTTAATGATGAATTATTGTTATGGTTAGTGAGTAGTATAGAGCTTCATAACTCACTTTATAAGAGGATTTTGTGTTTGCTTTCCAGCATATCTTTTTGAAAAAAAAGGGTTACTAACTTATAAGATGATGGAGCATAAAGGAAAAATTTGTGAGGGATATAATGTGATGTTACCAAAAGCTGACAACCCTTTCCTGCTGCCTGGTGGATTGGCAATGCAATATGAGTTATATGTTTTAGGTAATTTCTTTTCCCTGAGCCTTTGAGTTACCATTGACTGTAAAATTTCCCAATTAATGTATGATTCTTATTAAATGTTTTCTCTCCCTTTCTCTGTATCTTTTAAATTTCACAGGTTTTGTTCTATATTTTTGTGGCTTCATGGTAGCAAGGCTAAATAAGTTCCATTTCTAGGTTTCTTGTGGTGGATTACACGAAAGCTCAGGATCTTGGCCATTTTTGTTTTTTGCTGTGCAAAATAGTACCCCAATAAAGAAAGTAAATATGTCATAAAAACTAAGAGACTCCTAATGAGGGATTGCTATTGTCAGGCCTAAATTGCCTAAACCAAACACTACACCAATGACTCAAAACCTATACAAGTTTAGCCCATCATGTTCTTCCCATAGAAATTCCTTGTAAAAGTTGGCAGTGATCCTATCCATATTTTACTGGGATGCCATGTCATGACGAGGCATTCGAGACTACAATGCTTCTCTGGTACATATGATTTGAAATTTAGACCATACCGGCATGAGTTTCCCAAAAAATAGATGTTGGATCACGTTCAACCTAGTTATATATTATGAAATATGTAAGCCCTAACAAAGTGTGCCTTGTAGTAACAGGAAACTAGTTTTCTGTGTGTCAATAATCGCCACTTTGAGTTCTTTTCCCAACCAATGTCTAGCAAAAGTCTCAAACACTAGTTGCTACCTTTATCTCCCTATATTAAATATGTGGGGTAAGCAAGAAGGACATGATCCATGCCACCTTGTCATCTTGGCAAAATAGTTTGCTAAGTAGTTGAGTCCAAACTGCTTTTTGCTCAAGCAAGTTTGGTGCATTGTAGATGGTGTGGGTGCTGACCTAATTCCAAATAAGGACTCCATTATTTGTTTAATAATGGTTATCTTTAGGCATTATTATCAACATCAAAATATAAAATATGAAGCTACTCTCAAGTATAGTTTCTCTCTCTCTATTAATTCGTTGACGGTTGTTCTACATAAGGGTAGACCATTGGGATCTTATGCAGATATAAATTCAATAAAAAGAGCTTGAAACCAATATATTTTCAAGAATGTAGAGCCGTATATAGTATTGGAATTTGATTTAATGCTGACTGATTTGTATCTAAGAAAATCATAATTCTTTCAACAGGCATAAGATGTTTCATGTTTTCTTTTGAAATTTTTGGTAGATTATATTTCCTCCGTCATAAGTTATCTCTCTCTCTCTCTCTCTCTCTCCCCTCTCTCTCTCTTTCTCTCTCCCTCTATGTGTGTGTGTATATATATATATATATATCTTTCTCTCTATTTAGTGGCAGGATTAGAACTTTGAATGTAGTATCGCAGTTAACAACACCTTAGCCGACAAGTTTTAGTGAATGTGGTGAACTTGGATTTTGATGGTTTTCCTTTTTTTTTGGTTTCTTTTTTCTTTTCTGACTGTAAAAAAGATATTATTTGCAAAGAGACACCAGCGAAAGTTGAAGACAAGAAGCAACAAAAATGGGAAATTGCACATTATTTCAACTGCTTTCAACAACTAAATGGGTATTTCCTCTTAAAGTGACCTAGCAAAGTTTCCTATTTTTCTGTCAAGCTTTAGCAAAAGCAAATTATGTCATAAAACTTCTGATTGGGGGGGGTAGTTGGGGGAGTATATAAAAAAGAAGAGAAAAAGAAAGCCTACATGGTTTTCTTGTTTTCACACATAGAGAGATGTCATCATAATAATATCCTATCATTGTTTCCTTGAATAACAAACAAGCTTACTGACATGGATATAAAACTAGGACTACAGATACGTCAATGTTTACATGTAACAAACAAGGTTACTGACATGCATATAAAACTATGAGTACATATACATGCATGCTTGCATGCAAATTTATTATCAATCTGTCACACCCACAAAATAGCCATCAAATTTATCCAATATATTGTTTGGCTTGAATAGTTCTTTATCTAGCATGTTATTAGGTTTGAACAATCCCTGCATCTTCCCTCATCATCTTCACATCTGCATGAAGCTCAATCATTGACATGGCACTACATACCTTCACATATCTACTTCATGTAGGTTTGGGTTTTTCTTCTTTCCATGCTGTTTAGTTGTGATTTTTCGCATTTCCATACTGCTTAGTTGTGATTTTCCTCATTTCAACTTCAAAACTGCCACCAAATTCTCTTGGATCAAATGATTGAAGTTCAAATCTTCAATGTCATCCTCGTTCGCCATCATAAGAAGTGACAAAAAAAGCAATGGGAGATGAAACAATGAAACGCTGAAGCCTTTGGCTGTTTTCTTGTTTTATACACAATAGAGAGATATCATCATTCTAATATACTAACATTTTTCCTTGCATAACAAACAAACTTACTAACATGCATATAAAACTATGACTACAGATACATATATGTTTGCATGCAAATTTATTATCAATTTATCACACCCACAAAATAGCTATAAAATTTGCCTAATATATTGTTTGATTTGAACATTTCTTTACCCTGTATGTTATTAGGCTTGAACAGTCCTCACAGCTTTCCTCATCATCTTCGAATGTGTATGAAGCTCAACCATTCACATAGCATTACATACCTTTACATCTCATCTTCATGTAGGTTGGGTTTTTCTCAATTCCTTGTTGTTCAGTTGAGATTTTTCTCATTTCCATGTTGAGGTGTGCTTTGCCCCATTTCAACATCGAAAATACGATCAAATTATCTAGGATCAAAGGATTAATGTTCGGATCTTCAATCTCATCCTCATTCACCATTAGAAGAACTGACAAAATTCTAGTCTTCTTCGCTTGTTAGCAAACTAATAGGATCAGTTTGATCCAAGCCTTAACCGAACAGGGATTGTTCTCTTAAGAATAATTAAAACCTCTAGACAACCAGGGCTTTTAGTAGAAATATTCTATTGATATGGATCTCTACATAATGTTACCTGTTCTGAGCAAAAGAATGGAAAAGGAACATGGTGGACTGATGGGATTTTGGTTTTTTCTCTTTACAAAGAAGGAAAAAAAAAGATGGGAAATAACTCACTAAAAATAAGCAATGGGAGAAGAATCAATGAAAAGTTGAAGCCTTTGGATATGAGAGAGACGACTGCAAGTTGAATGAGAGAGAGATGGCATTCTCTATTTAAAATGTTGGACGATGAGTTACTTAACCCACCAATTTGGCTGACCATGGTTAACTAACATTGTCATTCATTAATTACTTTTGGATAAGACCCTCCTAGTTTATTCTTGGCACACCCATCTCTTTTTTTAGTATTTGTGCCCTCCTTTTGTTTAGTCTTGGTATGCTTGTCTTTATCTAGTATTAATGCCATCATTGTAATTTAGTAATTTTCCACTATGGAAGAAACTAAATCTAGATTGTCAAATTTTAGTAGTGTAGACTTACAACTAGGATACATCCAAACTTTGTATAGTCTCTTTAAATGCATTGTGGACATAAGTGAGTTCTTACTGAAAGTAGCGTTGTCTTTTAATTTGTATTTATCCGCATTCTTCACGGATGCATTCTTGACATATGTGATATTTTTCTCATAATAACATTGATTGTTTACTAAAATAGTCCAACGGTGGCAATTATTTAGGTTAGGACATTCAAACTTCGTATGTTTTTCTTAATGTATTTTGGAGATGCCCGAATTTTTACTTAACATTGATTCGGGGAAAATGTCTTTTAAATACTCAATCCACAACTCCCTAAAAATTGCTTGAGTCCGCATCTTCTAGGTTTGTAACGTCAAAGAAGCATGGTCATTTTTAACTGAATGATGCATTTTCTATAAGGCCTAGGCTTTATGAAAACAAAGTAAAGTCTCATCTCGAATCCTTGTCCAGAAAGCACTTTGGGTATAAGAAATCTCCACAATGGCTCTAAAATCAATTTTAAATACCGATTATAAAATTTGGAGCTCTAAAAATGGTACAGATCTTACGGATTTGTGAATGCTTATTTTTAGGGAAAAATGGATGGTCTAGATGTATTACAATATACACTATTTTTTGGCATGAAATCCTATTTTATTTCACAACCATATTGGTCAAGGCTGAAATTATGGATTTGAAAATGCTCCATCATAACTGCAATTTTCTTAGAGTTTTGAGGTGCGGATTTACTTAATTTGATAGGCCTATGGTCCTATCAAAACATTTATTTGAGTGAAATGTTATTTTGACATGAAAACAACATTTATTTATTAGAAAATATCATTTATATGGTCTTTCAGACATGATATAAAGTAAACATTTTCAAATAAAAATATCATTTATATGGTCAAACCACCATGAAAGATCAACGGTGGTATTAAATCAACATTTTACTTATAAAGTGGTTACTTTTTAAAATGGATACTGGTTAGGTGCATCGATCTCACCCTTCGGATCTCGATGATTTGGCGGTACGTATCTCAGGTTTCTAGGGAACCCGAGACTTGAGATCGCTCTCTCAAGAACTTTGCTCAAGAGCAAGGGCAGGTATACCAACCAATGAGAGAGGAATTTAAGGTGGTTCGGGACTTACTCGGGCTGGCTCGCGTGGGCGCCCTCTTAAGTCATGAAGAAAGCCGCCCATCTGTTTTAGTTGGTTCGGGAATCGCCTCTCTTGACCTGCGATCACCTTGTTTTCTGCACGACACTAACATGGTTAATTTTCAAGAGAAGAGGGTCGAAAGACCCACCCATGTCTTAGGGCAATGCATATTCGTATGGCAAAGAATGTGGGAAGTTAAAATGATGAAGTGGAAGGATTGAATGAGAAGAGAAAAGAAGAGGGTACTCAAAAAGGGGACTAGACTAGCGTGATAGCTTGATCAGTGCAATGACCAACTTGGAGTGGTAGCAAGACAGGCACGTACTTTGGACGGTACACCGACACTACTACTCAAAACCAAAACGGGCATGGTACTCGGGACCAGCACGACGGCAATGCTGCTTGACAACCAGACCACTATGGTAATACTAGACTAAGTCCACCCTCGGTCAAGTGAGAAGGGATTGCATGAGAAGGCGAAGAGATGGGATCCCGACGGCGCTAAGCGTCACCACCCATAACCGTGGAGTAGTAGTATCACGGCCCTTGGACGATGCTTGGCACCACTGCTCAAAGCTAAAGGGCGAGTAGTGAATTACGGGTGGTGCTAGGAATCGTTGCTGGCAACACGAGAAGGCAACACACCCCTGCGTGGGCGGCGATAGCCTCTTGTGAAGCGCACGGCGATAACCATTTGTGAGGCACGCAGAGACAGTTCTTGCCAAGGCGCACGACGATAGGCATGGGACACAAGAGGAACCTATGGACTGCGATAAGTATAGAGTGCACGAAAGAGGCTCGCGAACAGTGATTGGCACGAGCGTGCAAAGGAAGCTCGCAGACGACAATTGGCACCGAGCACGTGAAGGAAGCTTGCGGACGACGATAGGCACCAAACGCTCAAAGGAAGCTCGCGGATGGCGATAGGCACCTAACGTGCAAAGGAAGCTCACGGATGACGATAGGCACCTAGCGCACGAAGGAAGCTCGCGGACGGCGATAGGTGTTGCCGTGACCTCTCGTGGGTAGCGATTGGCATCGTCGTCTATGATATGCACACAATAGGGGGAGACCCCTATGGGCGACAGTAAGTTTCACCGTCTGTGCTCTTCACTGAGATGTCGAGGTCACATTTGCGGTCGGTGATGAGCAGTGCCGTTTGCAAGCCTCGTTGAAAGATAGAGATGAACGAACAGAAGGGGGAAAGGAGCTCACACATGGCGCTGCCATCGCCATGTGCTACCTAAAGCTACAGGAAGGGGAAAAAGAAACAAAAACAGAAAAAGAAAGAGGCATGCACGGCTTTGCCACTGCCGTGCATGGCCTCTGAGGGAGGCTCAAACGAAGAAGGAGAAGAAGAAAGAAAGAAGAGAGAGAAAATTTACTCTGAGACTAGGGGTACTGGTCCAAAAGCTTCTCTCTCCTCACTCCCTCTCTCCAAACGTGACCCAACAATGAGAACGAAAGGGAATTCTATTAAGTAAAACTTCTCTTCGGTGAAGGGTTTCAAGCCCCTTTGTGTCTAATGATGGTATGTGGTACATATAGAATTGTGCCCAAACATGGGTCGATTAATCAAAATTAAACCTAATTGCTGGAAATTAAGGTTTAACTGAATTAAAAGAAATTAGAAAATAGGGTGCAAAATGATAGATTTTCCCTTTTGTAAAATTCCAAAACCATCCCTGTGCTGCCCTAGAACTTGCATGATCTTTCATGGATGATCCGAGGTATTTCTGATGCCCCTTTGATCTAAAGATTATTGTTTTCTTATAGGACTCGGTATGGCGATCGATTTGATACCAACTTGACTTCGTTCTTGCATGATGAAAATTTGATTTATCTGTTATAATGCACTAATTTAGCATGAATAAAATTAAATGCTTGTGCACGATAAGAGGCCATAATAATGACCACTATGCAATGGTACAGCCATTGGTAGTGGGCCCTATTCTATGGTAATACTGTTATACTAGCCATTATTTCATTGATACTGGTCGCTACGTGATGGGGCATCCATCGGTAGTGGATACTGTTTTACTGGTACTGCTCGCTACGTGATGGGGCACTCATCAGTAGTGAGGATTACTATATTGACAAAAGTGATGCCAGTTTTGCTGAATGATAGGATGCAGTTAAGGGAAAGTGAAATGGGAGGGTCACACCCCGCGAGATTACTGAGATGAGACTAACGGCTGATGCCTTACAAGGTAAGTGCCTATCGAAAGCCCCAATGCATGCTGGGGACCGTGTGTGTGAGTACGAGGGCATTACGAAATGGATTCCCCACTTATCATTGCCCTCCCTCCTGCGAGATGGTAGAGATCCTAAGCAATAGGATTGGCTTAGCCTGATGGATAAGGCCTCTACTTTGGGAGTAGGTGAACTACGGAGTGAGTGGATAATATTTGGATAGTGATTGTGAATCCTGATGATTGTAATGATTGAATGATACCTGACATTTGGATATGATGTCGTAATTGATATATTGATCTGATTTCTAATATACATGACTATTGCTTGATGACCTCTTATAATTGGAAGAATTGTTTATGATAGATGAATGGACTCATTAATGATGCATAACACCTAGATCTACTTACTGGACTTTCTAGCTCATCCCCCTGCATCTCCCCACTTGTAGATTGATAGTGCCAAGTCGAGGACCAGAAGTTCGTGTGTTGCAGTTGGGAGCTGAAGTCCTTTCTGCTTGAGAGGAAGTCCAGATCTTGTATGTAATTGGGCAGTTAGCCCTGTATTTTGTTTATTTCGGAATGTATGTACTTTTGGGCTCTGGTGCCCCAGACTCAAGTGTAATATTTTTGGAAGAACTTTCTATAATGTCCTTTTAATGATGTATGGATTCTCCAAGTTTTAAATATTCATTTGTACTTAGAATTTTCCATGGTTTGCTCTGTTTACCGCATTATTAAAGCGTTGAGTTCACTCTGACCTGAGTGACATACGCTACATAAAGATCATGAATCTGCACTCAGTCAACCTCCGTCGAGTACAGAATGGGGGTCGGGGGCAGGGTCGTGACATATATGATATCAGAGCCGCCAGGATTTGATTCTTGGCCTAAGGGGTTTTAGAAGAGTCCTTGGAATAGTTTTAGGATTGATTAGTGACTGGGTGCTCCTATGCTAAGTTGAAGATGCCGAGGGCTTGTGCTAACAATGCGAGCTTCAGAAATGAGAACACCGAGATGCTCGGTGAGTTTTATAGAGCTCTAGGGACAATGACCTAAATTATGAAAGAGTCAATGCCAGCTCAGTCTACCCCTACCTCGTAACAAAATGACAGTAGCCTTATAGAGAGGTTTAGAAGGCCGACGCCTCTAACCTTTTTGGGGCAAGGAGGAGTAGAAAAAGCTGAGAGGTAGAAGAAACCAATAGAAATGATCCTAGAAGTGTTTCATTGCTCGGATGAGCAGAAAGTCAGATTAGGAGCCTTCATGCTGGAAGGAGAGGCAGAACATTGGTGGGACTCGGTTAAGCAATCCTGGAGGGAGTCAAGAACCGAAGCCACATGGGAAAACTTCTTGGCAGTGTTTGATGAAAAATACTTCCCAGACTCCGTCAGGGAGAGGAAAGAAGTAGAGTTTATTGAACTCCAGCAAGGGAGTGTGAGAGTTGAACAAAATGCCGCTAAATTTGTGGAACTGTCTAGATACGTGGCTCACATTATTAACACCGAGGCCCGAAAGGAAGCCAAATTTGAGAGGGGCCTTTGGACGGATATTAGAGGAAGAGTATTGTCGCGCAACCTGAAGACTTATGCCCCATTGGTCGACCTTGCCTTAAAGATTGAAAGGGACTGCGAGGACCATAGATCGAGGAAGGAATGAAAGATGAAGGTTGTGCCACAGGGGAGGTTTTGAAAGAAGCCTCAAAAATTTATGAGGAGGGATATTAGAGGAAAGCCCTACCAGCTTAATCAGAGGGCCTAGAAGAATCACCCGGGCAATATGGAAAGTGATCGACGCCCGATATTCTCCCATTGTGGAAAAGACAACCACACTACCACAAATGCTACAGGAAGCGGACGTGTGCCTCATATGTGGCAAGCCCGACAATTGAGTTAAGGATTGCCCTATGATAAAGACAGAGGACCGACCAGAGGCACAAGAACGAGTGTTTGCCCTCACCATACAAGAAGCTAAGGCGTCCACCTCGGTGATCAGAAGTAAGCTCTCTATTTGTGTTGTTAAAGTTAGAGCCTTAATTTACCATTCCTCTTAGTCTTTGATTGCACCCCATTTTGTTTGTTATCTAAATGTCGAGCCTGCATGTCTTGATTATACTCTAGTAGTATGCACTCCTATGAGGGATTCTATGGAAACTGATAGAGTGTATAGACAGTGTGATGGGTGTTACCTACCTGTGGACTTGATCGTTTTAGATATTCAAGATTTTGATGTTATTCTAGTCATGGATTGATTGTATACACAGCATGCCACCGTCAATTTCCTTGAAAAGACGGTGACCTTTAGACGCCCTGACTAAAATAAACTACACTCTAAGGGCACTAGGGATACTCCACCTTTATACTTTATTTCTACTCTCAGGCCTCTCGCCTCCTGGCTCAGAGATGCGAGGGATATTTAGACTATGTAGTAGAGAATTTGGATATTCAGTCCCAGCTAGAAGGGATACTAGTAGTAAGAGTATATCCTGAGGTATTCCTAGAAGAGTTAACATCCCTACCTCCAGTGAGAGAAATTGAATTTGAGATAGATGTAGTCCCTGTCACTGTTCCCATTTCTAAAGCTCCGTATAGAATGGCTCCAGCAGAGTTGAAGGAGTTGAAAAAACAGTTGCAAGAATTATTAGATAAAAGATTCGTCCAACCCAGTGTGTCACCCTAGGGTGCACCGATACTATTTGTGAAGAAGAAGGATGGGTCCCTGAGGCTGTGTATTGACTATAGGCAGTTGAACCAAGTAACAGTGAAGAACAAGTATCCCCTGCCTAAAATTGATGATCTTTTTTACCAGCTCCAGGGGGGCCAAGTGTTTTCAAAGATTGATCTTCGGTCGGGTTATCACCAGTTGTGGGTCAAGGAGGGAAACATCCCAAAGACCGCTTTCAGAACTCGATACAGTCACTATGAGTTTCTTGTGATGCCGTTCGGGTTAACAAATGCCCCCCTTGTGTTCAAGGATTTGATGAATAACCCTTCTTAGATGAATTTGTTGTGGCCTTTATTAACGATATCTTGGTATATTCAGAGAGTTGGGAACTGCATGGACAACATCTAAGAATTGTCTTGCAAACTTTGAAATCGGAGAGATTGTATGCTAAGTGGAGCAAGAGCGAGTTTTGGCTCCTCAGTGTGGCCTTCCTTGGGCACATTATTCCTAAAAATGGAATCATGGTCGACCCCTCTAAGATTGAAGTTGGACTTAAATGGGAAAGACCAACAAATGTGACCGAAGTTCGTAGCTTTCTGAGGTTAGCAGGATACTACATGCACTTTATAGAGGGATTCTCAAAGATAGCGTGGTCGTGTGAGAGAAGCTTCCAGCAACTTAAGAAAAGACTAACCACAGCCGCGACACAGACCTTGCTTGATGGAAATGAGGATTTTTTTATTTACACCGATGCTTCTCATAAAGGGTTCGGGTATGTACTCATGCAAAGAGGGAAGGTCATTGCTTATGCCTCCAAACAGTTGAAACCATATGAACAGAACTATCCAATGCATGACTTGGAGCTTGCAGCCGTAGTGTTTGCATTAAAGATTTGGAGGCACTATCTCTATGGGACCCGATTTAAAATGTTCATGGATCATCAGAGCCTCAAGTACCTATTTTCCCAAAAGGAGTTGAATATGAGGCAAAGAAGATGGGTGGACTATTGAACGATTATGACTATACAATTGATTACCACTGAGGCAAGACTAACGTAGTTGCAGATGCCCTAAGCAAGAAAGCTGTGGTCTTAGTGGCGTATCTGATGGTTCCAGAGATGAGATTAATAGAGGTTGTGGTAGAATGGCACCCATCTTGGCCCCTCAGTGAGGAGGGAGGAATGCTTTCGTGTCTGAGAACGGAGCCTCAATTATTTCAATGAATCCGAGTGGCTCAAAAGGGAGATCCTTAGCTTGTAAAGATTCTAAAAGAACAGAAGATGGGTGGAAAAGAGGATTTCTCTATGAGTGGTGATGTTTTGTTAAGGTTTAAGGACCGAGTATGTCTCCCTAATGACGAGAGTATAAAAAGGGTTGTTTTAGAGGAAGCACACCACTCCTGCTACACGGTACACCCTGGGAGTACAAAGATGTACTCGGATTTGAAAAAGGCCTCCTGGTGGACCAACATGAAGAGGCATTTGGCAATTTTTGTCGCTAGGTGCTTGACATGTCAGCAAGTGAAGGTCAAACATCAGAAACTCGCCGGACTGTTGCAGCCCTTACCTATACCAAAGTGAAAGTGGGAACACATCACAATGGATTTTGATTCTGGATTGCCCTGGTCAAACGCTGGACATGATAGTATTTGGGTCATTGTTGACCGATTAACTAAGGTCAATCATTTCTTACTGGTCCGCACAACTTATACCTAGGTTTACCTCTAGATTCTAGGCTAGCCTATAATCAGCTTTGCGGAACGAACTTACCTTCAGCACCACCTTTCATCCCCAGACAGATGGGCAGTCAGAAAGGACCATTCAAACACCGGAAGATATGTCAAGGGCGTGTGTCACTGATTTTAAAGGAAGGTGGGAGGACCATCTGCCCCTGATGGAAGCGTAGATTGCCCATCTGCTGGGATGAGGTGGGCTAGAGGAAATTACTGGGGCCCGAAATAGTCCAGGTAACTTCAGAGAAGATTGCCCTAATTAGAGAGTGGCTCAAGACGACCCAAAGTTGGCAAAAGATTTATGCCGATAATCGCATGAGAGACCTCGAATTTGAAGTAGGTGATTAGGTCTTCTTGAAGATATCACTGGCCAAGATTATTACGAGATTTGGCAAAGAGGGAAAGTTAGCCTGCGTTATATTGGGCCTTTCAAAATTCGGGAAAGAGTTGGGAACATGGAGTATTGACTTGCCCTGCCACCTGAACTAGCCAATATTCACAATGTCTTTCATGTATCATTGCTGAGAAAATATCAACCTGACCCATCCCATGTTTTGGAATACAATCCAATTCCACTTAGGGAGGAGTTGACCTATGTTGAATGGACAATTGGGATATTAGACCGAAGAATACAAGTGTTACGCAATAAAGAAATTCCCCTGGTCCGAGTACAATGGCAGTATCACTCAAGAGAGGAATCCACATGGGAACAGGAGGAAGAAATTCGTGAGAAATACCCCCACACTTTTTTATTGACACGAATGTGACTTTGGGGACAAAATCCTTTTAAGGGAGAGATAATGTAAGGACCATAAGTTTCTCCCAGTCCAAAGATCCACGCCATTTGGAGCATCGTCGCGCATGTATAAGAGCTTATTGTCATCTGTGACCCAACACCGTCTGTGAAATGAAGAAGAGAGAGAGAGAGAATCAACACTGAATGTGAAAAGTCAACGTCGAGTGTGAAAAGTCAGTGCCGCGCGTGAAGATAAGGATGAGCATCACTGCTTGTGGAAGAGGCCTAACGCCGGCTGTGAAGAGAGAGAAGGAATAGCAATGCCACGTGCAAAAAGGCATTGCCGCGAGTGTAGCGCAGTTTGGAGCATCGCCTCGTGTGAAGGCAGAGAAGGGGGAAAGATGTGTGTGCTGCCAGCGTCGCACTTGTCCATGTCGTATGTGTCAGCGCCGCACCTGTCAGAGCCATACACGTCAGCTACACTGACCTTCACCTACCTGAGTACTTAAGCCCTCTCCCCTCCCCTTTTAACCACGGTTCCCCTCACTTTTCCCTTGCACTTCTCTCTCTAGAACCAGTGGGAGTTAACGCCTTGAACAAGCCATTGTTTAGAGCTCGAGGTGGCCCGCAAGTGGGAGATTTGAAGACACTGTGAACACTAAATAAGTGGGTTTAGTGTCGTGCATCATTTCACTTCATAGGATCTAAATTTAAGTTGCTATGAAGAGCAAGATGATAGAATGCGGTGTATGAAAATAAATGAATATAAAGGGGTTGAAAGAGTGATTGATCATAGAGTAATGAACTTGATAAATTTATAGAGTAATTTCCGTGTAAAACTTGTTTAAATTGCTTGAGAGGAATAAGGCTTGTGAAATGGTATGTCTCATGTGGATAGCTTGTTAAATCGTGGGATAAAGGATTTTTCCAGCAACTGTGAGGGTCTTTGCCTTAGGATTTTCGGTGACCAAACAATGTCCAAATGGGTCCAAATCAGTTTTGAATTAAAGATATGCATGTCTATTTTAAGTTTGCCTCGTGTACTATGTTAAAATTTTGTGTGGATCAAAAGATATGCCCCACAATGTTGGGTCAAAATTCCGTAAACTATGTTGTTAATTATTTGGAGGTTTTTGTTGGAGAAATGAAAATGGCTATTATTCCTTTCTAGCAAGGATAAAGTTGGAATTAAATACTCATTTTTTTGTCAAAATTACCTTTTTGCATTAGATTTGAGCCACCACATTTAATATTCATAAATACTACCAAAGGCAATAGAATGGTCAAGCCACATCAAATTACCAACAAGTGGTTACTTCTTAAAATTTGGGAACCTCCTTAAACCTAGAAGACGTGCATTCGAGCATTTTTTAACAAAAGTTTTAGGGAGTAGTGGATTGATTATTTAAAAGATATTTTTCCCCAAATCAATGTTAAGTAAAAATTTGGGCATCTCCAAAACGCATTAAGAAAAACATACAAAGTTTGAATGTCCTAACGTAAATACGTAGCTCTGCTAGACTATTTTAGTAAACAATCAATGTTATTATGAGAAAAATATCCCATATGTCAAGAATGCATCAGTGAGGAATGAGGATTAATACAAATTAAAAGATAATGCTATTTTCAGTTAGAACTCACTTATGTCCCAATGCATTTAGAAAGATTATACAAAGTTTGGTTGTATACTAGTTGTAAGTCAACACTGCTAAAAAAAAGAGATGGGCGTGCCAAGAATAAACTAAGAGGAATATCCAAAAGTAATTAATAAATGACAGTGTTAGTTAACCATGGTCAGCCAAATTGGTGGGTTAAGTAACTCATCATTCCACATTTTAAATAGAGAATGTCATCTCTCTCTCATCAAACTTGCAGCGATCTCTCTCACATCCATAAGCTTCATCTTTTCAATAATTCATCTCCCATTGCTTATTTTTAGTAAGTTAATTCCCATCCTTTTTATTCCTTCTTTGTAAGGAGAAAAACACAAATCCCATCAGCCCAGCCTTTTCCTTTTCCATTCTTTTTCTCAGGACTAGGCACATTATGTCATGATTGATATCAACAAAATATTTCTACCAAAAGCCCTTGTTGAATCGAGGTTTTGATTATTCATAAGAGAACAATCCTTGTTCTCTTAGGTCTTTGATCAAACTGATCCTATTAGTTCGCTAACAAGAGAAGAAAACTAGATTTTTTTCACTTCTTCCAGTGGCAAATGAGGATGAGATTGAAGATCCGAACTTTAATCCTTTGATCCTAGAGGATTGGGTGGTATTTTCGATGTTGAAATGGGGCAAACCACACCTAAGTACTATGGGAATGAGAAAAATCACAACTGAACAGCATGAAAATGAGAAAACTCCAACCTACATGAAGATGAGATGTGAAGTTATGTAATGCAATGTGAATGGTTGAGCTTCACACAGATGTGAAGATGATGAGGAAAGATGTGAGGACTGTTCAAGCCTAATAACATGCGGGGTAAAGAATTGTTCAAATCAAACAATATATTGGGCAAATTTTGTAAATTGATAATAAATTTGCATGCAAACATGCATGTATTTGTAGTTATAGTTTTAGATGCATGTTACTAAGGTTGAGTGTTTCACAAGGAAAAAATGTTCGTATATTAGAATGATGACATCTCTATTGTGTGTAAAACAAGAAAACAACCAAAGGCTTCAGCATTTCATTGATTCATCACCCATTGCTTTTTTTGTCACTTCTTATGATGGCGAACGAGGGTGAGATTGAAGATTTGAACTCAATATTTGATCCAAGAGAGTTTGGTGGTATTTTCGAAGTTGAAATGAGGAAAATCACACCTAAGCAGTATGGAAATAAGAAAAATCACAACTGAACAGCATGGAAAGAAGAAAGACCCAACCTACACGAAGTGGAGATGTGAAGGTATCTATTGCTATGTGAATGGTTGAGCTTCATGCAAAAGTCAAGATGAGGAGGGAATATGTGAGGATTGTTTAAACCTAATAACATGCTTGGCAAAGAATTGTTCAAGCCAAACAATATATTGGATAAATTTCATAACTATTTTGTGGCTATAATAAATTGATAACAAATTTGCATGCAAGAATGCATGTATATGTAGTCATAGTTTTATATATATGTCAGTATCATTGTTTATTACATGCAAACATTAACGTATCTGTAGACATAGTTTCATATCCATGTCAATAAGCTTGTTTGTTATTCAAGGAAAGAATGATAGGATATTATTATGATGACATCTCTCTATGTGTGTAAATAAAGAAAACAATGTAGGTTTTCTTTTTCTCTTCTTTTTGGTTTATTTCCCCTCCCCACACACACCTCCCCCCCCCCCCCTCTCCCTCACCCACACCCACCCTAAAAATCAGAAGATTTATGACTTAATTTTCTTGCTAAAGCTTGACAAAAAAATAGGAAATTTTGCTAAGTCACTCTAAGAGAAAATAAGCATTAAGTTGTTGAAAGCCAGTTGAAATGATGTTCAATTTACCATTTCTGTTGCATCTAGTCTTCACTTTTTGCTAGTGTCTCCTTACAAACAATATCTTTTTTGTTGTCATGAAAGAAAAAATAAACCAAAAAATATGGAAAACTATCAATCGAACTACACCACGCTCACTAAAACTTGTCGGTTAAGGTGGTGTTAACTGCAATTCTACATTCGAAGTTCGAATCCTGTCATTAAATAGAAAGAAAGATATATATATATATATATATATATATATGAAAAACACTACGCAACTCCTATAGGTAAAAATGAACAGTGATTTCGCCTACCCCCATCACCGT
>NW_006497767.1:2486393-2497857 GCF_000471905.2 Amborella trichopoda
AAGTTTTAGACGACAGACTCTACGTAAGTAACGTTAGTAGACTAGGTCGGGTCGGTAGGGTAGGTTGGTAGTAGTGGTTGTTACACTATCTGTGTACAAATTTAATGGTGATCCTTTAGGATCTTACTCACATGGGTGTGGGAGGATCTCACAGTATCATTACGATATATATATATATATATATATGAGGTTTGTAGAAGCATCCAAGAGCTTACCCTTTAGTCGTGGAATACTTTTAGGTTGCTAGTGAAGGTATTAGAAGAACTTTATCGGGAGTTCTAGCTCGACCGACATCAAAAACACAAAAGAACGTTGATCGTGTGTAACTGTATATCATGAATGAATGTTACTATGGAGTACAGATTGAAGAGTTGGAGACTAATACACTATTGATTTGTTTACGCTTTTTCACTAAATTTTCAATAATTTGAAGTTTCGAATGTGTTTTGACATTCATGCTAATATATTTATATAAAAAAAGATAATTGGAAAAAATATAAATGCAAAAAAATACAAAATAACATAAATATCAAATATATGTGTGTTCTTATAGCCCGTATATGCAATTCCTAAGACATTTTCACCTCAAAATGCTTGAGGTTCTGGGCTCCGGCCTAGATGCTGAGCCGGCCGACTAGCATTTTCTAAAACACTGTCATGTCCCTAATGTTCCCAAAATGAGAAACGGCAGATATTATTCCAATGTACCCCTAAACTAACCAAATGTTTTGCCTATCATTATTCTACTCTATCTATACATGATTGGTGTTTGAAATTTTCTTATTGAGATGGCATCATGCCTACATAAATGATTGATTTGTGAACGACATATGTTTTACATGCAAAGAGCATAATATATTTCTCCATGAAGAAATGAGTACCTTATGTTGAGATATGTGACATTAATTTTCATTAAGCAATAATAATGTTGTCAAGTTGCACTAGTGTTGTTGATAGAAGGACTTGTGTAATCTAGCTGGAGTATAAAATAATATTTTTCTTTCTTTTTCAATTTTTTTTTTCTTCATGGCCTAAATCACACACAAATAGTCCTTTTAAAATATAATAACTTCAAAAAAAAAATACAATAAGATCTCAAAAACTTTAAGCCATTCAAAACCTATCTTTCAATAACAAAGACAAGACACAACCAATGCTTGGGAATGAATAAAACAATAAGTAAATAAGTGAAAAACTAAAAAGGGTGGCAGAGATTACCTAAACCAAGCTTTTTACACCCCACACCGAGTCACCACGTTCCGGTGGCATGGGACCTAATGGTCAATCTTCAATCTCAATCAAAAAAATAAGTTTTGGACAAGCCACACGAATAGAACATAAGCCCTTTGATCACAAAAACTTAAACCCTACGTAAACCCCTTTGATAACCTAGTTTGAGAGAGAGCTTCTCTTTTCTATCAAAACCCTAAACACCTAACCCCAATGTGAGATAAGAGATAGAAGAGATGAGAGAACCACCATGAGAGAGATCTCTGCCACCCTTTTTAGAGATCTCTGCCACCCTAGATCAGAGAGTGGGGCATTTTGGTTATCTTGAACGAGAGAGAAGGTTTCCAAAGAGAGAGGGATTTTCCTTCAGTGGGGATTTCCCCCCATTTTTATATGGGAGAGAGAAGAGAGATTTTAGGTGTAAGAGATATGGTGTAGAGAATATTGGGTAGGGTGCATCCTTTTTTATTGTGCTTGAACAAATCTAGGGTTTCTTAGAGTTTTCCTTAGCTTGCCGCTCATATGAGATTGAATATGTACCATTGATCTTGGGTGACTAGTGGGGTGAGAAATATGAGCTCTCCATTCCATAGATGGGCCATCAACATCCTATGGAAGTTGCTAGAACCACTCATATGATAATGAATATGCACCATTGTTCTTGGGTGACTTGTGAGGTGAGAGATATGAGCTTTTTATTCCATAGATGGACCATCAACATCCAATGGAAGGTGCTTGAACCATTATATCTCACTTCCTAAACTATTTTCCCATCAATTAATTCAAATAAGAAATTAATGGATAATAATATTATCCTTTCTTATTTTATGCGTAAGCCTTCTCTTACTTTCCAAAATTTCATTCAAACTTTCCTCAAGGCTTAAGCATTTTTAAAAACAACACAAACTTATCTGTCAAACTTGAGAGGTTGATCTCACAAAATATAAACTATCCTAGGTGGGGCGTGCCACCCCTTGTGGCACCTAATGGGGCCCACCTAATATGCTATGGTGGGCCCAAAAGTCCTATTGGGCCTCCCATGTAATTATATTAATTTTTATAATTAAAAAATTGAAAACATTATTTGAATATTTAAATCATAATAAAATCAATATCTATGTTTCTATAAATCCAAATTTGATAAATAAAATATTTAGAGATTTAAAAAAATTCAACTAACAATTATTAAAGTAGACAAAATTAAATACTTTGATAGAAAAGTGATCTATATGCTCTAGGAATCAATATGCACTAGGGCATTTCATCTTCTACTATGGACTACGGACCACACATGTTTTTTCAAACCAACCCAGCATTTCCCATGACCCACATTCCTTGTAAGGGATCATTAGTGGGTCAACAGAGTGTAGCCAATTGGCAAGGGGTTGCAGTCCCAGTATATGGACTTCAGGTCCCCATGGAGATGAAACCTAGGTCATCCTGACCTAATGCAAATACATTGCTCAATGGTGTACAGGTGGTATCTCTCGCACATGCACACGCTTCACCCTGAAAGGTGGTTTGCTTTCCCGAAAAAAACTATCAATGTGCATGCAGTATGATGATACAAAAAATAGGCTTTGGCCCTGTCTCTGAAGGCCTCCATCACACACAAGGGTCACACAGTCCATCGGTTCTCATTCGGGCATACTCCGACCTCATCAAAGGGTAACCCACAAAACCCTCATTGGTTATATTTCTATACCCAGGTACGTTGGGTTTTTCCCATTTAGACTGACCTAGCACAGTCCAATATCAGCAAATATCGTTTGCTTAGTATGGTCCACACAGGACCACACTCCCACTGAGTTCATGTTCCACTATATCAATAAATTCATGTACAAGCACTCATAAGGCCTTTAATGGCTACACACAGCCAACAGTTGAAGCCTTTATAGGTCACCGCATTGAAATCATTTCGTTTTATGCAAGTTCTCTATTTATGTCTTAAATTTTATATAGAAGTTCCATCCCGAGGCTTTTCTCTCATGTAATTTATAAAGTTGTACTTTATAGAGGGTACTACCAAGAACAAAAGTTGCAGAATAAATAAAAATAAATAAAAAAAAAAGGAAGAAGAAGAAGAAGAAAATCTTTATTTATACAATAATCAAATCATCCCTCATACTTCAGGGCCTAATTTTTAATGTTTACTCACCATAAAATCCCAACAGTGTATTTATATTTCTTCGTACAATGAGAGGCTCAATATTTGTTAACCTGACCTTCTCTTAATAGTTCAGTACAAGCATTCAAGCATTTGCTACCATATTGGAACCTACTTTCAACAACTTCCTAGTTAACATGAAGAACCTCAAATTTACATCATAAAACATTTTCTTAATTAAGGTGCGAGGTAGCCTTAAGTGCTTCTATTTCGGTTCAACTTAGGCAATGGAGTTGTGATGATTGATCATATTAGACCACCAATATAAAAGGTAAAATAGTGACATGGAGAAACCCCATTTTTCTGAGAGAAGGGAAAAAAAATATTAAATATTTTGGCATAACAAATTCGACATCTCTAACGAACTTGAAGTTAGATCTCAAGAAAGATAATTTTGCTCCAAGAAATGTTTACTATGTAATTAATTTGAAAAAATAATATAAAATAAAATAAAATCCAAACTAACAACTCTCTACGGACTATAACCCAAAAACAATAACACACAAAATTCATGTGGTTTACATTAATCTGCCATGTGGGCTACTTGGGAAGGATGCTATTTTATTATTATGGGATAATAATATTAACAAAATGAAAATCAAGATTTCCGGTGAACAAAAATTACTACTTTATCCAGAGATAAGATGGTTCAAATCCCTTAGTATAAAAGTGTATTTTCATTAAAATTAAATTCACAGGTAGAAATCTCCAAAAATTAAGAAGTTACATAGACTTATTTTATTATTTGTAAAAGTAATTTAATCCTAGTCCTATACGCATGTAAATCTCATTTATGATGATATAAGGAGATATCCCTACCAATCACTTATCGCTAGAAAATATTTTTAAATGGTTAAATTTTGAAATCCAAAGAAATCATTTGATAAGTTAATTTTTATCTTTTACGGGATAACAAACCTTATCTATTAGTAACTATGACATAAATGTAAATTAATTTTCAAATGCCTTGAATTTAAATTAAAAAATTAAATGCTTTGCAAAAATTAAGTAATGACCTTTCATTTCGACCCCTAGGATTAAATAAATGAAATGAAAGAAGCAAATCCTGTTAGTGACTTAAATTACAAATCATAATTGCACTCATTTTACAATGTAGAATTCTTAGTTTCTAGATTTCATAAATTACAAATCTAGTTCTATGTCCTATTAGAAGTAGAATTATTGGTTTCTAGAATATCAGTTCTTATTACCAGGTATTATAAATAGAGAGTTACAGTCCATATTTGCGAACAACGTAAATTGGAGTTTGCCTTCTTCTTTGAGAAGTTCTCTTCTTGCTTCTTACGGATTACTTGATTAAATTGGGGCACATAAAACTTAGGTGCTTTTGTGAAGCACAGATAATTTCTCCACAAAAGAAGAAGAATTCTCAAAAAGGGAAAAGGAAGAAGAAGTCTAGTTTAAGTGGACTGAAAAATTTTAAAAAAATTTCTATGCTTTTCCGGAAAGGGAAAGGAAGAAGAGCGAGAGAAGAAGATGGAAAGATGGTTCTCTGGAGAAAGAGAATTCTTATTGGCCAGTGCTGTAGGATTTTGAAGAGTACTGACGATGGAGAAATCATACTTTACCATGAGAAAGGTAACTGATTAAGGAGTTGAAGGCAAAGATCTGTATCGCTGGTAAAACCACTACATGCATATTGCTTGATCAGTCCAGAGTTTCTCCTTCTTCTTCGACAGGGGCTTTGAAGACTTCTGCAAAGGAGGCCTAGGGGCTTTAATATAGGATTTAAGCTATCCATAAAAAAATATTAAAAATTAATTATTTAAGGAATTACGACTTAAAGAAAAAAAAAGTTTCATTGCAATAAAAGGACACAATAGGAATTGTTCCTTGCGCCTTGGATCTGTTAATTTCTACTTTGTATCACGTCATTTGGTCTTCTTTTTTTTAACCCTTATTTCTTATCCCATTATTGACTAGCATTGTGCCAATTACAGTAGCACGACAATGGAACTAGGAATAGATTTGAAGTGTGAAGCAAGCAATTGCTTGTATGCAAGCATAAGAAACTGCAAGGAAATCCATAAGTAAACATTAAACTCCATGAATTAACAATTAGGTTAGGGGCTGTTTGGATCCATAGAAAAAGATTACTGGAAAAATCTCTTTGGATTACAGCCCTTACCCACTTTGGAAATAGTCAAATTTTTTAATGTGTGAGTGAGAAGGGAGGTCGTAACCTTTTAACTAAGGCTCAAGAGGTACTATACCTATGACCCGTACTCTATTCTCAAAAGTAAATACAAAATACAAGACATCTTTGGTTTATATGGTGGGCAATCTAAACATTTGGGTTCCTAATGCTAAACCTAGATGATCTTGATGAATAACTTAAAAAAAATATTATATGTTATTAGACCATTTATTTTTATTACAAAGAGATCACAATTACTTTTAGCCATTGGGTTCTTAAAATGCTAGATCTGGTTGGTAATTGAGGAGGCATTCATTGGAATATTATTGTGGCATAAATTCTATTTATTTTCAGGAGAATGTTTAGAAAACTTGTTCTTTTGTTGAAAACTAAAAAATAGTCCTACATACTTCATCTCTTACACTCAAATTTCATTTGATTGAAAGTATATAGTGTTATTTTACTATTATCTCTTTTTTAATACATCAGATTAAGCATAAATTTGACGTGTTACTACTTCTCATCTTCCGACACATAATTTTCTTAAAACTTAATGTAAAATAAATAAAATTATTAAAATACCTCTGAATAATATAGGGGTGTTCTGGTTATTTACTATTATTGAATTATTTTCTCAATATTGTGATGGTGAAATGTACGGATATACCAAATTTTAACTTAACCCATATATAAAAGAAAAAAAATTAAAACACAAAATTTAAGCTCTCAAAAAAGTGAGACTTGATTGTAAAATATAGAAAGAAATAAAACACATTTTAAGCTCTCAAAAAGTGAGACTTGATTGCAAACTATGAAAGATAAATACAATAAATATCTGCCTATCACTAAGATAGAAATATTTTGTCTTTATTTTCACTTAGGAAAAGTCAAAAAACTCTGCTTGATTTTTGTATAACTTTTTGGTTCATCAAGGCAGCCAAGTCTAGGCAGGGTACCAAATTTAAGTTTTTGACCACCAATACGGCTTATCCTTGTAGACTTTTTACATTCTTTTGAACAAAAATGCACATTCAAACCCTTATGGTGCCCTACTATTAGTCTAAAGGTCTCATTTTATATTGGGTGTGTTTGTATAAGGTGTCAACCTTAAACAATCCAATTAAGATGCTCTTCCAAAGCTTATCGAAAGATATAATTTCGGTATTATAAACTTCAATGATGATTTGAAAAACTACTTAATTAGGAAATTTAAAACTCAAAATACGGTCAATCTCGAGTAGTCTATTATCAAATAAAAATCTTGAGAATAGACAGTTTAAATAATTTATTACAAGATGTACCCTTTTTTGTATTTTAAATTTTGTTTTCCACATCTGTATATGTCAAGGTCGAGCTGATCAATTAGAGGGGTTTTCACCATCAAAACTACTTTTTACCATGCATTTTTTAGGTATGCAGTTTAAGGTTGCAACCTGTTACAAACTTTTTATGTTTTTATTTGCTCTTTTTTGTGTACTAAGAGTTATGCACTTATATCCCTTGGTTTTTTTAGAAATCTAAACACTGTCTAGTATTTATCTATGAAGGAGAAGTATTGATGTGTCAAAACCACAGAGGATACATTTCAACTGTTCCCAACTCATCAAGGATCCATCTTTACTATAGGATAAGAAGATGATAAAAATATGTGTGCCTCTATGACCAAAATCTCAATTGCTAATAGTTTAACTATATTCCAAATTTCAACAAAAAAGTCAAACAAAAAATTGATACTCCCATGAAATAATATTTTCAGCTTCGTGTTTGATTTCCTTAGGGTAGTTTGTTTATGAAAATTAGTTGAAATAAACTTAAATAGGTTCAGTGGAACTTTCATCTGGATTAAATGAGTAGCTTTTTGTAGGTAATCACGAAAGATCGGAGAGAGATTGAGATGAAACAAAAAAAACATAGAACGAAATAAAAGGAAATATAGGGAACAACTTGCACTTGCCTTCGGTTTGGAGCTTTAGACTCACCATTGAAAAGAGAGAAGAAAATGGAGAGAGTGAGATATGAGACTGTTTTTAGAGAGGGTAAGAGAATCCTCCTCAAAGCAGGCAGCAATGGATTTGGACCCGACCCAGGGCCTTACGACTGGACCCGACCTGTGTCCGAGCATGGATCCAAAAATTAGACCTCGCAGGTAGGGTCTGGGTCCAAATATGCGATCCACGCAAACACTATTCGAATCCGGATCCAAGTCTATGTAGACTTCACTCGAATAGTATTATTATTTATAATTTTTTAATAATATTTAACAACTAGTCGTTGTATTTAAATAAGGGTGTGGTTTGCATAAGGTTGCAACCTTGAACAATCCAATTAAGGCGCAGCTCTAAATTTTATCATAAATGTAATTTTAATGTAAAAAATGTTTGGGATAGTTTGAGAATCTATTGTCATATTTAAGTATAAATTTTTAAACTCTAAAAATCTTTTAATTAAATAGATCTATAAACACAGAAAAACCTAGGAAATGAATGGTTTTGATAATATGTTGCAAGATACACTATTCACAATATCAAAATCTCTTTTTCTTTTAATATTCATACATCTCGATATTAAGATGAATAATTAAAGGGTTTTCCAACATCCCAACAACTTTCTATGATGGATTTTTGAGGTGCACCTTTAATTCTACATTTTAAAGTTGCAGCCTTATATGAAAAATTTCCTTTAAATAGCACATGTATAAATTTAACATAATATTTAAATATATTTTTATTTATTTTTGGGCTAGGTTTGGGTCCAGGTCCAATGGGGTCCAGGCCGACCCATCTCGACCCCAACTAGAAAGTTTAAAACTGGGTATCAACTAATTCAACCATAATTAACTGGTGTCATTAATGCTTGGTGGTTAAGCTGAGGCTTTATTGTCGTAATTGGTTTCTCTCCTCGGCACCTTTCACTTTCAACAATGTTTAAAATGTCTTTCACTTTCAAAAACTAATGATCAAAATATCTTTAAAAGTATGCTACATGTTAATTAGAGTGCTGAAGAATAAACAAAGACTATTTTGCCTTGTCCTTGATGGGAGGGACAACAGCAATGTTAGGAAAAAGAATTAGAGGGGTTTAGTACAAAAATTATTGTGGTTTAGTAAAAAATTACGGTTGTGAAAAAAATTAGGATTTCAAGCCAAAAAATAGCGTATATTGTAGCACATTATCTAGACCATCCATTTCTCCCTAAAAATAAGCATTCACCGATCCGTAAGATCTGTACCATTTTTGGAGCTCCAAATTTTATAGTCGGTATTGAAAATTGATTTTAGAGCCATTGTGGAGATTTCCTATGCCCAAAGTGCTTTCTGGATAAGGATTCAAGATGGGGATTTAGTTTGTTTTCATAAAGCCTAGGCCTTATTTACTTAAAAATGCCATTTACTTAAAAATGACCACGCTTTTTTGATTTGACAAACCTAGAGAATGGGCATTCGAGCTTTTTGAACAAAATCTTTAGTGAGTTGTGGATTGATTATTTAAAAGATATTTTTCTCCAAATCAATGTTAAGTAAAAATTAAGGCATCTCCAAAATGGATTAAGAAAAACAGACTAAGTTTCAATGTCCTAACGTAAATAAGTGGCACCGCAAGACTATTTTAGTAAACAATCAATATTATTATGAGAAAAATACACATATGTCAAGAATGCATCAGTGAGTTATGATGATTAATACAAATTAAAAGATAATGCTATTTTAATTAAGAACTCACTTATGTCCCAATGCATTTAGAGAGACTATACAAAGTTTGGTTGTATCCTAGTTGTAAGTCTACACTATTAAAATTTGATAATGTAGAGTTAGTTTCTTCCATAGTGGCAAATTTTTAAATTACAATGAGGGCATTAATACTAGATAGAGACAAGCATACCAAGATTAAAGAAAAGGAGGGTATAAAAAGTAAAAAAAGAGATGGGTGTACCAAGAATAAACTAAGAGGGTCTTATCCAAAAGTAATTAATGAATAACAATGTTAGTTAACCATGGTCAGCCAAATTGGTGGGTTAAGTAACTCATCGTCCAACATTTTAAATAGAGATTGCCATCTCTCTCACTTGCAACTTGCAGTCGTCTCTCTCACATCCAATGGCAACAACTTTTCATTGATTCATCTCCCATTGGTTATTTTTAGTAAGTTATTTCCTATCCTTTTTATTCCTTCTTTGTAAGGAGAAAAAACCCAAATGCCATTAGCCCACCATTTTCCTTTTCTATTCTTTTGCTCAGGACTGGGCACATCATGTAGAGATCTATATCAATAGAATATTTCTACCAAAAGTCCTGGTTGTCTAGAGGTTTTAATTATTCTTAAGAGAACAATTCATGTTCACTTAGGTCTTGGATCAAATTGATCCTACTAGTTTGCTAACAAGAGAAGAAGACTATAATTGTGTCACTTGTTCTAATGGTTAATGAGGATGAGATTGAAGATCCGAACTTTAATCCTTTGATCCTAGAGGATTGGGTGATATTTTTGATGTTGAAATGGGGAAAATCACACCTAAACAATATGCAAATGAGAAAAATCACAACTGAGCAGCATGGAAATGAGAAAAATCCAACCTACATGAAGATGACATGTGAAGGTATGTAATGCTATGTGAATGGTTCAGCTTCATGAAGATGTGAAGAAGGATATGAGGACTGCTCAAGCTTAATAACATGCAGGGCAAAGAATTTTTCAAATCAAACAATATATTGGGCAAATTTTATATCTATTTTGTGGGGTGTGATAAATTGATAATAAATTTGCATGCAAACATGCAAGTATCTGTTATCATAGTTTTATCTACATGTTAGTAAGCTTGTTTGTTATGCAAGGAAAAAATGTTAGTATTTTAAAATGATGACATCTCTCTATTGTATGTAAAACAAGAAAACAGCCAAAGGCTTCAGTGTTTCATTGATTCATCTCCCATTGCTTTTTTGTCACTTCTTATGATGGCGAACGAGTATGAGATTGAAGATTTGAACTTCAATCATTTGATCCAAGAGAATTTGGTGGTATTTTTCGAAGTTGAAATGAGGAAAATCACACCTAAGCAGTATGGAAATGAGAAAAAACCCAACCTACACGAAGTGGAGATGTGACGGTCTGTAGTGCTATGTGAATGGTTGAACTTCATGCAGATGTGAAGATGATGAGGGAAGATGTGAGGATTGTGCAAACCTAATAACATGTTGGGCAAAGAACTGTTCAACCTAAACAATGTATTGGATAAATTTCATAGCTATTTTGTGGGTGTGATAAATTGATAATACATTTGCATGCAAACATGCACGTATATATAGTCATAGTTTTCTATGCATGTCTATAACCTTGTTTGGTATATGTAGTCATAGTTTTATATGCATGTCTGTAACCTTGTTTGTTGCATGCAAACATTGACGTTTTTGTAGTCATAGTTTTATATCCATGTTAGTATGTTTGTTTGTTATTCAAGGAAAAAATGATAGGATTTTACTATGATGACATCTCTCTATGTGTGTGCAAAACAATAAAAAAACATTTTTTTCTCCTCTTTTTTGTTTATTCCTCCCCCCCCCCCCCCACCCCCTTTTCCTAAATCTGAAGTTTTATGACATAATTTGCTTTTGCTAAAGCTTAACAAAAAAATAGGAAATTTGGCTAAGTCACTCTAGGGAGAAATACCCATTTAGTTGTTGAAAGCAGTTGAAATGATGTGCAATTTCCCATTTCTGTTGCTTCTTGTCTTCAGCTTTTGCTAGTGTTTCCTTGCAAACAATATCTTTCTTGCTATTTAGAAAAAAAAAAAAAAAAAAGGAAACCAAAAAAGATAGAAAATCCTCAATCCAAGTTCAATACATACACGCAAACTTGTCGGTTAAGGTGTCGTTAACTGCGAGACTACATTCAAAGTTCGAATCCTACCACTAAAT
>NW_006497767.1:2498479-2509800 GCF_000471905.2 Amborella trichopoda
TCATCACCATCCAAAGTTCATCGCACGGGCACAATTGTTTGGTAGTGTTTTATCTTTCATTATTTTTCTACAAGTCGGAATTATCTAAAATTTGAAATGCCTGTTCATAAAAAAAAAAGGAGAATCTACAAAAATATTTTACAAGAAATAAATTGACCAAAATACTCAGGAAAAGTTTTAGGGGTATTTTGGTCAATTTTATTTTACTAATTATTTTTTTATATATTTTTATTAGGTGCGTCTCACTTACATGTACACATGCTCCAAATTTCAAATCATTCCGTTTTGTAGAAAAAACTAAAAAATAAAATACTACTAGACAATCGTGACCATACGATGAATTTTGGACGATGATGAGGGTAGGCAAAATCATTGTTAATTTTCACCTATAGACATCGGGAAGACTTTTCCTATATATTTATACAGAGAGGGAGCGAGGGAGAGAAAGAGTGAGAGAGAGAGATAACTTATAAAGGATGAAATATAATCTAGCTGAAATTTCAAAAGAAAACATGAGTACACAGGTATTCCCAATGTAATTCAATATCTTATGTCTCTTGAAAGAATATTGATTTTCCTGGACACAGATCGGTTAGCATTAAATCTAATGCCAATACTATATCTGGTTCTACATTCTTGGAAATATATTGGTTCCAAGCTCTTCTGGATGAATTTATGTCTGCATAAGGGCCCAATGGTTGACCCTTACGTAGAAGAACCATCAATGAATTAGGAGAGAGAGAGAAACTATACCTGGTAGTACCTTCATATTTTATATTTTGATGTTGATAATAACGCCTAAAGATAACTATTATTAAACAATAATGGAGTCTTGATTTAAAATTAGGTCAGCACCCACACAATCTACAATGCACCAAACTTGCTTGTGTAAAAAGCAATTTGGACTCAACTATTTAGCAAACTATTTTGCCAAAATGACAAGGTGGTATGGATCATTTTCCTTACCCCACATCTGGAATCTAGGGAGGTGCAGATAGTAACTAATGTTGGAGACTTTTGTTAGACATTGGTTGGGAAAGGAACTCTAAGTGGCTATTATTGACACACATAGAAGAGCAGTTTCATATTACTAAAAGGCACACTTTGCTGGGGCTTACATATTTCATAATGCATAACTATGTTGAAGGTGATCCAACAACTATTTTTTGGGAAACTCATGCCGGTATGGTCAAATTTCAAATCATGTGTAGTAGAGGAGCAATATAATCTGGAATGCCTCACCAAGACCTGGCATCCAAGTAAAACATGGACAGGATCAGTGCCAACCTTTACAAGGAATTTCTATGGGAAGAACATGATGGGATAAACTTTTATAGGTTTTGAGTCATCGGTGTAGTGTCTGGTTTATACAATTTAAGCATGACAAATAGCAATCCTTCATTAGGAGGCTTTTAGTTTTTATGACATATTTACTTTCCTTATTAGTGTATTCTTTTGTGTTGACACAGCAAAAAACAAAAATGGCCCAGATCCTTAGCTTTCACGTAATCCACCACGAGAAACCAAGATAGGGAACTTATTTAGCCTTGCTTCCAAGAAGCCCCAACAAATATAGAACAGAACCTACGAAATTTTAAAGATACAGAGAAAGAGAGAGAAAATATTTAATAAGAATCACACATTAATTGCGAAATTTTACATTCAATTGTAGCTTAAAGGCTCAAGGAAAAGAAATTACTTGAAACATATAATTCACATTGCATTGCCAATCCACCAGGCAGCAGTAGAGTAAAGGGTTGTCAGCTTTTGGTAGCATCACATTGTATCCTTCACAAATTTGTCCTCTATCCTCTGTCATCTTATTAAATCATAGCCCTTCTTTTTCAGCAATGTATGCTGGGAAAGCAATAGTAGTTTGTCATTAACCTTGCTCTTATAAAGTGAGCTATAAAGCTCTATACTACTCACTACCCATAACAACAGTTCATCATTATCCAAACAGGAAACTCTTGATTCAAGGTATCTCTACCCATTTTTTTTTTTTTCTTTTTTGGTTTTATAAAAATGTATCCCATCCATTATATTAAGCAACTCTCAATCCAGTATTTGAGTAATCACAATTAAAAAAATTCATCGAGAAAAAAAAATATATAATACTACAGGGAAAGAAAAACAGACAGTTTTTTTATTTGGAACTGATAAAATTGGAACCTATGTTTCCATTTTCTTCTCAAAATTATCAGTGTGTAGTAAGTCAGCAAACAATGATTGGAAATATTCCATAGGATAGACAATCATAATAGCAATGGTGCTTGTGATGATGCTTAACCCTAAAATCTACCCAGAGAATGTCTGCTCTTTGTCCATGGAACAAAGAGTAACACTTAGAACTAGACATTTACAAATCTCAAAAGCCGTCTCTTCTTTGAATGTAATTATATTTCATTTCTTAGTTCTAACTCACGTACATTTCACAGCTCCCTATTTGGCAATTTATTGACCAGAATCTCATTCTAAGCACAAAATCTTCCCACTAAATTTCTCGTTTGGCAAATGACAAAATCAACTGTTGATTACAGCTCCACGAATAAAGATGTAAAGTTGACACAAAATAACAAAAGTAAACCATGGTACATGAGAATGCATGTGCACATTGTTCGCAAAATTGTCCGATCCAACTGCTAACCGTCCGCTTAGATCAGAACCTGTGATGACCCAAAATTTTTTAAATTAGAAAATAATAATAATAATAATAATAATAAAATAATAATAGTAATAAATAATAATAATAATAGTAATATTAATAATAATAATAATAATAACTAATAACAATAATAATAAATAACAATACTAAATAACAATGATAAATATAATGAAATTTGAAAATAAAATATAAAGTATGGACCATGATGTTAAAAGTATGCCATGGGACCATGCCTTTCATTCCATACGATTTTGCATCAAAAGGTTTAAGAGAAACAATAAAATAGTACCCAAATGAGGTGTCTATCATTAATATGGAGTGGCATAAAGGAATGATATGTCGCATAAAAAAGAATGAAAGGTGACACAAAAGACATGAGGTGGTTTAAAAAATAAAATAAAATAAAATAAAAAAAGACACATGATTGAACATGTGTCACAAGCAAAAAGGGTTCTTCCTCATTGTAAAAAAGGCTTCCTCCTCCTCATGAGCTTATTATCAAGCTCATCAAACAAGTACCTCTTTTGTCTCTTCAACGTGAGTCGTCTCTCTCTCTCCCTCTTATTCTTTTTTATTATTATTACTCTCTCATAATCATTATTTTCTCTTCCCCTCTCATGATATTGATAATGATAATATCATTATTCTCTCTAATTATGTTATCATCACCTCATTATATTTTATTATCTATTCTCTCTCTTTACCCCTCTCATATAAAGAAATATAGTTAAACGAATTTTATTTTTTCTCTCTTCCCCTCTCATAATATTAATTATAGTATCATTATTCTCATTAATAATATTCATATCATCAATCATTACTTTATAATATTCTATTTATTAGTTTTTCATTCTCTTTCTATCTTCTTCTCTCATATAAAAACGAATTTTTATACTCACCATTCTCTCTCTTCCGTTCCCATATTAATATTATAATATCTTTATTCCACTAAATTATAATAATTCTATTAAAGATAGTATATAAAATTGTGATGATGTAGAGACCCTGTGTTATAAATTAGAGTATGGATAAAATGATAGATAATATCACAACCTTATACTAAAAAAATTTAAATCATACCTTTCCTTATATTTTTGATATATTCATAACTACAATATTCCCAAAAAAATCACATTATTTTATAAAAATAGTAGTAATAGAATTTTGATTCTATTACCTTTATGAACATATGTTATATCTATATTTCTTCTTTCTATATAAACTCATTAATCTATTTGTCCATACCTGTAGCCGAAAGCCAGTAATCCCAATTTTGCTCTGGCAATAGAAACACATCTCGTGACATATAAAGGTAAGTGACATCATCCTCCTAAAAAGTAGTTTGTTTTAAAAATAGTGATCTTTCAGTCCATCATCTTTATTTTTTAAATTTTTTGCGTACGTGACCCTCAATGCCTTGAAAATAATCTTTTTAGTAAAATTGTGAATTTTCCTTCTACTGTTTTTTAATATTTAGGTACTATAAAATGCATGGGCAAATGACTTTATCATTATTCGAAAAACTGATATTTCTGCACTTGATTGTAGCATTGTCTGTGAAATGATTATTTATGAATTGTCAATTCCATAAATTGTGATAATTACGTATTTAATTTTGGATTCCTATAAGGGTTCTTCTATTGATACTGGACTATTTCTTCTATTGATACTGGACTATTATCATGTTAGATTTCAAGAATGTTCTTCAGAACTGTTAACTTTCATAAATTAGTGCCAAAATATTTGACTGATTACTTACATATATTTCAATGAAAGTGATTGCTTAACTTCTGCTTCAAGCGAATTCCTATTAATGATTTCAATGATACTTTGCATATATGATGTTGATGCTTTATGAGGTTAAAAGAAATTCAGAGATAACTTAAGTATATTTGGATCCATCCAGGACACTGGTGGGGTATTTGGATTCATCCGGTACGCCGGTGAGGTATGATTGGACCTTGAGGTATTATTTTGGGCTCATCCAAGACGCTGGTGGGATATTTGGACTCATCCGGGACGTCAGTGAGATATGATCGGACCCGCAGGAATTGTTTGGACCTATCTGGTTATGCCAGTAGGGATTGTTTGGACTCATCTGGTACGCCGTTGAGGTACGATTGGACCTACTGGGATTATTTGGACCCATCCAGGGCACTGGTGGGGTATATAGGTGACTTACTTGGGACGCCAGTAGGGCATTTTATGAAATCTTTTAAATGACGCATTTCTGTTAAAATGTAGATATGCATTTTCATCATTTGGATTATGTTTAATTGTGCATTTCTGAATGTGAAATTGTTATTTCATAAATGTTTTTGCTCAAAGTTCCTCTTTAGGTTATTTTTAATATACATTCTTTAGAAAATAGTTATATCTTCCAACTATGATTATTTTTAGGACCATGATGATCACTTATTGACTAGTCAAGCTCATCAAACTGTTATGAATCCTTTTTCGAGTAATGGCAATCTTATCATGCAGCAGGAGTAGCTTGGTAGAAATGATAATCAAGATCAAATATTTTTGTAACTTTTGGTTCTATCAAAATTGTAAAATCTTCATGTTGACATAAGTTGAAAATGTACTTTGTACAGTTGGAAAACTTTTGTATGGACTTTCCTGTTAATATTTGTTATGAGTAGACTTTGTACAAACTCTTAGAAATAGAAAAATATCAGGCCTTCATATTAATACCAGTTGTGAACCGATTTTGTATAGATTAAAATTACATTATTTGATGCAATACAAATATACAAGTAGGAATTTTAAATTTGAATTATTTGATGCAATACAAATATACAAGTAGGAATTTTAAATTTGTTCTATATATAGATAGTATAAAAATGGCCTGTCGCACCTCAAGAGTGTTAGTGAACTTGGGGTGTGACAGAACCGGCTAGTGGCCGGTTCAGGTTTTGGCCTGATAGGGTGATCAACCGGTATTTTAGAAAAAGTTAAAAATTAAAAAAATATATATATAAATTCTTAATAGTAAATAATTTGAAATGTAATGATTTTTAAATATTCTTTACATTATTTTAAAGATTAAAAAAAAAATTTGGTCATTAATACTCACTTTTATATTTTCCCATCTTTTTTAGAAAATTTTAAAAAGAGCCTCTAGAAAATATAAAAGGGGTTAAAATCCAATTTTTTCATTAATTTTTAACTTCATTTGAATGTTTTTTGTTTTAATCATTCTTTATATGTTCTTCATATTTTAGTAGATTTTTTTTTTTTTTTAACACCTTTTTTACCGTCTGGGACTTGCCCGGTTAGAGCTGTTGAATTGGCCGGTTTACCGGTTATGCTGGTTAAACTGCTTCTAGGCCCATATCCAGTTAACCGTTTCGGTTCAATTTTGCGAACACTGCATGTGCATCGCTGTATGTGACTCTCAATGTGCTTAAAATCTTAACGGTAGATATAAATAGATATAAAGGTACCTGAGCAAGATTCTTTTATTACTTCTAATCATGAAACATTGAATGCAACGGAGGGTATTTTTTGCATGATGAAAATGGATGGTGTGAAACCCAGTTGTATCACTTAGCTATCTTTTCAATGGATAGAGTAATGGAGGATCTGAAATACATGCATGATATTGTGATAGATGGGTAATTCGGGGTTATTCAGGATAACCCACTTTTCAACATCATCTTAAGTGCATATGGCAGTGCTGGAGATTTGGAAATGATGAAGATGTTTTTAATGATGAAGAAAAGCAATGCAAGCCCAATAATGTAACACCCGAAAAAGTACGCGCTGCCCGTGAATGAGAGGTGAAGAGGAAATGAGGCAAATGGACAAGCATAACTCGAGTAGTTAATTTAACTTTTTTTTTTGGAATCTTACAACTTTATTTATATCATTGTTATTCCACAATTGTTGGTGAGAAAGACCGCCTCCTCATAAAATCCATCACTAACATCATTTTTTGATTCATAGTAGCTCTATCATACGACTTGATTAAAACTTAATCGTCTGAATCATAGTAACCGAGGACAAAAACGTGAGATGTTCCAGGAGTAGAAACGAGAGCGCGGAGTGAATCTAGCTTGAAGTTCCCTGGGCAGCAGAGCGAGCTTCATACATGGCCTTCGGATAAGAGTGAGTTGCATGACTTATAGGGAGCGGAACACATTGCTATCAGGACGGGAGTGGGTTCCCTATCAAAAGGGATCACATTGCGCCTTTCTTAGGATCGAGGTTTTCAGAGTTCACTTTTTCTATATATTGTAAAATGGGAGCGAGTTCCATTAGATATCATGTTTAACACTTTGCAAATCCGTGGTTCCAAGGAATCAATGTAATAAAAAATCATGGCATTGAGACTGCCTTTGAATTTTTCACGTCAAATTCAGCAAACATCAGTATTTTTGACTACATTGGAGCATGATTTCATACCGAATTTAGTGAAAAACCTTACTGTGATGCATTGGAGTATGATTTCACAACAAATTCAGTAAACAACATTCTTGTGGTATACTGTGCACAGCTACCCCTTAATTATACAATACCTTCTCTAAACTGGCACTCGATGTTGGGCAAGATTTTTCCTTCTCAAGTCTACACTATTGACACTCAATGATGTGCTAGATTTCCCATTTCGACTAAGTTTGTAATCGACGATTGAGCACATGTATTGCGCTCATTCACAAGCATATTGTACATTCCTCCCTCAGTCAAAAGAATCAAAACAGCACACGAGGTTGACTGCTTTAGGATAAAATTCTGGGAACCATATAGCAATTATTAGATGATTTGAGGAAAACCGAATACTATAATTGAATAAAATAAACTTTGTAGGCGTAGGTTGCTCCCATCATAGGATACTCGGTTCCTGGTATGATGGAATCGTGGTTCCAAGTTATATTAGAGCCATGATCTTGCGCATGCGTCCCATTTGCTAGAAAACCCGATCCCAAATAAAAGAATCCAATTCCCATAACTCCAGGTACGATATCCAAATATGCAAGGAAACATCTGGAATTGAGATCTGGTCACTCAATGTGCAAGATCGTGATTCGAGGGTAGGAGCAGACTCCAACATGGGTGCTCCCGGTAATTATGGTCAGAATAATGGCTCGACACCAATATGATGAAATTCATCATACAACTTCTACATTTCTTCATCGGTCCATAGTTACCGCAAACCCTGATAAGAGAGTTCATAGTGTAAAGATCTTGTACGCAATAAGAGACTTTTCCATATTTTTGACATCCTGCCTTGACATATGCATCAATCATACAATTGTAAGAACAGTGTGTGGATGGGACATTGATCCAAAGGTCGAGTACGGTACGAAGAAGTGCTCCAAATTTATGAGGCTTTAGAAGCCAATTAAATAATAGATAGAATTTCTCTTAGATTCGAACCATATAAAAGCGTAGAACTAGAATAGAAATTTTTTGTTTCCTGCTCACCCATATCCTTGCTTTTCTATCAATCTCTAATTCTGATCTTCCTCCCCGAGGTGCAACCAAATAATAGGGAATTTCCTCAAAGACCCCACTGATAAGATTAGATTGGCACATTTTAAATCAATACCTGATGAGAACTACATACATGTGTTCATTTCATCAATTACAGAAACGCTTCGTCAGTATAATCACTAAGGACATAAGCACCCAAAAGTGGTGTCGACATTAACTGTTCGTTTGAGTCCTTCAAGAAGCATGCTTTGGAAGATCTCCATATTTGCTCGCTCATGTCTTTTACATGAGTCAAGCATTTAAATAAGTTGGACGTGATATTTGGGATGATACAAAAGTTGCCGCAAGGAGTAGTTCAAAAAACTGCAAATATGCGCAATAAAATAATATCCTGATCAGTGAGATGAACATCACATGCAGGAATTCTTGTGGTTTACATCATATCAAAGTTTATTCATGTGTCAAATATCATAAAATGTTCCCTGACTATGTATTACCAATATTAAAAGGACAATTTGTTCACACAGATATTAAATTTACAGGACATATTTAAGATTACAAAGGTATAAGATGTAGTCTGGACTCTAAATAGTATCTGCAAGGAGTATAGTTTCTATTTTGGGCAATTTCTTATGAATATTTCTTCCTTCTACCATGATTATTATATCATATATGAGGACCATGTGGCTCACTCTAACGCAATGCGAATATTTGCAAAAATGGTCTTGTCACCTTTGAAAGCATTTCTTCTAATAGGGAAACCTTCTTTCTAGTAGGTCTAGTACCATTCAGTGTATTAAAAGTCAGCCACAATGACCGACTAGGCAGGGGAATCCTAGGCAACTCACCATAGGCAGTGGACCCCTAGGCCAGAGACTAGTCAGCCTAAGTGCCACCAAGCACCAAGCGCTCGCCCCCAAGCACCTATCGGAGGGAAAAAACATACATTAGGTGGGCGGAAAAATTCTTTTTCCTAGGGATGGACTCAAGGCTAGGTGGTCAAGTGGTGGGTTGGCACGACATGACATCTTCAGTTCCATTCCTACAATGTGGTAGGGAACTAATCCCCATTGAATTACCCAAAGAAAAAAAGAGTCTTTCTCCTCCCTCAAAAGGGGTAAGGGGTTCGCATGAGGACCATTTGAGAAACTTCCGGAAACCTCTAGGTTTTTATTTTTTATTTTAATCAAATTTTTTTTTCGGTTTGAACAAAATTTTAAAACTTGAAGTATGAAATTTCCAAGTTTGTGAGACCTAAAGAGTTAAAGAGTTTTGTTATCAACACTCGTTAATTCGGTGAATTTGTAATTAGGGTAATTGACGTTGTCTTATTTTTTTTCTTATTGCTTTTTTTTGTGGGGTAAGGGAGGAGGCAAAAAGTACCTAAGAGAGCAAGGAAATTATGAGGAGAGAGAAATTATGAGAGAGAAAGAAGTGATGACAGAGAAAGCACCAATAAAAGCAACGAAATCATGAGAAAAGAATCAAAGATGGAGCAAGGTTATGATGAGGAGAGAGACAGAGAGCAGAGTGAAAAAAGATGAGGAGATAACAATGAGAACAAAAAGTACCAAAGCTCTTTAACTACAATAGTAGAGTTAGTGAGCCTATACTTTGTTTGATAACTCTTAGACACCTACAACTTACATAGTCGTTTCACTTACGGTTTTCTCCCTTAAAGCATGCTCCACTATTTCATAAACCTCTTCCTATGAAGAATTCATAGGAAATGGCGAGCACCCCAAATGGAGACCACATAAAGTAGGAAGAGTCACAGTGGTGACCTCAATTGCCAGCTCCACACCACGACAAAGATAAAGAGGGACAGAGTGGTTCTAGAGAGAGAGAATGAGCAAGCTCAATATTAGAGAAACAAAGGAAGATCTCAAATTTTTTTTTTTTGCAAAGAGAGATGTGGTTTGTTCCACAAATCTTATTTTAGAGAAAGGATAGATCAGCTTTCTACTGTGGTTTCAGGGGGAGAGAGAGCGTGTGCTTTTGGAGAGAGGGTGAGCTAAATAGGCCCGTCATTTGAGAGAGTGACTTTTTTATTATAAAGATAATGGGAGAGCTCAACCAGACCTATTTTGGCAAGAGGAAGGGACACAAAATCTACCCTATTTTACAAAGAGAAATTGAGAGCGCAGCTTTCTATCATGTGCATTGTTTAAAAACAAACCTCCCAACACCTAGGCACCCAAAGGGGCTTAGGCCGCACACATTGTCTTGGGCTGCACACCTAGTCTTGGGCTTGTTTAGAGAGGGGATGAGCTCAATAGGCCCCTGCATTTGAGGAGAAGGGCTCCTGTATCATATCATAGAGATAACAGGAGAGCTCAATCAGCCCTATCTTGGAGAGACGAAGAGAAGTAAAATCTACCCTATTTTAGAGAGAGAAAGGGAAAGCTTAGCTTTCTACAAATCGGAATGATTTGAAATTTAGAGCGTGTGTACATAAAAAATTGGTGAATCTTCAAAAAATATAAAAAAAATATTTTATATCAAACAAATTGACCAAAATACCCATGTAAGGTTTCGGGGGTATTGTGGTTAATTCTATTTTACGGATTATTTTTTATATTTTTATTAGGTGCGCCTTAATGAGAAGAACATACACATAAAATTTCAAGTGATTTGGATTTCTAAAAAATAATTAAATTTCAAACACATAAAGAGGTCGTGACCATCAGATTGGCCTAGATTCAATCTGGGCCATTGGTGTTTACTGTAGCGGTCAACTAGTGGGCGTACTGAATCATAGTATAATGCAACGACACTTCTAGAAAATCATGTTTGTGGTATTTGTATGACCCCAAATTTTGTACACACTCTCTTCATCTCAATAATCAATTCCCTAAAGAGAAAAAGTTCAATTTGAACCCTGGATATGGACAAAGTGAGTCCCTTGCAAAAACGAATGTAGACCATTTATTTTGTGAATTTCAAGATCTTAGCCTTAATGAACTCAAAATCATTTTTTTTAAGAAGAAAAATTGTTCATCTAATGATACTAAAGCTGTCCAAAAAAAATGGAAATGTACAAATCCTTTTAAAGCCTAGATCTAAGCATCGCACCAAAATGAACGGTCGATGCTAATTGGGCTAAAAAAATACTTCTAGTTTGTGTTTTCAATTTTTTATGATTGTTCATTAGAATGAAAAGAGTGTATATTTTAAAATTTGGATCAAACAAATGGCCAAAAGATGGTTTGTTAAA
>NW_006497767.1:2511608-2573647 GCF_000471905.2 Amborella trichopoda
TAACGGTAAGGTAACGGTAACGGTAACGGTAACGTAACGGTAACGTACGGTAGGTACGGTTACGTTACGGTTACGTACGGTACGTCGTACGTCGTACGTACGTACGTAGAGAGAGAGAGAGAGAGAGAGAGAGAGAGAGAGAGAATCTCAAGAGATGGGACATTCCCCCCATTTTTTTATGGGAAAGAGAACAAAGATTTTAAGTCTACGAGATATGGTGTTTGGATAGGGTCCATCCCTTTCTATAGTGCTTGAACAAATCTAGGGTTTTTTAGAGTTTTCCTTGACTTGCCACTCATATAAGAATGAATATGTACCATTGATCATGGGTGACTTATAAGGTGAGAGAGATGAGCTCTCCATTCCATGGATGGGCCATCAACATCTTATGGAATGTGCTAGAACCACTCATATGAGATTGAATATGCACCATTGATCTTGGGTGACTTGTGGGGTAAGGGATATGAGCTCTCCATTCCATAGATGGGTCATCAACATCCTATGGAAGTTGCTAGAACCATTATATCTCACTTCCTAAACCATTTTTCTATCAATTAATTCAAATAAGAAATAATATATTATAATATTACCTTTTCTTATTTTATGCATAAACCCTCTCATACATACCAAAATTTCATTCAAAATTTCCTCAAGGCTTAAGCTTTCTTGAAACAATACAAACTCATATCTCAAACTTTAGAGCTTGATCTCACAAAATAGAAACTATCCTAGGTGGGGTGTGCCACCCATTGTGGCACCTAATAGGCCCCACCTAATTTGCTATGGTGGCCCCAAAAGTCCTATTTGGCCTCCTATATAATTATATTATTTTTTATTTTTAGAAAAATATAAATCATTATTTGAATATTTAAATCATTATAAAATCAATATATATGTTTTTATTTATCCAAATTTGATAAACAAAATATTTAGAGATTTAAAAAAAATTCAACTAACAATACTAAAAATCATATATTATTAAAATAGATAAAATTTAATACTTTAAATGGGAAAATATCTATATGGTCTAGGAATCAATATGCACTAGGGCACTTCATCTCCAACTGCGGACTATGGACCACACATGCTTTATTAAACTAACCTAACATTGCCCATGACCCACATTCCATGAAGGGGATCCTTAGTGGGTCGTCAGAGTCTAGCCAATAGGCAAAGGGACGCAGTCCCACTATATGGATTTTAGTTCCCACTGGAGATGAAACTTAGGTCATCCTGACCTGATGCAATCCATTGCTCAATAGTGCACAAGTGGTATCTCTTGCATATGCACACGCTTCACCCTTGAAAGGTGGTTCGCGTTCCCGAAAATGGCTATCAATGTGCATATCGTGTGATGATACAAATGAAAAGTTTTGGCTCTGTCTCTTAAAGCCTCCATCACACACAAGGGTTACACAGTCCCTCAGCTTTTATCTGGGCATACTTCGACCTCATCAAGGACTAATCGACTAAGCCCTCATCGATTATAATTCTATGCCCAGGTACCTTGGGTTTTTCCCAACCAAACTGACCTAGCACATTAAGCACAGTCTAGTATCAGTAAACATCGTTTGCTTAGTATGGTCTACATAGGACCATACTTTCACTGAGTTCAGGTTCCACTATATCAATAAATTCATGTACAAGCACTCATAAGGCCTTTAATGGCCACACACCCAGTAGTTGCAGCCTTTAGGTCACCGCATCGAAATCATTTCATTTGATGCAAGTTCTTTATTAATGTCTTAAATTTTATATAGAAGTTCCATCCTGAGGCTTTTCTCACATGTAATTTATAAAGTTGTACCTTACAGAGGGTGCCATTGAGAACAAAAGTTATAAACAAAAAAAAAAAAGAAAAAAAGAAAGAAGCAAGAGAAAAAAAAGGAAAAAAATCTTTATTTATACAATAATCAAATCATCCCTCATATTTGATGGCCCAATTTTTAATGTTTACTCATTGTATTGTAATTTAGCCCCACAAAATCCCAACACTGTATTTATATTTCTACGTACAACGAGACGCTCAATATTTGATAACCTGACCTTCTCTTAATAGATTCAGTACAAGAATTCAAGCATTTGCTATCATATTGGAACCTACTTTCGACAACTTCCTTGTTAACATGAAGAACCTCAAATTTACATCATAAAACACTTTCTTAAAACCTTTTTGTCTTTTGATAGAGCGCAAGAGTTGAACAAAGAATATGGCTTTGAATCTCTCTGTAACAATAAATTTTTGAGAATATATCATTTTCACCTGAGGAAAAAATATGTGGGTGAAAACTTACGAAGCCCGTTTTACTGCTAATATATGAAAAAGCGAATATTACATAAGATTTCTTGGCAGGCCAAGGATGACCCAGGCGTAGACTGATAATTGTTTCAGCCAAAAAGCCCAGGCCGAGTCTAGCTTGTTGGCTGCATGCCTGACCTCGCAGCCCTAATCATGACCATGGGGTTTATCACTTTCAAATAAATGGGATAGATGAACAATTTATTTAATTTAATTGTTCATTTAATTAAGGTGTGAAGTAGACTAAGTGCTTCTATTACGGTTTAACTTAAGCAATGGAGTTGTGATGACCATATGATCATATTATACCACCAATATGAAAGGTAAAATAGTGACAAGGGATTTTGTGCCTTGACGCTGTTTATCAATATTACAAGATCATTATCCGTTGTGACAATTCACTTGTAGCTATTAGGTGTCAAAGTAGGTAGCTTTGAAATTGTCCTAAAGTTAAAAAAAAAAATTAGGCATGTAGAAAATAAGAGTCTATTTTTTGTGTTTTTCTTTGAGGTTGGTCACAGGGCTTTAGAGATTAAATCCCCAAATTTGGTGATCCAAAAGATTTTTCTTGTATATGTTTTGCTCTGGTAGATGGATAATATATTCCCTCACGAGTATGAAATATTTTGGCATAACAAGTTCGATATCTCTAACCAACTTGAAGTTAGATCTCAAAAAACATAATCGCACCAAGAAAAAATTACCATGCAAACTTACAACTCTCTACGGACCATAACCCAAAACCCACAACCCACAAAATTCACGTGGTTTACCTTAATCTGCCTTGTGGGCTACTTGGGAAGAATTGTATTTTATTATTATGAGATAATAATATTAACAAAATGAAAATCAAGATTTTTGGTGAACAAAAATTACTACTTTATACGGAGAGAATATTTTTCAACTCCCTTAGTATAAAATTGTATTTTCATTAAAAATAAAATTCTTAGTTAGAAAATTCAAAAAATTAAAAAGTTACATAGACTTACTTTATTATTTATAAAAGTAATTTAATCCTAGTCCTATACGTATGTAAATCTTATATATGATGATATAAGGAGATATCCCTATCAATCACTTATCGTTAGAAAATATTTTTTAAATGGTTAAATTTTGAAATCCAAAAAAATCATTTGATAAGTTAATTTTTATCTTTTACGTGCAAACAAACCTTATCTATTAGTAACTATGACGTTAATGTAATTTAGTTTTCAAATGCATTAAATTTAAATAAAAAATAAATAATTTCCAGAACTAAGTCATGACCTTTCATTTCGACCGCTACGATTAAATAAATGAAATGAAATGAAAGTAACAAATTCTATAAGTGATTTAAAAATTTATGTGTGCCTCTATGGCCAAAATCTCAATTGCTAATACTTTAACTATGTTCCAAATTTAAACAAAAAAGTCAAACAAAAAATTGATACCCCATGAAATAATGTTTTCATCAATGTGTTTGATTTCCTTACCGTAGTTTGCTTATGAAAATTAGTTGAAATAAACTTAAATAGGATTAGTGAAACTTTCATCTGGATTAAATGAGTAGCTTTCTTTGAGTAGTCGTCAAAGACTGGAGAGAGAATGAGAGAGAGGAAACAAAAATATATAGAGAGCAAGGTAATGGAGAAATAAAAGGAAATGTATGGAACAACTTGCACTTGCCTTCGGTTTGGAGCTTTAGACTCACCATTGAAAGAGAAAAGAAAATGGGGAGAGAGAGAGTGATGAGACTTTCTTTTAGAGAGGGTAAAAGCACCTCCCTGAAAGCAGGGGGCAATGGATTTGGACCCAACCCGGGACCTGGTGTCTAGACCCGACTCGTGTTAGAGCATGGGTCCAAAAATTAGACTTGGTAGGTAAGTTCCTGGTCTAAGTAAGGGACACGAATACTGTTCGGATCCGGATCCGGGTCTATGTATCCATGACCCAAATAGCATTATTATTTAAATAACATATAATGTATAATTTTTAATAATATTTAACCAATATTTTAGTAACTAGTTGTAATATTTAAATAAGGGTGCGGTTTGCATAGGTTGCAACCTTGAACAATCCAATTAAGGCGCAACTCTAAATTTTATCATAAATGTAATTTTAATGTAAAAAATTATTAGGATGGTTTGAGAATCTATTTTCATATTTAATTATAAAATTTAAACTCTAAAAGAATTCAAATTAAAAAGATCTATAAACACAAAAAAAACCTTGAAAATGAATGGTTCTGATAATGTGTTGCAAGATACATTATTTTGCGAACTCGAAATCTCTTTTTCTTTTCACATTCATACATCACGATATTAAGATGAACAATTACAGAGTTTTCTAACATCCTAACAACTTTTTATGATGGATTTTTATGGTGCACCTTTAATTCTACATTTTAGGGTTGCAACCTTATATAAAAAATTTCTTTTAAATAACACATGTACATATTTACAATAATAGTTAAATATATTTTTATTTACTTTTGGGTTGGGTCTGGGTGCAAGTCCAGTCGGGTCTGCGCCGACCCATCCTAACCCCAACTAGAAAGTTAAAAATTGTTTGTGAGCTAATTTAACCATGATTAACTTGGTGTCATTAATGCTTGTTAATGGTGGTTAAGGTGAGGCATTAATGCCATAAATGTTTTCTCCCCTTGGCACCCTTCACTTTCAACGGTGCTCAAAATATCCTTCACTTTCAAAAAATAATGATCAAAATATCCTTAAAGTATGTTACATGTTTAATTGGAGTGCTGAAGAAATAAACAAAGTCTATTTTGCCCTTGATGGGAGGGACAATGGCAAAGTTGGAAAAAATTATAGGGGTTCAGTACAAAATTTACGCTCTGAGAATTAGGATTTGAAGAATTTATAGTGGGCCACAGCAGGTAAAAGACAGAAATATTGTTGGAAAACAATAAAATGGTCGAACCGCATCAAATGGTTAAATCAATCAAAATTTGAACAAGTGGTTATTGGTTAAGAGTTAAGATTATTTCACTTAGTTAAATCCTTAAATATTTTATAAAAATGCCCGAGTTACCAAACTCTAACAAATGACGAGATTTTTTATAATTCGGCCACATACGTTACTCGAGTTAAAAAACCTAAATAATGTTGCTTTTTCAAATTCCAAACTCCTAGCATATTATTTCATCAAAAAATTGTGCTCCTGGTTTTTGTGGAACTAAGAATAAGGGGGCGGCATCTTCATTTTTGAACTCAAGCGGCGAAAAAGGGCTAACCAAAATTATTGTGCTTATTCCAAATTCTATACCTTCATTAAGGTTATTTTTAGTGAAAAATATAGGTTCAAGATTTGAATCCAAAGATCAAAACAATATATTTTTTAATATTTTCTATCATTTTGGCAAAGATTGGAAAGTGTTTTGGCCCTTGAATACTTATTTTTATAATTTCTTCTTTTTTGATTATTTCTAAAATAACCCCCCATCCCAAATAGATGTTTTCAAAAAAAAAATTTCACGACATTTTTTTACCTCACTTTGACGTATTTTATATAATTTTACTTTAAACAAAAAAATTTATTTTCTAGATTTTAAAATTTTTTAACACTTTTTGGATTGACCGGACTTCGCTCGACACCGATTAACTTGGACTCGGTCTGAGTTACTTAGCTTATCCATAGGTCGAGCAACGTAGCGGAGCCATAGTTTTACTCACTGGAAATGACGAGTTTGTTTGAGATTACAAACATAGAAGATAGCAATTTACGTATTTTTAATCAAACTTGGGGGTATTCAGATGGAAACATTTTTATATATTAGTCAAATTGTAGCACTGCGAGGCACGGTTGCAACGGACCCATGCGACGATCCGACATCAGGATCTTGAGTCATGGCCTCTCAAAGAATTGAATGTTCTTCGTTTTAAAATCTGAATTTTCATGTTTCGAACGCATCTTCGTTTTAAAAATTCTCCCGTTTTGGGCCACGCCATGACGCGTGTCATTTGTCAAAACAAGCATATCATCGAGATCCAGCTCATGTCTGAATTTGAGCTTACAAATAATTTTGACACCAAATTTTGGGTTTCAAATCCTCTCTTAAACTCTTACTATTAACAAAACAAATATAAATTAAATATTACCAATAAAAATGACCAAAATACCCCTAAAATATTCAAGGGCTAATTTGATCAATATATTTGATCGAAAAACTATTTTTAATATTTATTTTAGCTATGCCCCACTGATAACATAGCACGTACCAAATAAAATTTGTGTAAACAAAATTAAAAATTAAATAGTCTAAGGCATTGGATCTAAGATAAATAGAGAAGGCATTAATACTGGATAAGAACAAGCTTGCCAAGATTAAAGAAAAGGAGAGCGTAAATGTTAAAAATGGAGAGAGGGTCATATCCCAAGGTGGTTAGTGAATCATAGCTATATATGGTTAGTCATTTATTAGGTAAAGTAGCGCAACCTTCACTTATATAGATACAAAAGGGCATCTCTATCCCATACCCAATCCCTTGCAATTATCTCCCTCACATTCCAAGGCTTCTAACAGGTTTAACCACATCCTTTTTTTTTTCTTGAGTTGTTCATTCTCATCCCTTTAGTTCTTTTTTTATTGAATTAAAACAAATCCAGCCAAAGTCCAAAGGCTATATTGCTTGATTGCCATATCATTTCCCTATATCCTACCAATTTAATGTCCAGTAGCCTTTTGCTCAGTCCTGGGCACATCATGTATAAATCTTGATCAATAGAATATTTCTACCAAAAGCCCAAGTAGTTCATAGGGTTTCCTTACTACTAAAAGACAACCCAAAGTATGGTTTTGGAGAGAAAATTATTGAACTAGCTCTTGTTTTCTTAGGTGTCTAGCAAAAGCAGTTTTTTATTAATTCTTTAACAAGAGAAGACTAGAATATTATCTTTTCTTCTAATGGCCGACGAGGATGAGATTGAAGATCCGAACATCAGTTCTTCGAGCATGGAGAGTATGAAGGAATTTGTGATATTGGAATAGAGAACGTCACACCCAAGTAGTATAGAAATGAGAAAAATCCCACCTACATGACGTGAAGATGTGTATATAATGGAGTAGGGATGTGTAAGAATGAGCTTCATGTGGATGTAAAGATGATGAGTGGCATGTTCAAAATCAGGCTTGGGATTGAATGGTAGCGGTTGACATAAGTAACGCTACATTTCAAGTACTATTCCTACCACCAAACTATTAATGCAAAAGGATCTCGGAAAATAAAATCCGATCTGCAACAAGCAAAGTGAGCAATAAACAAGATTAGTGAAGTTTTGAGGATTGTTTCAAGCCTGATTATATACTAGGCCAATAATTATAATGTGCATTCGCCACTCAGAGAGAAGCTGAAGTGAACCATCATCCAAGTGCAATGAGGACTCTGCAGGGCTTATAATTGTTCAAGCCAAACAATATATGCGACAAACTTATAGATATTACGTGGGTGACAATAATTTTCGTGTATGCATGCATGCATCTATGGGCATGGTTTTATATACATGCGAGTAAGTTCATCATATTCTAGAAAAAGTGTTACTATATTCCTCTAATAACATCGCTCTGTCTATGTGAAAGAAGAAAACAATGCATGTTTTCTTTTTAAATAAGTAGTTATATGATACAATTTAATTTTCCTAAAGCTTGACAAAAGGAAGAAATTTTACTAATCTATGTCATTGTAAGAGGAAATACCTAGTAATTTTTTGAAAGCAACTACAATGACGTTCACTTTTACAATTCCATTACTTGTTGTCCTCAGCTTTTACCGGTGTCTCATTGTATCCAACATTTTTTTCTTACCACAAAATGAAAAAAGCAAATTAAAAAAAAAGAGCGATAATCATCAATCTATAATCACCACAATCAAATTTGTGAAAATCCAAGAAACTAAATGATATATGTTCTTGAATAAAGGGGGAACCAGTCTTGGGCTTGATTGTTTAGTGGTTGACTATTGCATTACTACCATCCAATGTTCAAATACTGCATCCGAGTTCGTATGCTGCCGTTAAACAACAACAAAAAAGAAGAATAAAAGTGATGATCAAGCTCAATCTTCTACAACAAACCCAAGATTACAAAGGCATTTTCAAAGAACTTCACTATCATGTCTTTTGTTAGAACAATGGCTTTCCTGGACACAGATCAGTCCGAGCCTTTGTTGTTGGCCTCAGGCCTGACTTGATTGCCATCCCTAATCATGACCATGGGGTTTATTCAATTCAAATGGGATAGTTGAACAATTTATTTAGTTCAATTGTTCATTTAATTAAGGTGTGACGTAGACTAAGTGCTTCTATTACGGTTCAACTTAGGCAATGGAGTTGTGAAGACCATATGATCATATTATACCATCAATATAAAAGGTAAAATAGTGACAAGGAAAAACCCTATTTTTCGGAGAAAAGGAGAAAAACAACACATACACACACCTATAAATACCCATTTTAGCAATTTAAAATCAGATAAGGAAAAAGAAAGAAAATGTAAGACAGAAAACCATAACTCACCGGCAATGTCATGGCCATGAAAAAATGAGAGGGTCTCCTTAAAAAATACCTTCACTGCACTCACAATATGTATAGCAACAAAAGATTCAACAATTGAATTTGCAAAAATAGTTATAAGAACACGCTCCTTCAGATAGAAAGCCCATGGATTTAAAACAAATCCCCAATGAGCATGCACCCTTCCAAGAAGAAGCGGCGAGGGAGTAAAATAGCAGCCATGGAGGCTGTCAGGAGGCACATCAGTGATTTGTATTGAATCAAAAGTTATAGTTAAATGCTCAGTTTTAAACCAGAAGAATTGGTTGAGGAAGTTAGGGCGACTTGCTTGAGAGGTAAACCCTAGATGCTTTTAGGGAAGATGTTGGGTTCATGTGTTGTTTAAAAAAGGGTTTGAATAAAGAAAGCTCGAGTGAATAGAGTGAGAGAGAGCGTAGTTGGGGTCATTGACGTGTGTAAAGATGAGGCAAATGCATCTGACCTGAATTTTGTTCTCTATGTTTAAAGTAGAGGCCATCAAGAGGGGGAGAGAGAGAGAGAGATTGTGTGCCGCTATAGATTGTGTACATAATTTTTGTCCTTCTCGTCTCTAGAAGGAAAATAGGTTCTCTCACGATAGCACACCCCCAATCCACTAAAATCCAAAGGGATTGTGTGCCTTGACGCTATTTATCATTATTACAAAATCATTATTAGTTGTGACATTTCACTTCTAGCCATGAGGTGTCAAATTAGATGGCTTGGAATTGTCATAAAGTTAAAAAAATAAATTTAGGCATGTAGAAACTAAGAGTTAATTTTTTGTTTTTTTTTGAAGTAAATCACCAGGCTCTAGAGATTATATCCCCAAATTTGGTGATCCAAAAGATTTTTCTGGTATGTGTTTTGCTCTAGGGAGTAGATGGACAATATATTCCCCCAGGAGTAAGAACTATTTTGGCATAACAAATTCGACATCTATAACCAACTTGAAGTTAGATATCAAGAAAGATAATTGCAGCAAGAAAAATTTACCATGTAATAAATTTAGAAAAATAATATAAAAAAAGTAAAATCCAAATTCAACTCTCTACGGACCATAACCCATAAACCACAATACACAAAATTCACGTGATTTACCTTAATCTCCCATGTGGGCTACTTGGGAAGGATGCTATTTTATTATTATGGGGTAATAATATTAACAAAATGAAAATCAAGATTTCTGGTGAACAAAAATTACTACTTTATCCAGAGAGAATATTGTTCAAATCCCTTAGTATAAAATTGTATTTTCATTAAAAATAAAATTCATAGATAGAAAATTCAAAAAATTAAGAAATTGAATAGACTTATTTTATTATTTATAAAAGTAATGTAATCCTAGTCCGATATGCATGTAAATCTTATTTATGATGATATAAGGAGATATCCCTACCAATAACTTATGGCTAGAAAATATTTTTTAAATGGTTAAATTTTGAAATCCAATAAAATCATTTGATGAGTTAACTTTTATCTTTTACGTGCAAACAAACCTTATCTATTAGTAACTATGACTTTAATGTACATTATTTTTCAAATGCCTTAAATTTAAATAAAAACATTAAATAATTTACAAAAATCAAGTGTTGACCTTTCATTTTGACCCCTACGATTAAATAAATGAAATGAAAGAAGCAAATCCTATAAGTGACTTAAATTACAAATCATAATTGCACTTACTTTACAACGTAGAATTTTTGGTTTCTAGAATTCACAAATTACAAATCTAGTTATGTTCCTAGTAGAACTAGAATTATTAGTTTCTAGAATATTTGTTCTACAGGGTGTTATAAATAAAGTGTTGCGGTCCATATTTGCGAACAACATAAATTGGAGTTTGCCTTCCTCTTTGAGGTGTTCTCTTCTTACTTCTTACAGATTATTTGATTAATTGGGGCACATAAAACTTTGACTCTTTTGTGCAGATAAATTCTCCACAAAAAAGAAGAATTCTCAAAAAGGGAAAAAGAACAAAAGTCTAGTTTCAGTGGGCTGAAAAATTTTCCAGAAACTTTCTTTGAGTAAATTGTGCCTGTCTAGATAAGGGAAAGAAGAAGAGATCGAAGAAGATGGACAGATGGTTCTACGGAGAAAGAGATTTCTTATTGGCCATTGCTGCAGGATTTTGAAGAGTTCCGAAGATGGAGAAATCATGATTTACAATTAGAAAGATAACCGGATTATGAAGTTGAAGCCAAAGATATGTATCGCTGGTAAAACCGCCATGTGGGTATTGCTTGTTCAGTCCACAGTTCTCCTACTTCTTCGACATGGGCATTGAAGATGACTGTATAGGGAGTGTCGGAGCATTAATATAGGATTTAAGCTGTCCATCAAAAACTTTAAAAAGTAATTATTTTAGGGATAATAATTAAAAAAAAAAAGTTTCATTGCAATAAAAGGACATGGATTGTTCCTTGCGCCTTGGATCTATTAATTTTTACTTTGTATGCAAGAATAAAAAACCATAAGGAAATTCATAACTAAACATTAAACTTCATTAATTAACATTAGGGGCGGTTTGGATCCATAGAAAGAGATTACTGGAAAAATCTATTTGAATTACATCCCGTATCCATTTTGGAAATTGTCAGTTTTTTTAATATATTAGTGAGAATGAAGGTCATAACCTTTAACTAAGGCTCAAAAAGGTACTGTACCTATGACCCCAACCTCCAGTCTGTCAAAAGTAAATAAAAAATACAAGACATCTTTGGTTTATATGGTGAGCAATCTAAACATTTGCGTTTCTAAACACTAAACCTAGATGATCTTGATGAATAACTTTCAAAAATATTATATGTTATAGGACCATTTATTTTTAGTACAAAGCGATTGCAATCACTTTTAGCCATTGGGTTCGTAAAGTGCTAGATCCGGTTAATAATTGAGGAGGTATTCATTGGAATATTTTCGTTGCACAAATTCATTTTATTTTCCAGAGAATTTTTAGAAAATTGTTCTTATGTTGAAAATTAAGTAATAGTCCTATATATTTCATGTTTTACACTTAAATTGCATTTGTTTGAAAATATATAGTGTTATTTTAGTATTATCTCTTTTTTAATACATCAGATTAAGTTTAAATTTGACATATTAACCCTTCTCATCTTCAAACACATAAAAGATGTTTTTAAATTAATGTAAAATAAATAAAATTATTGAAATACCTCTGAATAATATAGGGGTATTCTGGTTATTTGCTATTATTGAATTATTTTCTCAATATTGTGATGGTGAAATGTACGGATATACCAAAATTTAACTTAACCTATCTATAAAAGAAAAAGAAAGTTAAAACACATTATAAGCTCTTGAAAAGTGAGATCTGATTGTAAAATATAAATAAAAATAAAGCACATTTTAAACTCTCAAAAAGTGAGACTTGATTGCAAAATATGAAAGATAAATATGATGAATATCTACCTAATGCTAAGATAAATAAAACTATTTTTTATTTATTTTCAGCAATGAAAAGTGAAAAACTCTCCATTGTTTTTTGTCAGTAACTATTGGGCTTAGAAACGCAAGCCAATTCTAGGCAGGGTACCAAATTTAAGCTTTTGAACACCACTATGACTTATCCTTGTAGACTTTTTACTATCTTTTGAACAAAAAAAGCACATTCAAACCTTTATGGTGCCCTAATATTAGTTTAAGTGTCTCTTTGTATATTGGGTGTGTTTGTATAAGGTGTCAATGTTAAACAATCCAATTAAGGTGCTCCTCCTAAGCTTATCAAAAGATATAATTCTGGTGCTATAAACATCAATGATGATTTGAAAAACTATTTTACATCTAATTATGAAACTAAAATTCAGAAAATGGTCAATCTCAAGTAGATCTACAATCAGATGAAAATCTTGAGAATAGACAGTCTAAATAATTTATTACAAGATGTACCCTTTTTTGTTTTTTAAACTTTGTTTTCCACATCTGTACATGTCAAGCTCGAGCTGATCAATTAGAGGGGCTTTCACCGTCAAAACAACTTTTTACAATGCATTTTTGAGGCATGCCTTTTTTCTATAGTTTAAGGTTGTAACCTTTATGTTTTTATTTGTTCTTTTTTGTTTACCAATAGTTATACACTTATGTCCCTTGTTTTTTAGAAATTTAAACACTGCTTAGTACTTATCTATAAAGGAGAAGTACTGATGTGTCAGAGCCTCAGAGGATACATTTCAACAACTGTGTTCCCCAACGCATCAAGGATCCATCTTTACTATAATATAAGAACATGTTCAAAATTTATGTGTGCCTCGATGGCAAAAATCTCAATTGCTAATACTTTAACTATGTTCCAAATTTCAACAAAAAGTCAAACAAAAAATTGATACTACATGAAATAATGTTGTATTCAGCATCGTGTTTGACTTCCTTAGGGTAGTTTTTTTATGAAAATTAGTTGAAATAAACTTAAATAGGATTAGTGAAACTTTCATCTGGATTATTATATGAGTAGCTTTCTCTGAGTAATCATGAAATGTTGGAGAGAGGGAGGAAACAAAAAACAGAGAGCTTGGTAAAAGAGAAATAAAAGGAAATGTATGGAACAACTTGCACTTGCCTTCGGTTTGAATCTTTAGACTCACCATTGAAAAGAGAGAAGAAAATTGTGAGAGAGGGAGTGATGAGACTTTGTTTTAGAGAGGGTAAGAGAATCCACCTGAAAGCAAGGGGGCAATGGATTTGGACCCGACCGGGACTTGATGACTGGACCCGACTTCGTGTCTGAGCATGGATCCAAAAAAACGTAGACCTGGCAGGTAGGGTCCAGGTCCAAATATGGGACGAGAACACTATTTGGATCCGGATCAGGGTCTATGTATACTTGACCCGAATAGTATTATTATTTAAATAATATATATTGTATAATTTTTATTAATATTTAACCCATATTTTAGTAACTAGTTGTAATAATTAAATAAGGGTGCCATTTGCATAGGTTGCAACCTTGAACAATCCAATTAAGGCACACCTCTAAATTTTATCATAAATGTAATTTTAATGTAAAAAATTATTAATAGTTTGAGAATCTATTTTTATATTTAAGTATAAAATTTCAAACCCTAAAAAAATTTAAATGAAGTAGGTCTATAAACACAAAAAAACCTTGAAAATGAATGGTTCTGACAATGTGTTGCAAGATACACTATTTTGCGAACTTGAAATCTCTTTTTCTTTTCATATTCATACATCTCGATATTAAGATGAACAATTCGAGTGTTTTCCAACATCCTAACAACTTTTTATGATGGATTTTTGAGGTGTACATTTATTTTTACATTTTAAGATTGCGGCCTTATATAAAATTTTTCTTTTAAATAACACATGTACACATTTAACATAGGATTTAAATATATTTTTATTTATTTTTGGATTGGGTCTCGGTCCCGGTTGAGTCGGGTCTGGGCCGACCCATCTAGACCTCGACCAGAAAGTAAAAAATTGGGTAATTTAACCATGATTAAATTGGTCTCTTTAATGCTTGTTAATGGTGGTTAAGCTGAGGCCTTATTGCCGTAGTTGTTTTTTTCCCTCGGCACCCTTCACTTTCAACAATGCCCAAAATATCCTTCACTGTCAAAAAATAATGATCAAAATATCCTTAAAGTATGTTATAATTTCAACAATACCCAAAATATCCTTCACTGTCAAAAAATAATGATCAAAATATCCTTAAAGTATGTTATAATTGGAGTGGTGAAGAAATAAAGAAACACTATTTTGCTCTTGATGGGAGGGATAATGGCAAAGTTGGGAAAATATTATAGGGGTTTAGTACAAAATTTACCCTCTGAGCATTAGGATTTGAAGAATCTATGGCGGGCTACTGCACGTAAAATACAGAAATATTATTGGAAGGCAATAAAATGGTCGAACCGCATCAAATGGTTAAATCAAACAAAATTTGAACAAGTGGTTGTTGGTTGATAGTTAAGAATTATTTCACTTAGGTAATCCTTAAATATTTTTTAAAAATGCCCGAGTTACCAAACTCTAACAAATGAGGAGATTTTTTATAATTCAGCCATAAAAGTTACTTGAGTTAAATAACCTAAATCATATTGCTTGTTTTAAATTCAAAACTCATAGCCTATTATTTCATCAAAAAATGGTGCTCCTGGTTTTTTGAAACCAAGAAAAAGCGGAGGCATCTTCATTTTTGAACTCAAGTGACTAAAAACGGCTAACCAAAATTATCGTGCTTATTCCAAATTCTATATCTTCATTAACATTATTTTTAATGAAAAATATAGCTTCAAGTTTTGAATCCAAAGATCAAAACAATATATTTTTAAATATTTTATAGCATTTTGGCAAAGATTGGACAGTGTTTTGGCCATGAATACTTATTCTTACAATTTCCTTCTTTTTGGATTATTTCTATAGTAACCACCCCATTCCAAATTGATTTTTCAAAAAAAAAAGAAATTTTACTACATTTTTAACTTCATTTTGACATGTTTTATATAATTTTACTTTAAAGAAATTTTTCCTATTTTTTAGATTGTTTATTTTTTTAACACTTTTTGGCTTGACCAGACTTCGCTCGACCCCAATAAACTCGGACTCGGCCTAAGTTACTTAGCTTGACCATAGGCCGAGCCACGTAGCCGAGTCATAGTTTTACTCACCGGAAATGATGAGTTTGTTTGAGATTACAAACACAGAAGAAAGCAATTTAAGTATTTTTAATAGTTTTACTCACTGGAAATGATGAGTTTGTTTGAGATTACAAACACAGAAGAAAGCAATTTAAGTATTTTTAATCACACTTGGGGGTATTCAGATGGAAACATTTTTAAATATTAACCACTTTATTGGCAAAATAGTTGATTTAGCGACCTCATTGATTTTTATTTTCTTTTTCTTTTTTTTGTTTTTGGTTTTTTTTGTGTGAAAGTTTGACCATCTTAAATGATACTTTCCCAGAAATAAGTTTCTAAAGCAAAAATATCTCCCCATAATGCATTAAGAAAGACGGACAAAGATGGGTTATTCTAATGTTGGTAAATGAATGGCACAACGAGACGCTTTTAGTACAAAAATCAATGCCATTATGAGATAAAAGAACACAAAGGTCAAGGATACATGAACAAGCACTAGTACAAAAAAAATAGCAATGCTATTTTAAGTAAAGGCTGACAAGTCCAATTCATTTTGAGACATTGTACAAAGTTTGAATATACCTTAAGTGTAAGTAAATGAATAGGGGTGGCAATGGACCCAGTCCCATCCGGGGTCCATGTACATGTCCAATTTTTGGACCAGCATGTCGGGTTCGGACCCATGTCTAGGTCCAATCAAGATTGGGTTTGGGTTCCAATCTCTAGTACCACATTATATTTTAGGGTCCCAATTTATGAAATATATTTACATATATAGATATTTTAATTTTTGGGTTGGGTCTAGGTCTGGGCTTGAGTCTGAGTCCCACATTATATTTTCAGATTTGGGTCTAAGTCTAGTGACTTTGGTCCAGCCAAACTCCCACCCAACCCATTGCCACCCCTATCAATGACACTACTAAAGTTTGAACATATATGCTGGATTTGTCATATAGGGGCTAATAGAGAAGGCATTGATACTGGATAAGGATAATCTTGCCAAGATTAAAGAAAAGGAGAGAATAAATACTAAAAATATAGAGAGAGGTGTGCCAAGAGTAATGGAGGAGGCAATTCAAATATTGCTTTCCACTTGATCTTATCCAATGGTTATTAATGAAGCATAGCTAACTATAGTTAGTCATTCATTGGGTGAAGTAACCCAACCTTTACTAATATAATTACTGAAGGGCATCTATACCCCACACCCAGCCCCTTGGAATTATCTCCCTCACATCTCAAGGCTTCTTAGAGGTTTACCCCCATTCTAATTTTTCTTTTTCTTGAGTAGTTCTTTCTCATCCCCTTAGTTCCTTCTTTGTTGAACAAATATATCCAAGTCTTAAAGGCTAATTCTTGATTGACATATCCTTTCCCTATATTTTATTTGTTTGATGTCAGTAGTCTTGCTCAATCCTAGGCACATCATGTACAAATCTAGATCATCATCGTAGAGCCTTTTCCAAACTATTTAGCATTGGCTATACGAATCCTGATCCGCCAATATGCTCTATCAAGAGCCATACACTTAGTGGGGCCATATTTCAGCTTCAACAGAACTCTATCAATAGAATATTTCTACCAGAAGCCCAACTTTTCCATAAAGTTTCTTCACTACTAAATGATCAATCCATAGCGTTCGGGCCCAAATCTTGGACCCGAATGCTATTCGGGTCCGAATCTAGGTCCAGGTCTAATCAAGATCAGATCCAGGTGCCAATTTCCAGTCCAACATTATATTTTAATTCCCAGTTTATAAAATATAATTAAATATATAGATATTTTAATTTTTTGATTGGGTCGGGTCTGAGTCCTAGTATGAGTCCCACATTATATTTTTGGGTTAGGGTCTAAGCCCTGTGACTTTGGATCTATCTGGATACAAACCGGAACCATTGCCACCCCTATCAAAGACACCACCAAATTTTGAGCATACAGGCTGGAATTGTCATAAAGGGGCAAATAGAGAAGGCATTAATATTGAATAGGACAAGCTTGCCAATATTAAAGAAAAAGAGAGCATAAAGGCAAAAAAAGGAGAGACGGTCTTATCCAAAGGTGGTTAGTGAATCATAGCAACATATGGTTAGTAATTTATTAGGTAAAGTAACCCAACCTTCACTAATATAAATACAGAAGGGCAACTCTATCCCATACCTAACCACTTGCAACTATCTCCCTCACATCCCAAGGCTTCTTAGAGGTTTAACTCCATCCTGTTTTCTTTTTCTTGAGTAGTTCTTTCTCATCCCCTTAGTTCCTTCTTTGTTGAATTAAAACAAATCCTGCCAAAGTCCAAGGCTATTGCTTGATTGACATATCTTTTTCCTATATCCTACCAGTTTGATGTCCAGTAGTCTTTTTCTCAGTCCTGGGCACATCATGTATAAATCTTTATCAATAGAATATTTCTACCAAAAGCCCAAGTAGTCCATAGGGTTTCCTTACTACTAAAAGACAACCCAAAGTATGGTTTTGGAGAGAAAATTATTGAACTAGTTCCTATTTTCTTAGGTGTCTCTAGCAAAAACAGTTTTTGATTAATTCGTTAACAAGAGAAGACTAGAATATTATCTCTTCTTCTAATGGCTGAAGAGGATTAGATTGAAGATCCGAACATCAATTCTTCGAGCATGGAGAGTATGATGGAATTTGTGATATTGGAATGGAGAAAGTCACACCCAAACAGTATGGAAATGAGAAAAATCCCATCTACATGGTATAAAGATGTGTATATAATGGAGTGGAGATGTGTAAGAATGAGCTTCATGCTGATGTAAAGATGATGATGTGGTATGTTCAGAATCAGGCTAGGGATTGAGTGGTTAGCAGTTGACATAAGCAATGCTACATTTCAAGTACTATTCCTACTACTAAACTAATAATGCAAAAAGATCCCCAAAAATAAAATCCGATCTGCAACAAGCAAAGTGAGCAATAAACAAGACTAGTGAAGTTTTGAGAATTGTTTTAAGCCTAATTATATACAGGGAAAATAATTATAATGTGCATTCGCCACTCAGAGAGAAGCTGGGGTAAACCATCCTCCAAGTGCAATGAGGACTATACGGGGCAAATAATTGTTCAATCCAAACAATATATGCGACAAACTTATTGATATTACATGGGTCACAATAAATTTGCGTGTATACATGCATGCCTTTATGGGCATGGTTTTATATACATGCGAGTAAGTTCATGAATTTTCTTGAAAAAGCGATACTATATCTTTCTAATAACATCGCTCTGTGTATGTGAAAGAAGAAAAAAATGCATGTTTTTTTTTTAAATCAGCAATTATATGATACAATTTTATTTTTTGAAAGCTTGACAAAAAGAATAAATTTTTGATAATCTATGTCATTGTAAGAGGTATTACCTAGTTATTTTTTGAAAGCAACTACAATGATGTGCACTTTTACAATTCCATTACTTGTGCCCTCAGCTTTTACCAGTGTCTCATTGTATCCATCATTTTTTCCCTGCCACAAAATGAAAAAAGAAAAAAAAAACAAAAAGAACAAGAATCACCAATCCATCTTCACGACAATCAAACTTGTGAACATTCAAGAAATTAAATGATATTTTCATGAATATAGGTGGAACCAATGTTGGGCTTGATTGTTGAGTGGTTGACGATTGCAATACTACCATCCAAAGTTCAAATACTGTATCCTAGTTCGTATACTGTCGTTTAACAACAACCAAAAAGAAGAAGAAAAATGTTGATCAAGCTCAACGTTCTACAACAAACCCAAGATTACAAAGGCACTTTCAAAGAACTTCACTATCATGACTCTTGTTAGAACAATTATTTTCCTGGATAGAGATCAATTAGAAAAAAATGTAATGCCAAAATCATGTAAGGCTTTACATTCTAGAAGTTATTTAGGTTTTCAGGCTATTTTGGTTGAATATATGGTTGCAGAAAGGACCCTAAAATAGGCCCTATTGTAGAAGCATCAGAGATCGGTAGAGATCCTAGACTAGGAAGTAGCTTCACATTTTGTATTTTAGTCCAATAAATATGCTTGAAGATTACCATTACATCGTCATGGATATTGAAAGTACTAGCACTATAGCCTTGATTATCAAAAACTATAGACAAAAAAGTTTTGATACTATTTTATTCCATTTTTAACCACTAGAACCGTATTTTTCCTACCATGAAAATAATTCATAATTAACCATTGGAATTGTCCTTTGCCTGCACGAACTCAAAACAAAACTTCTTAACTTTGTTGATAAATTTGACTACCTATTAGAATCTTAAGGTGCACATTTATTGTACTTTTATAGTCCTGTTTAAAAAGCACATCCAAATCCCTTTGGTCCCTTGATGTTGCGATACTGCATTTATTTGTTTGTTTAAACGTCCCATTTTATAGTTCTTGCCCTCTCATGTATGCAGTACTTGTATGTATCCATAAAGGGAAGGTATTTGTCAGGGGCATAGTTTAACGTCTACATCCCCCAACATATCAAAATCTATCTTTAAGATAGATTTCAAAAAGTGATGGCCCTACCAAAACCTAAAATAAATAGTGTTGACAAATATACAACAAAAGATTATCATTGTAAATTTTTAAAATTTATTTTACTGTGGTTGAGATTCTCAAACCCTAAATATTAGATGAAAAATACACATCTAAGATGGATTCTGGAGGGGGTTGCATACAAAAAATTGAGCCACATCACTCATTAAAACCTTATTCATCTATAAAATATTTAACGGCCATTAAGTGGTCCTTTTAGTTAGTTGTTTTTTGAGATTTTTACATAGTAAACTTCACAGTAAGAAAACTCTAGATGACAGATTGTTAATGCCATTTCAATCATCATTTAATATTTCTCATATTTTTAGATATTTTTTATCTAGCTAGTATTTATTCAATTATGAGTTTGATAATTATCATTAATTTAGATCACTAAAGCTCATTAACAGTAGCTAAGCCAAAAATCCGGTTTTCCATAAGTGATTTCTCTTGCCCTTCACTTCTTAAAAAGCCACCCTTGGTTGTTTAGTGAAGAGCAAAATGTCCTTAAACTATGTAGTTAATTATTTGGAGGTTTTTGTCTGAGAAATGAAAATGGCTACTATTCTTTTCTAGCAAGGACAATGTTGGAATTAAATACTCAATTTTTGGACAAAATTACCTTGCTTGCATTAGATTAGAGCCACCACATGTAACATACATAAATACTACCAAAGGTAATAGAATGGTCAAGCTACATCAAAAAATCAATAAGGTTAGACTGGTTAACAATATCAACTAAATTACCAACAAGTGGTTACTTCTTAAAATTTGAGAACATCCTCAATTATTTTAATGAAAATACCCAAGTTCCTCTTTCTGTATTTAGAACTCTGAACAATATATTATATTTTGGTAATTTGGAAACATAATTTAGTCAAGCCAAATGAATCAAATGCCATTGCTTGTTCCTAAATCCGAACTCGAAGTTTCCTCAAAAAATCATGTTTTGAGTTTGGAACCTAGAAAAAAGCTGGGGTATTCATATCTTTGGACTCAGTTGACTTAAGAGGGGCTAAACAAAAACAATAAAGCTACTTGTTCCAAATTCCAAATCTGGAATAAAGTTGTTTTCAGTACAAATTGATATTCCTATTTTGAAAATGTATTTGTTATTTGGCTCAAAAAACTTAAGTACATCAATTTACTTGAAGAGCCATGATAGATTGGGGTTACAATCCTTGAAGAAGGCCAATTTTAAGCATTGTTAACAAAATTCTTGGAGAGGTATCCATTTAAAAAAGTAACCATTTTATAAGTAAAATAGTTGATTTAACACCACCATTGATATTTCATGGTGGTTTGACCATATAAATGATATTTTTATTTGAAACTATTGACTTTATATCGTGTCTGAAAGACCATATAAATGATATTTTCTAATCAATAAATGTTGTTTTCATGTCAAAATATCATTTAACTTAAATAAAATGCTTTGATAGGACCATAGCCCTATTAAATTAAGTAAGCCTTACCTCAAAACTCTTAAAAATTTGCAGTTATCATGTTGAAAAAAATTCAAATCCATAATTTCAGCCTTGACGATTATGGTTATGAAAAAATTAGGATTTTAAGCCAAAAAGTAGTGTATATTGTAATACATTATCTAGACCATTCCTTTTTCCCTAAAATAAGCATTCACAGATCCGTAAGATCTGTACCATTTTTTTAGCTCTATATTTTATAATCAGTATTGAAAGTTGATTTTAGAGCCATTGTGGAGATTTCCTATGCCCTTTGGAGAAGGATTAGAGATGAGGCTTTACTTTGTTTTCCTAAAGTCTAGGTCTTATAGAAAATGCATCATTTACTTAAAAAAGCCATGTACTTAAAAATGACCATGCTTTTTTGACATTACTAACCTAGAAGACGGGCATTCGAACATTTTTAACAAAATTTTTAGGGAGTTGTGGATTGATTATTTGAAAGATATTTTCCCCCAAAGCAATGTTAAGTAGAAATTCAGGCATCTCCAAAATGCATTAAAAAAAGCAGACAAAGTTTGAATGTCCTAACATAAATAAGTAGAATCGCTAGACTATTTTAGTTAACAATCAATGTTGTTATGAGAAAAATATCACATATTTCAAGAATGCATCAGTAAGGAGTGGGGATTAGTACAAATTAAAAGAACTTACTTATGTCCCAATGCATTTAGAGAGAATATACAAAGTTTGGCTGTATAATAGTTGTAAGTCAACACTACTAAAATTTGACAATGTAGATTTTGTTTCTTCCAAAGTGGCAAATTACTAAATTACAATGATGGCATTAATAGTGGATAAAGACAAGCATGTCAAGATTAAACAAAAGGAGGGCATAAATACTAAAAAAAAGAGATGGGTGTGCCAAGAATAAACTAGGAGGGTCTTATCCAAAAGTAATTAATAAATGCCAATATTAGTTAACCTTGGTTTGGTGGGTTAAGTAACTCATCGTCCAACATGTTAAATAGAGAATGTCATCTCTTTCTCATACAACTTCCAGTCATCTCTCTTACATCCAAAGGCTTCAGCTTTTCATTTATTCATCTCCCATTGCTTATTTTTAATGAGTTATTTCCCATCCTTTTTATTCCTTCCTTTTAAGGAGAAAAAACCCAAATCCCATCAGTCAACCCTTTTCCTTTTCCATTCTTTTGCTCAGGAGAAGGCACATCATGTAGAGTCCTATATCAATAGAATATTTCTACCAAAAGCCCTGGTTATTCAGAGGTTGTAATTATTCTTAAGAGAACAATCCCTATTTGGTTAGGTCTTGAATCAAACCGATCCTATTAGTTCGCTTACAAGAGAAGAAGACGAGAAGTTTGTCAGTTCTTCTAATGGCGAATGAAGATGAGATTGAAGATCCGAACTTTAATCCTTTGATCCTAGAGGATTTGGTGGTACTTTCGATAATGAAATGGGGCAAATCACACTGAAGCAATTTGGAAATGAGAAAAATCACAACTGAACAACAAAGAAATGAGAAAAACCCAACCTACATGAAGATGAGATGTGAAGGTATTTAACACAAGGTGAACGGTTGAGCTTCTTGCTCATGTGAAGATGATGAGGAAAGATGTGAGGACTGTTCAAGCCTAATAACATGCAGGGTAAATAATTGTTCAAATCAGACAATATATTGGGCAAATTTTATAGCTGTTTTGAGGGTGTGATAAATTGATAATAAATTTGCATGCAAACATGCATGTATCTATAGTCATAGTTTTATATGCATGTTAGTAAGGTTGTTTGTTATGCAAGGAAAAATGTTAGTATATTAGAATGATGACATCTCTCTATTGTGTGTAAAACAAGAAAACAGCCAAAGGCTTCAGTGTTTCATTGATTCATCTCCCATTGCTTTTTTTTTCACTTCTTATGATGGGGAACGAGGATGAGATTGAAGATTTGAACTTCAATCAATTGCTCCAAGAGAATTTGGTTTTTTATGTTGAAATGGGACAAATCACACCTAAGATGTATGGAAATGAGAAAAATCACAACTGGACATCATGAAAAGAAGAAAAACCCAACCTACACGAAGTGGAGATGTGAAGGTTTGGTGTGCTATATGAATGGATGAGCTTCATGCAGATGTGAAGATTGTGAGGAAAGTTGCGAGGATTGTTCAAACCTAATAACATGTTGGGCAAAGAACTGTCCAAGCCAAACAATATATTGGATAAATTTCATAGTTATTTTGTGGTGTGATCAATTGACAATAAATTTGCATGCAAGCATGCATGTATATGTAGTCATAGTTTTATATGCATGTTAGTAACCTTGTTTGTTACATGCATTGACATAATTTGCTTTTGCTAAAGCTTGACAAAAAAATAGGAAATTTTGCGAAGACACTTTAAGAGGAAATACCAATTTAGTTGTTGAAAGCAGTTGAAATGATCTGCAATTTACCATTTTTGTTGCTTCGTGTTTTCAGCTTTTGCTGGTGTCTCCTTGCAAACAATATCTTTTTTGCTATCAAAAAATATAAAAAACTAAGAAAGATGGAAATTCATCAATCCAACTTCACCACACTCACTAAAACTTGTCGGTTAAGGTGTTGTTAACGGTGATACTACATTCGAAGTTCGTATCTTGCCACTAAATAAAGAGAAATATATATATATATATATATATATATAGAGAGAGAGAGAGAGAGAGCTTTTAAAGGAAGAAATATAATCTAGCTGAAATTTTAAAAGAAATCACGAGTACATAGGTATTCCCAATGTAATTCAATATCTTGTCTCTTGAAAGAATAATGATTTTCCTGGATACATATCGGTTAGCATTCAATCTAATGCCAATACTATATTTGATTCTACATTCTTGAAAATATATTGGTTCCAAGCTCTTTTGGTTGAATTTATGTCTGCATACGGGCCCAATGGTCTACCCATATGTAGAAGAACCATCGACTAATTAGTAGAGAGAGAGAGACTGTACCTAGGAGTTGCTTCATATTTTATTTTTTGATGTTGATAATAATGCCTAAAGATAACCATTATTAAACCGATAATGGAGTCCTAATCTGGAATTAGGTCAGCACCCACACCCTATACGATGCACCAAACTTGTTTGAGCAAAAATCAGTTTGTACTCAACTATTTAGCAAACTATTTTGCCAAGATGACCAGGTGGCATGGATCATGTCCTTCTTGCTTACCCCACATATGAAATCTAGGGAGATACATGTAGCAACTAATGTTTGAGACTTTTGTTTGACATTGGTTAGGAAAGGATCTCAAAGTGGAGATTATTGACATACATGGAAGACCAGTTTCTTGTTACTAGAAGGCACACTTTGCTAGGGCTTACATATTTCATAATACATAATTAGGTTGGACGTGATCCAACAACTATTTTTTGGGAAACTCATGCTGGTGTGGTATAAATTTCAAATCATGTGTACCAGAGGAGCAATATAGTCTCGAATGCCTCGCCAAGACATGGCATCCCAATAAAACATGCATAGGATCAGTGCCAACTTTTACAAGGAATTTCTATGAGCAGAACATGATGGGCTAAACTTGTATAGGTTTTGAGTCATCGGTGTAGTGAGTTTAGGCAATTTAGGTCTGACAATAGCAATTCTTCATTAGGAGTCTCTTAGTTTTTATGACATATGTACTTTCCTTATTAGTGTATTCTTTTGTGTTCACACTTCAAAAAACAAAAATGGCCGAGATCCTGAGCTTTCACGTAATCCACCACAAGAAACGTAGAAATGGAACTTATTTAGCCTTGCTACCAAGAAGCCACAACAAATATAGAACAAAACCTGCAAAATTTTAAAGATACAGAGAAAGAGAGAGAAAATATTTAATAAGAATCATACATTAATTGGGAAATTTTACATTCAAGGGTAACTCAAAGGCTCAGGGAAAAGAAATTATCTAAAACGTAAAATTCACATTGCATTGTTAATCCACCAAGCAGGCAGCAGTAGAGTAAAAGGTTGTCAGCTTTTGGTAATAGCACATTGTATCCCTCACAAAATTGTCCTCTATGCTCTGTCATCTTATAAATTAGCAATCCTTCTTTTTTAGCAACATATGCTGGAAAGCAAACTCAAGATCCTCTTATAAAGTGAGTAATAAAGCTCTATACTACTCACTACCCATAAAAATAGTTCGTCATTAACCAAACGTGAAACTCTTGATTCAAGGTATCTCCACGTATTTCTTTTTATTTTATTTTATTTTTATTTTTATAAAACTGTATCTCCATCCATTATATTAATCAACTCTCAATCCAGTATTTGAGTAACCACTATTAAAAAAATACAACGAGAAAAACATATACAAAATAATATCGAGAAAGAAAAGCGGACAATTTTTTTTTGATTTGGAACACATAAAATTGGAACCTATGCTTCCATTTTCTTCTCAAAAATTCTAGTGTACAGTAAATCAACAAACAATGATTGGAAATATTCCATAGGGTAGACAGTTATATTAACAATGGTGATCGTGATGATGCTTAACCTTAAAAGCTACCCTGAGAACTCCTACTCTTTGTCCATGGAACAAAGAATAATACCTAGAACTAGACATTTATAAATCCCAAAAATTGTTTCTTCCTTGAAAACAGTTATATTTCATTTCTTAGTTCTAACTGACATGCATTTCACCGCTCTCTACTTGGCAATTTGTGGACCAGACTCTCATTCTAAGCACAAAGTCTCCCAACAAAATTTCCAATTTGGCAAATGACAAAATCAACTATTGATTATAGCTCCCTGAAAAAAGACATAAAACTGACACAAAATAGCAAAAGTAAAACATGGTACATGAGAATGCATGTGTACATTGGTACATGAGAATGCATGTGTACATTGATCGCAAAATCGCCCGATCCAACTGTTAATCGCTTGGTTAGATCGGAACCGGCCAGTGGCTGGTTCCGGTTTTGGGCGGTTAGGGTGATCAATCGGTATTTTAAAAATAATAACAAAAAAAATGTATATAAATTCTAAAAAATAAAAATTTTGATTTGTAATGCATTTTTAAATATTCTTTACATTATTGTAAAGAATAAAAATTATTTTGGTCATCAATACTCACTTTTAGATTTTCCCATCTTTTTTAAAAAAATTTAAAAATATACCTTGGAAAATATAAAATGGGTTAAAATCCATTTTTTTCATTAATTTTCAACTTCATTTGAATGTGTTTTGTTTAAGTCATTCTTTATATATTTTTCATATTTTAGTAGTTTTTTTTTGTATTTTTTTATTTTTTCCAACACTTTTTTTACCGCCCAGGACTTGCACAGTTAGAGAGGTTGAATCTGTCAGTTTACCGGTTAGGCAAGTTAAACCGCTTTCAAGCCCGTATCTTATTCACTGTTCCGATTAGATTTTGGAAACACTGCTTGTGCATCACTGTATGTGACTATCAATGCGCTTAAAATATTATCAGTAGATATAAATTGATATAAAGGTACCTGAGCAAGAGTGTATTTATTACTGCTAATCTTGAAACTTTGAATGCAATAGAGGGTATTTTCTGCATGATGAAAATGCAGGGTGTGAAACCCAATTGTATCACTTAACTATCTTGTCAATGGATAGAGTAAAGGAGGATCTAACATAGATGCATGATATTGAGATAGTTGGGTAATTCTGGGTTATTCAGGATAACCCACTTTTCATCAGCATCTTCAGTGCTTATGGCAGTGCTGGAGATTTGGAAATGATGAAGATGTTTTTAATGATGAAGAAAAGCAATGCAAGCCCAATAATATAACATTTTTCAATTATTGTTCAATCTCACACTAAAAAAAGTATGGGCTGCTCGTGAATGTGAGGTGAAGATGAAATGAGGCAAATGGACAAGCATAACTCAAGTAGTTAATTTAACTTTCTTTTTTTGGTATCTAACAACTTTACGTATATCATTACTTTTCACAATTGTTGGTGAGAAATACCACCTCCTCATAAAATCCATTACTAACATCATTTTCTGATGTATAATACCTCTATCATAAGACTTGATTAAAAATTAAGAGTCAGAATCATAGTAATCGATGATTGAGCACTATTTTCAAACTCTTAGTTTGTAATCGATGATTGAGCACATGTATTGTGCTCCTTCACAAGCATATTGTACATTCCTCCTTCAGTCAAAAGACTCAAAATACCACACTAGGTTGATTGCTTTAGGTTAACATTAAAAACCATGTAGCAATTGCTAGATGATGTGAGGAAAACCGAATACTATAAACAAATAAAATAAACTTTGTAGGAGTAGCTCGCTCCCATGGTATAAGATACTTCGGTTCCTTGTATGATGGAATTATGGTTCCAAGTGATATTAGAGCCATGATCTTGAGCATGTGGATTTGGTTCCTACTTGTTAGGGAACTCGATCCCAAATAATAAGAATCTAGGTCCCATAACTCCGGATGCGAGATCCAAATATGCAAGGAAGCATCTGGAATCGAGATTCGGTCACTCAGTGCTGGGATCGCGATTCGAGGGTAGAAACGGACCCTCACATAGGCGCTCCCGGTAACTATGGTCTGAATGAATGGCTCGACACCAATATGATGAAATTCATCATACCACTTTTACATTTCTTCATCGGCCCATAGTTACCGCAAGCTCAGATAAGACAATTCATAGTGTAATGATCTTGCTTGCTCACATCGTTTACATGTGCCAAGAATTTAAAACAGTTGTACATGATATTTTGGATAATACAAAAGTTGCCACAAGGAGTAATTAAAAAATCTGCAAATATGCGCAAAAAAATAATATCCCGATCGGTTAGGTTAACTTCACATGCAGGTAATCGCCTGGTTTACATCATATCAAAGTTTATTCAAGTATCAAAGATCATAAAATGTTCCCTGACTATGTATTACCAATATTAACAAGGCCATTTATTTAGACATACATTAAATGTACAAGATATATTTAAGATTACAAAGCTATAAGACGTAGTCTGGAATCCAAATCATATCTGTACGGAGTATAGTATCTATATTGGGGAATTAATTATGAATATTTCATCCTTCTATCATGATTATTATATCGTATATAAGAACCATGTAGCTCACTCTAATACAATGCGAATATTTGTAAGAATGGTCATGTCACCTTTAAAAGCAGTTCTTCTAATAGGGAAACCTTCTTTCTAATAGGTCTAGTCCTATTCAGTGTATTAAAAGCCAACAACATTGATTGACTAGGCAGGGGAATCCTAGGCAACTCACCATAGGCAGTGGACCCCTAGGAATGAGACTAGTCAACTTAGGTGCTGCCAAGCACCAAGCGCCAAGTGCTCGCCCCCAAGCCCCTTTCAAAGGGCACAAACATGCATTAGGATCGGGGAAAAATTTCTTTTCCTAGTGTGCTCAAGACTAGGTGGTCAAAGTGGTGGGTTGGCACAATATGATGTCTTCAGTTCCATTCCTCCAACGCGGTATTAAATTACCCAAAAAAAAAAAGTCTTTCTCTCCCCTCAAAATGGGTAAAGGGTTGGCATGAGGACCATTTGAGAAACTTCCCGTAAATCCTTAAGTTTTTATGTTTTTATTTTAATCAACAATTTTTTTGGGTTTGAAAATTTTTTTTAAAATTTGAAGACTGAAATTTCCAAGTTTGTGAGAGCTAAAGAGTTAAAGAGTTTTGGCATTAAAACTGGTTAATTCAGTAAATCAGCAATTAGGGTGAAAGAGGTTGTCTTCTTTTTTTTCTGATTGTTTTTTTTTTGAGGGATAACGGAGGAGGGTGAAAGTTCCAAAGAGAGCAAGGAAATTAGGAGGGAGAAATTATGAGAGAGAAAGAAATGATGAGTGAGAAAGCACCAAAAAAAGCAAGGAAATCATGAGAAAAGAATCAAAGATAGAGCCAGGTTATGATGGGGAGAGAGAGCACCAGAGTGAAAAAAGATGAGGAGATAACAATGAGAACAAAAAGTACCAAAGCTCTCTAACTACAATAGTAGAGTTAGGGAGCCTACACTTTGCTTGATAACTTTTATACCCCTATAACTTACATAGTTGTTTCATCTAAGGTTTTCCCCCTTAAAGCATGCTCCACCATTTCAAAAACCTCTTCCTATGAAGAAATCAAAGGAAATGGCGAGCACCCCAAATGGAGACCACATAAAGTATAAAGAGTCATAGTGGTGACCTCGATTGCTAGCTCCACACCACGACATAGATAAAGAGGGAGAGAGTGGTTCTAGAGAGAGAACGAGAGAGCTCAATATTAGAGAAACAAAGGAAGATCTCAAATTTTCCTTTTTTAGAAAGAGAGATGTGGTTTTTTCAACATACCTTATTTTAGAGAAAAGATAGATCAGCTTTCTATTGTGGCTTGGGGGAAGAGAGAGAGTGTGTGTGGTTTTAGAGAGGGGGTGAGTTCAACAAGCCCCTCATTTGAGAGAGAGACTGCTGTATTAGAAAGATAATGGGAGAGCTCAACCAGCCCTATCTTGGTGAGAGAAAGGGACGTAAAATCCACCCTATTTTACAGAGAGAAATTGAGAGCTCAACTTTCTATTATATGCGTAGTTTAAAAACAAGCCGCCCAATGCCTAGGCGCTCAAAGGGACTTAGGCCGCACACCTCGTCTTGGGCTGGTTTAGAGAGGGGGTGAGCTCAATAGGCCTTTACATTTCAGATAGAGGCTCCCGTATCATAGAGATAACAAGAGAGTTCAATCAGCCCTATCTTAGAGAGAGGAAGAGAAGTAAAATCAACCCTACTTTAGAGAGAGAAAGGGCGAGCTTTGCTTTCTATCATGTCAATTTTTTAAAACTGGCCGCCAAGCACCTAGGCACTCAAGGGCCCTAAGTTGCACGTCCATGCCTAGGGGGCCATCCTTGGGCGCCAGTACCGAGGTGCACGCCCAGGTGGCCTAGGTGATTGCCTAGATCTTGGGCCCTTTTTTGTGCATAAAGAAGGTCCTAAGGGCAGTTTGGGTCATTTTTTCCCAAAAAATATATTAGAAAGGGTGGGTGTTTGGGGTATACTCCCATGAAATAATGTTTTCATCATCGTGTTTGATTTCATTACGGTAGTTTGTTTATGAAAATTAGTTGAAATAATCTTCAATAGGATTAGTGAAACTTTCATCTGGATTAAATGAGTAACTTTCTTTGAGTAATCATGAAAGATTGGAGAGAGAGAGAGAGAGGGGAAACAAAACTATACAGAGAGCAAGGTAATAGAGAAATAAAAGGAAATGTATAGAACAACTTGCACTTGCCTTCGGTTTGGAGCTTTAGATTCACTATTGAAAAGAGAGAAGAAAATGGGGAGAGAGAGAGTGATGATACTTTTTTTTAAAGAGGGTAAGAGAATCCTCCTGAAAGCACCGGGCAATGGATTTGAACCCGACCTGGGACCCGATGACTGGACCTGACCCATTTTCGAGCATGGGTCCAAAAATTAGACCTGGCAGGTAGGGTCCAGGTCTAAATATGGGTCTTGAACACTATTCGGATCTAGATCCGGGTCTATGTATACTTGACCCGAATAGTATTATTATTTAAATAATATATAATGTATAATTTTTGATAATATTTAACCAATATTTTAGTAACTAGTTGTAATATTTAAATAAGGGTGCGGTTTGCATAGGTTGCAACCTTGAACAATCCAATTAAGGCGCACCTCTAAATTTGATCATAAATGTAATTTTAATGTAAAAAATTCTTAGGATGGTTTAATAATCTATTTTCATAAGTAATTATAAAATTTTAAACTCTAAATAAATTCAAATTAAAAAGATCTCTATACACAAGAAAACCTTGAAAATGAATGGTTCTGATAATGTGTTGCAAGACACTATTTCATGAATTCGAAACCTCTTTTTCTTTCCATATTCATACATTTCGATATTAAGATGCACAATTACAGGGTTTTCCATCATCCCAACAGCTTTTTATGATGAATTTTTGAGGTGCACCTTTAATTCTACATTTTTAGGATGCAACTATATATAAAATTTTTGTTTTAAATAAGACATGTACATATTTAACATAATATTTAAATATATTTTTATTTATTTTTGGGTTCGGTCTTGGTCCAGGTCCAGTCGGGTCTGGGCCAACCCATCCCGACCTTGACCAGAAAGTTAAAAATTGGGTGTGAGCTAATTTAACCATGATTAACTTGGTGTCATTAATGCTTGTTAAGGGTGGTTAAGCTGAGACCTTATTGCCATAAATGTTTTCTCCCCTTGGCACCCTTCACTTTCAACAATGCTCAAAATATCCTTCACTTTCAAAAAATAATGATCAAAATATCCTAAAAGTATGTTACATGTTAATTGGAGTGCAGAAGAATAAACAAAGACTATTTTGCTCTTGATGGGAGGGACAATGGGAAAGTTGGGAAAAAATTATTAGGGTTTTTAGTACAAAATTTACCTTCTGAACATTACGATTTGAAGAATTTATGGTGGACCACCGCAGGTAAAAGACATAAATATTGTTGGAAGAAGATAAAATAGTCGAACTGTATCAAATGGTTAAATCACTCAAAATTTGAACCAGTGGCTATTGGTTAAGAGTTAAGAATTATTTCACTTTGGCCATTCCTTAAATATTTTACAAAAATGCTCGAGTTAACAAACTCTAACAATTGACGAGATTTTTGATAATTCGGCCACATAAGTTACCCTAGTTAAATAACCTAAATAATGTTTCTTGTTTTAAATTCCAAACTCATAGCATATTATTCAATCAAAACATTGTGCTCTTGGTTTTTGGAACCAAGAATAAGCGGGGGTATCTTCATTTTTGAACTCAATCATCTAAAAAGGGCTAACCAAGAATTCTTGTGGTTATTCCAAATTCTATACCTTCATTAAGATTATTTTTAGTGAAAAATATAAGTTCAAGATTTGAATCCAAAGAACAAAACAATATATTTTTTAATATTTTCAATCATTTTGGCAAATATTGGAACGCTTTTTGGCCATGAATACTTATTTTTACAATTTCCTTCTTTTTGGATTATTTCTAAAATAACCCCCCATCCACATCCCAAATAGATTTTTCAAAAAAAAAAAAAAAAAAATTTTAACATCATTTTGACGTGTTTTATATAATTTTCTTTAAAAAAAAATTTCCTATTTTTAGATTTTTTTTTTTTTAAGACTTTTTTTGCTTGATCAGGCTTCACTCGACACTGATTAACTCAGACTCGGTCTCAGTTACTTAGCTCGTCCATATGCCGAGCCACGTAGCTGAGTCATAGTTTTACTCACTGGAAATGATGAGTTTGTTTGAGATTACAAATATAGAAGAAAGAAATTTAAGTATTTTTAATCAAACTTGGAGGTATTCAGATGGAAAGTTTTTAAAATATTAATCAAATTGTAGCACTTCAAAGAATTGAATGTTCTTCGTTTTAAAATATGAATTTTCATGTTTCGAACGCATCTCCTCTCTAGAAATTTCCCTGTTTCGAGCCACGCCATGAAGCGTGTCATATGTCAAAACGAGCGTATCATCGAGATGTAGCTCGTGTCTGAATTTGACCTTACAAAATATTTTGACACCAAATTTTGGGCGTCAAATCCTCTCTTAGACTCCAACTTTTAAAAAATATAAAAAAAATATTATCAATAAAATAAAATGACCAAAATATACCTGAAAGATTCATGGGGTATTTTGATCAATATATGTTATCGAAAAACTAATTTTAATGTTTATTTTAGTTATGCCCCAATGATAACATAGCACGTATGAAATACAATTTGTGTAAAAAAAATTAAAAATACAATAGTCTAAGGCGTTGGATCTTAGATGAAATGGTGAGTGTCTCTCTTGATCAAAATTGGCTGGTTGGATGGTAGGGGAAGCATAGATCTTCTATGTTGTAGGGGAAGTATAGAAACCATTCCCAGTAAGTAAAGAGAATAGGTATACTTCCCCCACAACAAAAAACTTATCTACTTCTCCTTATCCAACCATCTATTCTCAATAGAGGGCTACGATTGCTCCAATCACAATGTTAGGTCTCTACACTATTTTATTTTTAATTTTTTTTATATAAATTATTTTGACACCAAATTTTGATTGTCCAATCATCTATTAAACTCACAATTTTTAAAAATATAAAAAAATATTTTGGATAAAATAAAATAACCAAAATACTCCTAAAATATTCAAAGGGTATTTTGGACATTATTTTAACAGAAAATTATTTTACTATTTTTTAGTATGTGTGCCCCAATGAGAATATGGTACATACGAAATTTCATAAACATAAAATTTGTATAAAAACAATTAAAAATTAAATATTCTGTGCTATTGGATCTAAGATCAAATGGTGAGCGACTCACGTGATCAAATTGGACGGCTAGATGGTAGAGGAACCATAGATCTTCTATGTTGTAGGAGAAGTATAGAAACATTTTCCAAGCAATTTTAGCAAAGAAATCAATGCCATTATGAGATAAACACCAAGAACACATGAGCAAGCATTTAAAAAAGAAAATCAATGTTGTTGCAAGTAAAGGCTGACATGTCCAAATGCCTTAGAATACAATGCACAAAATTTGCCTATATTTTAATTGTATGTCAAAGATTAGGGGTGGCAATGGAATTGAACCCGACTAGGTACGAGGTACGGGTCCAATTTTTGGACTCGGTGTGTCAAGAGAGGGTCCAAACCTTGGACCTGAACACTATTCGAGTCTGGATCTAGGTCCAGGTCCGATCAAGATCAGATCCAGCTGCCAATTTCCAATCCCACATTATGTTTTTGGGTCCCAGTTTATGAAATATATTTAAATATATAGATGTTTTAATTTTTTAGTCAGGTCAAGTCAGGGTCTGGGTCTGAGTCCCACATTACATTTTTGGGTTTGGGTCTGAGTCCGGTGACTTTGGGTCTGGCCGGACACAGACCAGACCCAAATACACCCCTATTAATGACACCACCAAATTTTGACCATACAGACTGGATTTGTCATACAGGGGCAAATAGAGATGGCATTAATACTGAATAAGGACAAGCTTGCCAAGATTAAAGAAAAGGAGAGCATAAATGCTAAAAATGGAGAGAGCGTCTTATCCAAAGGTAGTTAGTGAATCATAGCTACCTACTGTTGGTCATTTATTAAGTAAACTAACCCAACTTTCACTAATATAAATATAAAAGGGCATGTTTGTCCCACACCCAATCCCTTGCGACTATTTCCTTCACATCTCAAGTCTTCTACAGGTTTAACCACATCCCGTTTTCTTTTTCTTGAGTAGTTCTTTCTCATCCCCTCAGTTCCTTCTTTGTTGAATTAAAACAAATCCAGCCCAAGTCCAAAGGCTATTTCTTGATTGACATAACTTTTACCTGTATCCTACCAGTTTGATGTCCAATAGTCTTTTGCATAGTCATGGGCGCATCATGTATAGTCTATATCAATAGAATATTTCTACCAAAAGCCCAAGTAGTCCATAGGGTCTCCTTACTACTAAAAGACAAACCAGAGTATGGTTTTGGAGAGAAAATTATTGACCTAACACTTGTTCTCTTAGGTGTCTCTAGCTAAAATAGTTTTTGATTAATTCGTTAACAAGAGAAGACTAGAATATTTTCTTGTCATCTATTGGCTGAAGAGGATGAGATTGAAGATCCGAACATCAATTCTTCAAGCATGGAGAGTATGATGGAATTTGTGATATTGGAATGGAGAAAATCACACCCAAACAATATGGAAATGAGAAAATCCCACCTACATGGCTTGAAGATGAGTATAAAATAGAGTGGTATGTTCAGAATCAGGCTTGGGATCGAGTGGTTAGTAGTTGATGTAAGCAACACCACATTTCAAGTACTATTCCCACCACTAAACTAATAACGCAAAAGGATATCGAAAAATAAAATCCGAGCTGCAACAAGCAAAGTGAGCAATAAAAAAGATTAGTGAAGTTTTGAGGGTTGTTTCAAGCCTGATTATTTACAGGGCAAATAATTATAATGGGCATTCGCCACTCAGAGAGAAGCTGAGGTGAACCATCCTCCAATGGAAATGAGGTCTATGCAGCGCAAATAATTGTTCAAGCCAAACAATGTATGAGACAAACTTATAGATATTATGTGGGTGACATTAAATTTGCGTGTAGGCATGCATGCATCTATGGACATGGTTTTATATACACACGAGTAAGTTCATCAATATTCTAGAAAACATAATACTATATTATTCTAATAACATCGCTCTATGTATGTGGAAGAAGAAAACAATGCATGTTTTCTTTTTAAATCAGTAGTAATATGATACGATTTAATTTTACTAAACCTTGACAAAAAGTAGAAATTTTGATAACCTATGTCATTGTAATAGGAAATACTCAATTATTTTTTGAAAGCAACTACAATGACGTGCACTTTTACAATTCCATTACTTGTTTGTCCTCAGCTTTTACCGGTGTCTCATTGTATCCAATATTTTTTTCTTGCCACAAAATGAAAAAAGAAAATTTAAAAAAAAAGAACGATAATCATCAATCCATCTTCATCACAATCAAACTTGTGAAAATTCAAGAAATTAAATGATATATTTTCTTGAATAAAGGTGAAACCAGTCTTGGGTTTGACGATTGCATTACTACCATCCAAAGTTTGAATACTACATTCGAGTTTGTGTGCTACTGTTAAACAACAACCAAAAGGAAGAAAAAAAATGAAGATCAAGCTCAACGTTCTACAATAAACCTAATATAACAAAGGCATTTTCAAAGAACTTCACTATCATGTCTCTTCTTGGAACAATGGTTTTCCCAGATATAGATAAATTAGAAAAAAATGTATTGCCAAAAACACATATGGTTTTACATTCTAGTAGTTATTTAGGTTTCAAGGTCTTTCGGCTGGATCTATGGTTGCCAAAAGGGCCCTATAGTGGTTCCTATTGTAGAAGCATCAGAGATCGGTAGAGATCCTAGACTAGGAAGTAGCTTCACATTTTATACTTTACTCTGATCATTATGCTTGAAGATTGTTATTAAATAGTCATGGATATAGAAAGTATTGGCATATAGCCTTGATTATAAAAAACTATAAACAAGAAAGTTTTGATACTATTTTGTTCCATTTTTAACCACTGGAACCGTATTTTCCCTAGCATGAAAATAATTCATAATTAACCATTGGAATTATCCTGTGCATATTCGACTACCATTTGGAATCTTAAACTGCACATGGATTGCACTTTAATAGTCCTATTAAAAAAGAACATCTGTAAGGACCACAATATTCTCTCAGTCCAGAGATGTGCACAACGATGGAGGGTGAAACAGAGGCCTAGCACCGTTTGAAGTATCGTCGCGCGTGTATAAGAGCTCAACGCCGTCTGTGACCTAGCGCTATTTGGGAAATGAAGAAGAGAGAGAGAGAATCAGCGTCGTGCGTGAAGATAGGATGAGCATCACCGTTAGTAGAAGAGGCCTAATGCCGACTGTGAAGAGAGAGAAGGAAGAGCAGTACCGCATCCAAAAAGGCATTGCGGCGAGTGAAAATTTGAGCATCGCCGCCAGTGTAGTGCCATTTGGTGCATCGCCACGTGTGAACTGGAGTATTGTCAGAGAAGGGGGAACGCTACCAATACCGCACTTGTCCGTACTGCACGTGTAAAGCCGCATCTGTCAGAGCCGAACATGTCAGCTACAATAACCTTCACCTACCCTGAGTACTTGACGCCTTGGAGAAGCCATTGCTTAGAGCTCGAGGTGGCCCGCGAGTGGGAGATTTGAAAACACTGTGAACACCAGGTAAGTGGGTTTAGTACCGTGCATCATTTCACTTCATAGGATCTAAATTTAAGTTGCTATGAAGAGCAAGATGATGGAATGAGGTATATGAAAATAAATGAATATAAAGGGGTTGAATGAGTGATTGAGCATTGAGTAATGAACTTGATAAATTTATAAAGTAGCTTCCTTGTAAAACTTGCTTAAATTGCTTGACATGAATAAGGCTTTTGCTGGGTTTCTTTTTGGCTTGTGAAATGGTGTATATCATGTGGATAACTTGTTAAATTGTGAAATAAGGGATTTTTCCCGCAACTGTGAGGGTCTTTGCCTTGGGATTTTCGACGACCAAACGGTGCCCAAATGGGTCCAAATCAGTTTTGAATGAAAGATATGCAAGTCTATTTTTGTTTTCCTCTCTTATTATGTTAAAATTTTGTATGGATTAAAAGATATGTTCCAAAATGTTGGGGCCTATCATTGCCCACAGTGCGGTTAATTCCAGCAACTGTGACCCTTTTTGTGCCGCACTTTTTGCCAACCAAAGTTGTCCAAACGTCTTCAAACTGCTACCATTTGAAAGATCAGTGAATAAGCTTGAAGTTGCATGTTTTGATAATTTTTAGATTGCCCGTAAAATTCAAGTTACGCCCTAAAATGTATGGGTACATCACACCCACTGTTGCAGGAAACTTTTAGCAACTTTCAATCGTTTTGAGCCGAGTTTTTGACCTAGTAGAAGTTGTTCAAATTCCTTCAAATCACCACCAGTTTAAAGCCCTGGTTATGAACTTAATGTTGCATGTTTAAAGTTTTTCAAAAATCCCCCTAGATTGGGGAATTACACCCCCGAGTAGAGGGCTATGTCATGGTTGCACCTCACAAAATTTGTGTTATGCTCGTTTTCTGCCACCTTTCTCGGAATTACTCATTAAACTATTCAAGTAGCTATGTAACGTCTTTGATAAGTGATAAATTTGAGTAGTATGCAATGTTTTTCATGCGAATGCCATAGTGTTATGTGGTTGGTGCTACGCAAATATGTGCTATGTTATAAATGGATAAGTGCAAAACTAATGTGATTATTCTATGATGAATGTTACATGATAAGTGTCAAATCGCTATAGTTGACATCTAAATGTAAATGCCTTGTGATAGCTTATCCAATGGATGCTCCATCATAAATGTTATAATGTTTTGTGAATGCTGTATGATTCTGAATAAGACTTCGTTCTTGCATGATGAAAATTTGTTTTATCTGTTATAATGCCCTGATTTAGCATGAATGAAATTAGATGCTTGAGCACTATAAGAGGCCATAATAACGACCACTACGTAATTGGACAAACATTAGTAGTGGGCCCTGTTCTATGGTAATACTGTGATAATGGCCATTATTTCACTTGTACTAGTCGCTACGTGTTGGGGCATCCATCGGTAGCAGATACTGTTTTACTGGTACTGCTCGTTACGTGATGGGGCACTCATCGGTAGTGAGGATTGCTATACTGAGGAAAGTGATGCCGGTTATATCCCCTAACTTGCTGAATGATAAGATGCAGTTAGGGGAATGTGAAATGGGAGGGTCGCACCCCCGAGATTTACTGAGATGAGATTAACGACTAACGCCTTGCAAGGTAAGTGCATATCGAAAGCCCCAATGCACGTTGGGGACCGTGTGTGTGAGTACGAGGGCATTACGAAGTGGATTCACCCACTTGTCATTGCCCTCCTTCTACAAGATGGTAGAGGTCCTAAGCAATGGGATTGGCTTAACCTGATAGATAGGGCCTCTACTTTGGGAGTAGGTGAACTAAGGAATGGGTGGGTAACATTATGAGTGATTGTGAATGCTGATGATTGTAATGATTGAATGATGCCTGACATTTGGATATGATGACGTAATTGATATATTGATCTTATTTCTAAGATACATAACTATTGCTTGATGACCTCCTATAATTGGAAGAATTGCTTATGATACATGAATGGACTCATTAATGATGCATAATACCTAGATCTACTTACTGGGCTTTCTAGCTCATCCCCCTGCATCTCCCCACTTGTAGATTGAATGTGCCAAGTCGAGGGCCAGAAGTTCGTGTGTTGCAGTTAGGAGCTGAAGTCTTTCTGCTTGTGAGGAAGTCCAGATCTTGTATATAATTGGGCAATTAGTTGTTTATTTCGGAATGTATGTACTTTTGGGCTCTGGTGCCCCAAACTCAAGTGTAATATTTTTGGAAGAACTTTCTATAATGTCCTTTTAATGATGTATGGATTCTCCAAGTTTTAAATATTCATCTGTTTTTAGAATTATTGATTTAGTTATTTTCCATGGTTTGCTCCATTTATCGCATTACTAAAGCGTTGAGTTCACTCTGACCTGAGTGACGTACGCTACATAGAGATCATGAATCTGTACCCCGTCATCCTCTGTTGAGTACAGAATGGGGGTCGGGGGTAGGGTCATGACAGATATAGTATCAGAGCCACCATGATAAGATTCTTGGCCTAAGGGGTTTTAAAGAGTCCTTGGAATAGTTTTAGAATAGATTAGTGACTAGGTGCTCCTGTGCTAGGTTGAAGATGCCGAGGGCTTGTGCCAACAATGTGAGCTCCAACATTGAGAAACCGAGATGCTCGGTGAAATTTATAGAACTCTGGGTGAAGTAACCCAGATGATGAAATAGTCAATGCCAGCTCAGCCTACCTCGTAGCAGAATGACAGTAGCCTTATAGAGAGGTTTAGAAGGCTGACACCCCCAACCTTTTTGGGGCAAGGAGAAGTAGAAAAAGCTAAGAGGTAGAAGAAACAGATAGAAATGATCCTAGAAGTGTTGCATTGCTCGGATGAGTAGAAAGTCAGATTAGGAGCCTTCATGATGGAAGGAGAGGCGGAACATTGGTGGGACTCGGTTAAGCAATCCTGGAGGGAGTCAGGAACCAAGGCCACATGGGGAAACTTATTGGTGGTGTTTGATGAGAAATACTTCCCAGAGTCTGCCAGGGAGAGGAAAGAAGTAGAGTTTATTGAACTCCAGCAAGGGAGTGTGACAGTTGAACAATATGCCACTAAATTTGCGGACCTATCTAGGTACGTGCCTCACATTATTAACACCGAGCCACGAAAGGAAGCCAAATTTGAGAGGGGCCTTCGGCCGGATATTAGAGGAAGAGTACTGTCGCCCAACCTGAAGGCTAACGCCCCATTGGTAGACCTCACTTTAAAGATTGAAAGGGACTGCAAGGACCATAGATCGAGGAAGGAATGAAAGATGAAGGTTATGCCGACGGGGAGGTTTTGAAAGTAGCCTCGACAATTTCTGAGGAGGGATATTAGGGGAAAGCCCTACCAGCTTAATCAGAGGACCTAGAAGAATCACCCAGGTAATATGGAAAGTGATCGATGCCCGGTATGCTCTCATTATGGAAAAGACAACCTCAGTACCATTGAATGCTACAGGAAACGGAACGTGTTTCTCATATGTGGCAAGCCCCGCCATTGGGTTAAGGATTGCCCTATGACAAAGGCAGAGGACCGACCAGAGGCACAAGGATGAGTGTTTTCCCTCACCAAACAAGAAGCTAAGGTGTCCACCTTGGTGATCAGAAGTACGTTCTCTATTTGTGTTGTTAAATCTAGAGCCTTAATTGACCTTGGTTCCTCACACTCTTTTATTGCACCCCATTTTGCTTGCTATAATGTTGAGCTTGCATGTCTTGATTATACTCTAATTATATGCACTCTTGTGGGGGATTCTATGGAAACTGATAGAGTGTATAGACAATGTGGAGCCACAATTGATGGGTGTTACTTGCCTGTGAACTTGATCGTTCTAGATATTCAGGATTTTGATGTTATTTTGGTCATGGATTGGTTGTATGCACACTGTGCCACCGTCAATTTCCTTGAAAAGACGGTGACCTTTAAACGCCCAGACCAAAATAAACTACACTCTAAGGGCACTAGGGATACTCCACCTCTGCACTTTATTTCTGCTCTTTAGGCCTCTCGCCTCCTGGCTAAGAGATGTGAGGGATATCTAGCTTATGTAGTAGAGAATTGGGATGTTCAGTCCCAACTAGAAGGGATACCAGTAGTAAGAGTATACCCTGAGGTATTCCCTGAAGAGTTACCATTCCTACCTCCAGTGAGAGAAATTGAATTTGAGATAGATGTAGTCCTTGACACTGTTCCCATTTCTAAAGCTCCATATAGAATGGCTTCAGCAGAGTTGAAGGAGTTGAAAGAACAGTTGTAAGAATTATTAGATAAAGGATTCGTCTGACCCAGTGTGTCACCCTGGGGTGCACCGATCCTATTTGTAAAGAAGAAGGATGGGTCCCTGAGGCTATGTATTGACTATAGGCAGTTGAACCAAGTAGCAATGAAGAACAAGTATCCCCTGCCTAGAACTGATGATCTTTTTTACCAGCTCCAGGGGGGACCAAGTGTTTTCGAAGATTGATCTTCGGTCTGGTTATCACCAGTTGTGAGTCAAGGAGGGAAACATACTGAAGACTGCTTTCAGAACTCGATACGGTCATTATGAGTTTCTTGTGATGCCGTTCGGGGTTAACAAATGCCCCCACGGTGTTCAAGGATTTGATGAATAACCCTTCCTAGATGACTTTGTAGTGGCCTTTATCGATAATATCTTGGTATATTCAGAGAGTCGAGAACTGCATGAACAACATCTAAGAATTGTCTTGCAAACATTGAAATCGGAGAGATTGTATGCTAAGTGGAGTAAGAGCACGTTTTGCTCCCCAATGTGGCTTTCCTTGGGCATATTATTTCTAAACATAGAATCATGGTTGACCCCTCTAAGATTGAAGTTGTAATTAAATGGGAAAGCAAAACAAATGTGACCGAAGTTCGTGGTTTTCTGAGGTTAGCAGGATACTACATGCGCTTTATAAAGGGATTCTCAAAGATTGTGCTTCCCCTTACTCGGTTGACCTAGAAGAATGTAAGATTTGGGGGGTCAGAGGACTGTGAGAGAAGATTCCAGGAACTTAAGAAAAGACTAACCACGGTTGCGATACTGACCTTACCTGATGAAAATGAGGATTTTGTGATTTACACCGATGCTTCTCACAAAGGGCTTGGGTGTGTACTCATTGCAATGAGGGAAGGTCATTGCTTATGCCTCCAAACAGTTGAATCCGTAAGAATATAACTATCCAATGCGTGACTTGGAGCTTGCAGCCATAGTATTTACGTTAAAGATCTAGAGGCATTATCTCTATGGGACCCGATTGAAAGTGTCACGGATCACAAGAGCCTCAAGTACCTATTTTCCCAAAAAGAGTTGAATATGAGGCAAAGAAGATGGGTAGACTTATTGAACGATTATGACTGTACAATTGATTACTACCCATGCAAGACTAACGTAACAGCAGATGCCCTAAGCAGGAAAGTTGTGGTCTCAGTGGCATATCTGATGTTTCGAGAGATGAGATTGTTAGAGGAGCGGGTAGAGTGGTACCCACCTTGGCCCCTCAATGAGGAGGGAGGAATGCTTTCCTGTCTGAGGATGGAGCCTCAATTATTTCAATGAATCCGAGTGGCTCAAAAGGGAGATCCTTAGCTTGTAAAGATTCTAGAAGAATAGAAGATGGGTGGAAAAGAGGATTTCTCTATGAGTGGTGATGATTTGTTAAGGTTTAAGGATCGAGCATATGTCCCTAATGACAAGAGTATAAAAATGGTTGTTCTAGAGGAAGCACACCACTCCCGCTACATGGTATACCCTAGGAGTACAAAGATGTACCAGGATTTGAAAAAGACCTTATGGCAGAACAACATGAATAGGGATATGGCTCTGTTTGTAGTTAGGTGGTTGACGTGTCAGCAAGTGAAGGTGGAACATCAGAAACCCACTGGACTGTTGCAGCTCTTGTCCATACCAGAGTGGAAGTTGGAACACATCACAATGGATTTTTTTTTGGATTGTCCAGATCAAATGTTGGACATGATAGTATCTGGGTCATTGTGGACTGATTAACTAAGCTGAAAGAACCATCTTCCCCTGATAGAGTTTGCCTACAACAATAACTTCCAAGCTAGCATCCAGATGGCACCATATGAGGCCCTATACGGGAGGAAGTGTAGATCACCCATCATCAGAGATGAGGTGGGCGAAAGGAAATTACTGGGGCCCGAAGTAGTTCAGATAACTTCTGAGAAGATTGCCTTAATTAGAGAGCAGTTCAAGACAACCCAAAGTCTACAAAAGAGTTATGCCAATAATCACAGGAGAGACCTCGAATTTAAAGTAGGTGATCAGGTCTTCCTGAAGATATCACTGGCCAAGGGTATTACGAGATTTGGCAAAAAGGAAAAGTTGAGCCCGCATTATATTGGGCCTTTCTAAATTTTGAAAAGAGTTGGGAACATGGCGTACCGACTTTCCCTGCCACCTGAACTGGCTAATATTCACAATGTCTTTCATGTATCATTGCTGAGGAAATATCAACTTAACACATTGCATGTTTTGGAATACAATCCAATCCCACTCAAGGAGGAGTTGACCCATGTTGAATGGCCAATTGGGATATTTGACCGGAGAATACAAGTGTTATGCAATAAAGAAATTCGTCTGGTCCGAGTACAATGACAATATCACTCAAGAGAGGAATAAACGTAGGAACGGGAGGACGAATTAGTGAGAAATACCCCCACCTTTTTTATTGACACGAATGTGATTTTGGGGACAAAATCCTTTTAAGGGAGAGATGATGAAAGGACCATAATTTTCTCCAGTCCTGAGATGCGCACAGCAGTGAAGGGTGAAACAGAGGCCTAGCACCGTTTGGAGCATTGTCGCACGTGAATAATAGCTCAGCGTCGTCTATGACCCAGCGCCGTCTGTGAAATGAAGAAGAGAGAGAGAGAATCTGTGCCGTGCGTCAAAAGTCAACGCCGCATGTGAAACGTCAACACCGCGCATGAAGATAGGGATGAGCAACACCGTCTGTAGAACAGACCTAAGGCCGGCTATGAAGAGAGAGAAGGAAGAGCAATGCCGCGTGCAAAAAGGCATCGCCGCGAGTGAAAATTTGAGCATCGCTGCGAGTGTAGTGGCATTTGGAGCATTGCCGCGCATGAACTGGAGTATCGCCACACATGAAGGTAGAGAAGGGGAAAAGATGTGACCGCTGCCAGCGCCGCACTTGTCCATGCCGTACGTGTCAGCACTGCGTCTATCAAAGCCGTACACGTCAGATACAATGACCTTCACCTACCCTGAGTACTTAAGGGCTCTCCCCTCCTCTTTTAACCACGGTTCCCCTCACTTTTCTTTTGCACTTTCTCTCTCTAGAACCAGTGGGAGTTAACGCCTTGGAGAAGCCATTGCTTAGAGCTCGAGGTGGCCGCGAGTGGGAGAGTTTAGGACACTGTGAACACCAGGTAAGTGGGTTTAGTGTCGTGCATCATTTCACGTCATAAGATCTAAATTTAAGTTGCTATGAAGAGCAAGATGATAGAATGAGGTGTATAAAAAAAAATGAATATAAAGGGGTTGAATGAGTGATTGAGCATTAAGTAATGAACTTGATAAATTTATAGAGTCATTTCCTTGTAAAACTTGCTTAAATTGCTTGACAGGAATAAGGCTTGTGTTGGGTTTTGTATTAGGCTTGTGAAATGGTGTGTATCATGTGGATAGCTTGTTAAATCGTAGGATAAGGGATTTTTCCAGCAACTGAGGGTCTTTGCCTTAATATTTCGACGACCAAACGGCACCCAAATGGGTCCAAATTGGTTTTTAATGAAAGATATGCAAGTCTATTTTAAGTTTTCCTTTCTTATTTTTAAAATTTTGTATGGATCAAAATATATGCTCCAAAATGTTGGGGAATATCACTGCTCACAGTTGTGGTTAATTCCAACAACTGTGACCCTTTTTGTGCCGTAATTTTTGCCAACTAAACGGTGTCCAAACATCTTCAAACTTCTACCATTTGAAAGATCAGTGAATAAGCTTGAAGTTGTATGTTTTGATAATTTTGAGATTTCTCGTAAAATTTGAGTTACGCCCCGAAATGTGTGGGTACATCATTACCCACTGATGCAAGAAAATTGTAGCAACTTTCAATCGTTTTGAGTCAAGTTTTTGACCTAGTAGAATTTGTTCAAATTCGTTCAAATCACCGCCATTTTAAAGCCCTGGGTATGAACTTAATGTTGCATGTTTAAAGCTTTTCAATTTTAAAGCCCTGGGTATAAACTTAATGTTGCATGTTTAATGTCATTAAATGTTTCCCATGTTTTTAGATATTTTTTATCTAGCTAGCATTTATTCTATTATGAATTAGTTAACTATCATTAATTTAGGCCACTAAAGCTCATTAACATTAGCTGAGCCAAAAATCCGGTTTTCCATAAGTGATTTCTCTAGCCCTTCACTTCTTAGAAAGCCACCCTTGGTTGTTTAGTAATGACAAAATGTCCTTAAATTATGTTGTTAATTATTTGGAGGTTTTTGTTGGAGAAATGAAAATGGCTCTTATTCCTTTCCAGCAAGGACGAAGTTGGAATTAAATACTCATTTTTTTGTCAAAATTACCCTGTTTGCATTAGATTTAAGCCACCACATTTAACATTCATAAATACTACCAAAGGGAATAGAATGGTCATGCCACATCAAAAAAAATAAGGTTAGATTGGTTAATAATATGAAGTAAATTACCAACAAGTGGTTACTTCTTAAAATTTGGGAACCTCCTCAATTATTTTAATGAAAATACCCAAGTGCCTCTTTCTATATTTAGAACTCTGAACAAGATATTGTATTTTGGTAATTTGGCAACATAAGTGAGTAAAGCCAAATGAACCAAATGTCATTTTCTTGAATTCGATCTCGAAGTTTCCTTAAAAAATCATGTTTTGAGTTTGGAACCTAAAAAAAGGCAAGGGTATTCATATCTTTGGACTCAATTGACTTAAGAGGGGCTAAACTAAAAAATGAAGCTACTTGTTCCAAATTCCAAATCTGGAATAAAATTGTTTTCAATGTAGATTGATATTCCAGTTTTGAAAATGTATTTATGCCATTTGGATCAAATAATTTAAATACATCAATTTACTTGAAGAGCCATGATAGATTGGGGTTACAATCCTCAAAGAAGGGCATTTTTAAGCATTGTTAACAAAATCCTTGGAGAGGTATCCATTTTAAAAAGTAGCCACTTTATAAGTAAAATAGTTGATTTAACACCACTATTGATCTTTTATGGTGGTTTGACTATATAAATGATATTTTTATTTGAAAATGTTGACTTTATATCGTGTCTAAAAGACCATATAAATGATAGTTTCCAATAAATAAATGTTGTTTTCATGTCAAAATATCACTTTACTCAAATAAAATGTTTTGATAGGATCATAGTCCTATCAAATTAAATAAAGCCTCACCTCAAAACTCTTCGAAAATTGTAGTTACAATGTTGGAAAAATTTCATATCCATAATTTCGGCTTTGACTATTACGGTTGTGAAAAAATTAAGATTTCAAGCCAAAAATTGTAACACATTTTCTAGACCATCTATTTTTCCCTAAAAATAAGCATTCACTGATCCGTAGGATCTGTACCATTTTTTTAGCTCCAAAATTTATAGTCGTTATTGAAAATTGATTTTAGAGCCATTGTGGAGATTTCCAATGCCCAAAGTGCTTTCTGGAAAAGGATTCGAGATGAGGCTTTACTTTGTTTTCATAAAGCCTAGGCCTTTTAGAAAATGCATCATTTACTTAAAAATGCTATTTACTTAAAAATGACAATGCTTTTTTGACATTACAAACTAGAAGACGGGTAATCGAGCATGCTTAACAAAAATTTTAGGGAGATGTGGATTGATTATTCAAAAGATATTTTTCTCCAAATCAATGTTAAGTAAAAATTTGGGCATCTCGAAAACGCATTAAGTAAAACAGACAAAGTTTGAATGTCCTAATGTAAATAAATGGCACCGCTAGACTATTTTAGTAAACAATCAATGTTATTATGAGAAACATATCACATATGCAAAGAATGCATCAGTCAGGAATGAGGATTAATACAAATTAGAAGATAATGCTATTTTCAATTAGAACTCACTTATGTCTCAATGCATTTAGAGAGACTATAGAAAGTTTGGCTGTATCCTAGTTGTAAGTCAACATTGCTAAAATTTGACAATGTAGAGTTAGTTTTTTCCATAGGGCATTAATAATGGATAAAGACAAGCATGCCAAGATTAAACCAAATGAGGGAACAAATACTAAAATAAAGAGATGGGCATGTCAAGAATAAATTAGGAGGAATATCTAAAAGTAATTAATAAATGCCAGTTTTAGTTAACCATGGTCAGCTAAATTGGTGGGTTAAGTAACTCATCGTCCCACATTTTAAATAGAGAATGCCATCTCTCTCTCATACAACTTGCAGCCATCTCTCTCACATCCAAAGGCTTCATCTTTTTATTGATTCATCTCCCATTGCTTATTTTTAATAAGTTAATTCTCATCCTTTTTATTCGTTCTTTGTAAGGAGAAAAACACAAATCCCATCAGCCCACCCTTTTCCTTTTCCATTCTTTTGCTCAGGACTGGGCACATCATGTAGAGATCTATATCAATAGACTATTTCTACCAAAAGCCCTTGTTGAATCGAGATTTTGATTATTCTTAAGAGAACAATCCCTGTTCTCTTAGGTTTTGGATAAAACTGATCCTTTTAGTTTGCTAACAAGAGAAGAAAACAATAATTTTGTCACTTCTAATGGCGAATGAGGATGAGATTGAAGATCCAAACTTTAATCCTTTGATCCTAGAAGATTGGGTGGTATTTTCAATGTTGAAATGGGGCAAATCACACCTAAGTACTATGGAAATGAGAAAAATCTCAACTGAACAGCATGGAAATGAGAAAAATCTAACCTACATGAAGATGAGATGTAAAGGTATGTAATGTTATGTGAATGGTTGAGCTTCATGCAGATGTGAAGATGATGAGGAAAGATATGAGGACTATTCAAGCCTAATGACATGCGGGGTAAAAAATTGTTCAAATCAAACAATATATTGGGCAAATTTTGTAGCTATTTTGTGGGTGTGATAAATTGATAGTAAATTTGCATGCAAACATGCACGTATCAGTAGTTATAGTTTCATATGCATGTTACTAAGCTTGTTTGTTTTACAAAGAAAAAATGTTAGTATATTAGAATGATGACATCTCTCTATTGTGTGTAAAACAAGAAAACAGCCAAAGGCTTCAGCGTTTTATTGATTCATCACCTATTGCTTTTTTTATCACTTCTTATGATGGCGAACGAGGATGAGATTGAAGATTTGAACTCAATCATTAGATCCAAGAGAATTTGGGGGTATTTTCGAAGTCAAAATGAGGAAAATCACACCTAAGCATTATAGAAATGAGAAAAATCACAACTGAATAGCATGGAAAGAAGAAAAACCCAACCTACACGAAGTGGAGATGTGAAGGTATCTATTGCTATGTGAATGGTTGAGCTTCATGCAGATGTCAAGATGATGAGGGAGGATACGAGGATTATTCAAACCTATTAACATGCTGGGCAAAGAACTGTTCAAGCCAAACAATATATAGGATAAATTTCATAACTATTTTGTGGGTGTGATAAATTGATAATAAATTTGCATGCAAGCATGCATGTATATGTAGTCATAGTTTTATATATGTGAGTAACATTGTTTATTACATGCAAACATTGACGTTTATGTAGACATAGTTTTATATCCATGTCAATAAGCTTGTTTGTTATTTGAAGAAAAAATGATAGGATATTATTATGATGACATCTCTCTATGTGTGTAAAACAAGAAAACAATGTAGGTTTTCTTTTTCTCCTCTTTTTAGCTATTTCCCATTCTCCCCCCCCCTCCCCACCCACCCTAAAATCAGAAGATTTATGACATAATTTTCTTGCTAAAGCTTGACAAAAAAATTGGAAATTTTACTAAGTCACTCTAAGAGGAAATACCAATTAAGTTGTTGAAAGCAGTTGAAACGATGTTCAATTTCCCATTTCTATTGCTTCTTGTCTCCAATTTTTGCTAGTGTCTCCCTGTATATATTTTTTGCTGTCATAAAAGAAAAAATAAACCAAAAAATATGGAAAACTATCAATCGAACTTCACCATGCTCACTAAAACTTGTCGGTTAAGGTGTTGTTAACTACTATTCTACATACTATATATATATATATATATATATATATATAAAGGAGGAAATATAATCTAACTGAAATTTCAAAATAAAACACGAGTACACTAGTATTTCCAATGTAATTCAATATCTTATGTCTCTTGAAAGAATAATGATTTTCCTGGATACAGATCGATTAGCATTAAATCTAATGCCAATATTATATCCGGTTCTACATTCTTTAAAATATATTGGTTTCAAGTTCTTTTGGTTGAATTTATGTCTACATAAGGGCCCAATGGTCAACCCTTACGTAGAAGAACCATCAACGAATTAGTAGAGAGAGAGAGAGACTATACCTATGAGTAGCTTCATACTTTATATTTCGATATCGATAATAACGCCTAAAGATAACCATTATTAAACCAATAATGGAGACCTGATCTGAAATTAGGTCAGTACCCACACCATCTACAATGCAACAAACTTGCTTGAGCAAAAAGCAGTTTGGACTCGACTATTTAGCAAACTATTTTGCCAAGATGATAAGGTGGCATGGATCATGTCCTTCTTGCTTACCCCACATATGGAACCTAGGGACAAACAGGTGGCAATTAATGTTTGAGAGCTAGACATTGGCTGGGAAAGGAACTCAATGTGGCGATTATTGACACACATGGAAGACCAGTTTCCTGTTACTAGAAAGCACACTTTGCTAGGGATTATATCTTTCATAATACATAGCTAGGTTGAGCGTGATCCAACAACTATATTTTGGGAAACTCATGCCAGTATGGTCTAAATTTCAAATCATGTGTATCAAAGGAGCAATATAGTATCAAATGCCTCGCTAAGACATGGCGTCCGAGTAACAAATGGATAGGATCCGTGCCAAATTTTACAAGGAATTTCTATGAGCAGAACATGATGGCTAAACTTGCATAGGTTTTGAGTTATCGGTGTAGTATCTGGTTTAGGCAATTTAGGCCTGACAATAGCAATCCTTCATTAGGAGGCTCTTAGTTTTTATGACATATTTACTTTCCTTATTAGTGTATTCTTTTGTGTTGACATAGCAAAAAACAAAAATGGCCCAGATCTTGAGCTTTCACGTAATCCACCACAAGAAACCTAGATATTGAACTTATTTAGCCTTGCTACCAAGAAGCCACAACAAATATAGAACAAAACCTGCTAAATTTTAAAGATACGGAGAAAAAGAGAGAAAATATTCAATAAGAATCGTACATTTATTGGAAAAATTTACATTCAATGGTAACTCTAAGGCTCAGGGAAAAGAAATTACCTGAAACATATAATTCACATGGCATTGCCAATCCACCAGGCAGCAGTAGAGTAAAGGGTTGTCAGCTTTTGGTAACATCACATTGTATCCCTCACAAATTTGTCTTTTATGCTCTGTCATCTTATAAATTAGTAACCCTTCTTTTTCAGCAACATATGCTTGGAAAGCAAACGCAAGATCCTCTTATAAAGTGAGTTATAAAGCTCAATACTACTTACTACGCACAACAATAGTTCGTCATTAACCAAACATGAAACTCTTTATTCAAGGTATCTCCACCCTATTTTGTTTTTCTTTCTTTGTTTTATAAAAATGCATCTCCATCCATTATGTTAATCAACTCTCAATCCAGTATTTGAGTAATCACTATTAAAAACTGCAACGAGAAAAATATTTACAAAATACTATCGTCAGAAAAGAAGACAATTGTTTTTTGATTTGGAACACATATGTGCAGTAAATTAGCAAACAATGATTGGAAATATTCCATAGGATAGACAATCATAATAACAATGGACATGATGATGCTTAACCCTAAAATCTACCCAAAGAACGCCTACTCTTTGTCCATAGAACAAAGAGTAACACCTAGAACTAGACGTTTATAAACCTCAAAAGTTGTTTCTTCCTTGAAAGCAATTATATTTCATTTCCTAGTTCTAACTCACGTGCATTTCACAGCTCCCTAGTTGGCAATTTATTGACCAGACTCTCATTCTCAACACAAAGTCTCCCAACTAAATTTCCAATTTAGCAAATGACAAAATCAATTGTTGATTACAGCTCCAGGAATAAAGATGTAAAACTGACACAAAATAGCAAAAGTAAAAATGGTACATGAGAATGCATGTTCATATTCTTTACAAAATTGCCTGATCTAACCACTAATCGCCCGGTTAGAATGGAACCGGCCAGTGGCCGGTTCCGGTTTTGGATGGTTAGGGTGATGAACCGGTATTTTTGAAAAACAAATTTAAAAAATGTATATAAATTCTCAAAAATAAAGAATTTGAGTTGTAATACATTTTAAAATATTATTTACATTATGGTAAAACTTAAAAATTTCTTTGGTCATTAATACTTGCTCTTATATTTTTCCATCTTTTTTAGAAATTTTTTTAAAATAGCCCTTGGAAAATATAAAATGGGTTAAAATCCATTTTTTCCATTAATTTTCAACTTCATTTGAATGTGTTTTGTTTTAATCATTCTTTATATGTTTTGTATATTTCAGTGGATTTTTTTTGTAGTTTTTATTTTTTCTCAACACTTTTTTTACCGCCCAAGACTTGCCCGGCTAGAGCAATTGAATCGGCCGATTTACTGGTTAGGCTTGTTAAACCTCTTCCATGCCCATATTCGGTTAACCGTTTTGGTTCGATTTTTTAAACACTGCATGTGCATCACAATATGTGACTATCAATGCTGTTAAAATCTTATCTGTAGATATAAATAAATATCAGGTACCTGAGCAAGAGTTCCTTTGTTACTGCTAATCTTGAAACATTGAATGCATCGGAGGGTATTTTCTGCATGATGAAAATGGATGGTGTGAAACCCAATTGTATCACTTAGCTATCTTGTCAACAGATGGAGTAAAGGACGATCTGAAATAGATGCTTGATATTGAGATAGTTATAATTTCTGGGTTATTCAAGATAACCCACTTTTCGACGGCACCTTCAGTACATATGGCAGTGCAGGAGATTTAGAAAGGATGAAGAAAAGCAATGCAAGCCTGATAATGTAACATTTTTTAACTGTTTTTCAAACTCACACCAGAAAACGTATGGGCTACTCGTGAATGTGAGGTGAGGATGAAATGAGGCAAATGGACTAGCATAACTCAATTAGTTAATTTAACTTTCTTATTTGGTATCTTACAACTTTATTTATATCATTGTTATTTCACAATTGTTGGTAAGAAATACCGCCTCGTCATAAAATCCATTACTAACATCATTTTCTGATGCACAGTAGCTCTATCATAGGACTTGATTAAAAATTAAGAGTCTGAATCAAAGTTACCGAGAGCAGAAAAGTGAGAAGTTACAGGAACAGAAACGAGAGCACGGAGTGAGTCTAACTCAAAGTTCCATGGGCAGCAAAGCGAACTCCGTACATGGCCTGGGGATGGGAGTGAGTTTCATGACTTATAGAGAGCGGAGCACAGTACTATCAGGATAGGAGCAGGTTCCCAACCAAAAGGGATCACATTGTGCCTTCCTTAGGATCGAGGTTTTCTGGAGTTCACTACTTCCGTATATTGCAAACTAAGAGCGAGTTCCATTAGATATCATGTTTAACTCTTTGCAAATACGTGGTTCCAAGGCATCAATGTAATAAAAAATCATGGCATTGAGATTTCTTTTGAATTTTTTGTCATTGGAGCACTATTTCATACCAATTTCAGCAAATATCAGTATTAGGGTGCATTGGAGCATTATTTCATACCGAATTCAGTGAAAAACCTTATTGTGATGCATTGGAGCATGATTTCACATCAAATTCAGTAAAAAACTGTCTTGTGGTATACTATGCATAGCTACCCCTTAATTATACAATACCTTCTCTAAATTGGCACTCAATGCTGAGGCAAGAATTACCCTTCTCAAGTCTATACTATTGACACTTAATGATGGGCTAGATTTCCCATTTCAACTAAGTTTGTAATCGACGATTGAGCACATGTATTGTGCTCATTCACAAGCATATTGTACATTCCTCCCTCAGTCAAAAGGCTCAAAATAACACACTAGGTTGATTGCTTTAAGTTAAAATTGTGGGAACCATATAGCAATTGCTAGATGATTTGAGGAAAATCGAATACTATAAATGAATAAAATAAACTTTGTAAGAGTAGCTCGCTCATAGGATACTTGGTTCTTGGTATGATGAAATCGTGGCTCGGAGTGATATTAGAGCCATGATCTTGCGCATGCGGATTTGGATCCCACTTGCTAGGGAACTTGATCCCAAATAATAAGAATCCAATTCCCATAACTTTGGGTATGAGATCCTAATATGCAAGGAAGCATCTGGAATCGAGATCCGATCAGTGCACGGGATCTCGATTCGGGGGTAGAAGTGGACCCCACATGGGCGCTCTTGGTAACTATGGTCTGAATGAATGGCTCCACACTAATATGATGAAATTCATCATAGCATTCGACCAAATCAAGGAGTACCTCACCAAACTTCCCATCCTTAGTCCTCCTAATCCAAATAAACCCCTATTCCTATACATATCTATGAAAGACAAGACCATGGGGGCAATGTTAGGATGGTACGATGACCATGGAAAAGAACAAACGATATACTACATCAGCAAAACCATGGTCGACTATGAGACAAGATACACGAATGTGGGGAAGCATTGCTTATCACTTGTGTGGTCTATGCAGAAGTTAAGACATTGTCTTATCTCATACAGTCAAGCTCATCCAAAAAATAGACCCACTCAAGTACCTATTGGAGAGACCAATCCTTAATGAGCATTTGGCAAAGTAGTGAATGCTATTGAGTGAGTTCGAGATCGAATATGTTACTCAAAAATCGATTAAAGGACAAGCCATTGCATATCACTTAGCTAAACACGCACTACCAGATAACACTCCTGTCAACACGGATCTCCCTGATGGGTACCTCTTCACAATTGAGGACTCAATTTGGGAGCTATACTTTGACGGTGCAAAGAATGAGTACGGGTCAGGTATAGGAGACATATTATGCTCACTCGAGAAGATTTTAATGCCAACAGCCATCAGATTGAATTTTCCATGTACCAATAACATTGCTGAATATGAAGCCTTGATACCTGGGCTCGAGAATGCCATGGGAATGAAAATCCAGCAAATACGAGTGATTGGTGACTCCTTACTCATCATAAACCAAGTTCAAGGGATTTGGAAGGTGAAAGAAGAAAAACTTAAACCTTATCAAGAAAAGGTGGAAAAGATGATCCCATATTTTAAGAAAATCATCTTTTAGCATGTAACTAGGAAAAATAATCAGTTCGTCGACACCCTTGCAACCTTTGCCTCAATAGTTGATATTCTCCCAGAAATCACCACCCTCTCATTCTACATCAGGAACAAACATGACCCTTCCCCACCAAGGATCAAAAATGAAATAGAGCAAGAAAATGAGAACGATGGGAAAGTGTCTCTCGTGGCTTCAGATGCACTAGTTAAGGAAAAACCATTGTTCCACTCCACTATGTTTTATCCCTACTAAAAGATGGGTTATACTCCGAAGGAGCCACCAAAAAGGATAAAGAAGCCCTTCGAAGGTTTTTGATGGGATTCTTGGTAAGAGATGACCTCCTATTCAAGAAATCCTTCGATGGCATCATTCTACGGTGTCTCGATCAGCTAGAAATCGACCAAGTACTGACATAGTTATACAATGAAGGAGGCCATTCTGGGGCAGCCGCCCTTATCTCAGAAAATCAGGCGCCAAAGGCTATTACTGGGCCACCATGGCTGAAGATTGTTGGAAGTTCGTCAAGAAGTGTCCCAAATGTCAACTTCAAGGAGACCTCATCCATGCGCCGCCGTCCGCACCACTCAACTCAACACGACTCGTATGGCGCTTTGCCATGTGGGATCTTGATATCATCGGAATGATATCATCAAAAGCCTCAAACGGCCACCGTTTTATATTAATGGCTACAGAGTACTTCACAAAATGGGTACAGGCCGCATCATTTGTCAAAATAGAAGGACAACATGTTGCCTGTTTCATAAATAACAATATTGTATTCAGATTTGGTGTTCCTGAGTAAATCATTACCGACTATGAATCCAATTTCATAAATGAAAAGGTGTGTAAAAAGTTTAAGATAACGCAGAAATTATCCACACCTTACTACCCTTAAGGAAATGGATAAGCAGAGGCCACAAAAAAAAGGACTTCTCTAAAATAATAGACAGAATAATAGAAGGTGGCAAAGATTGGCACGAAAAACTAAACGACGCCCTATGGGCCTACCGGACAACTGAGAAGACTCTTATTGACATGACCCCATACTCATTGGTGTATGGTATGGAAGTAGTGCTACCCATTGAATTTGAGATACCATCTCTCTAAGCACTCATTCATAGAAATTTAGATGAGGGACAAAAGATCGAAGTACAAATCGCTGCTCTCGTTAATTTGGATGAAATACGACTATGAGCGACACAAAATAATGTTGCTTATCAATGTAGGATCGAGAGGGCATACCAAAGAAAAGTTGTTCCTCGACAGTTCAAAGAAGGGGATACGGTACTCAAGAAAATCTTCCACTCTCCTGCAAATCCACAACCTTTAGGCAGTTTCAAACCTAATTGGAAGGGATCATTCGTGGTTACCCGAGTGCATGCAGGTAATTCTTACAAGATCAAAAACCAAGAGGGGTATGAACTCAACGACCCCATTAATGCGATGCATCTCAGAAAATACTACCCATAACGGGCTCAAAAGTATGGCGAAAACCTGAAAAGGCATCACAACGGAAAAAGGAAAGAACATAAAAAAAATGGACGTGGTGAAAACCTGATATGGCATTATGGGTAAAAAGAATAAAAAAAATTCCAAAAAGGAGCCTTCGATTCAAAGCACTCAAGTATAAACAAGTACTTGCAAATTCCAACAATACTGCACAGGCAGACTCTGAGGATGAAGACTCCTCCTAAACCCCGCAGGTTCCCAACATAACCAACTCAGAAAGATGTGGAAGGGTAACATGAATGGAAGACCGAATTGACTTTGACGAACCCTGAGATAACATCGAGACCTCTCCAAGATGGAAGTCCGGCTAGAATCCAGAGAACTCTTTATGGATCCACAAAGCACAGGATAAAAGTTCCAAACGTAAACGGACAACTTCAAGATTTTTGAGTTCTCACAATCCCACAAGAAAATCCTCTCATCATCCTTGGGTAAAACTTGATAAAGAAAATGACCACCAAAGGAGCCACAGGTGGCAAACTGTAAGGCTCGTCCCTTTTATGAGTACTTTTGCAATTTGACTTTTAAATCATCCATTTTCAAAAGCAAAGCTCTTGTTAGAAAGGACTTCCTCCATAACTACAAGAGGTTAAACTGTTAGTCAACCTAGCCTCGTTCTCAAAGCCAACTTTCTATGCCTGTTATGAAGGCTTTGAACTAGTCAGGCATTCCATGGTTATGTGAGTATAACTACCAACTACTACATATAGGAAATGGGTGAACCTCGTCGATGACAAAATTGGCCAGTTTGTGAGCGTTTTTCTCTCGACTAGGTCCCCTGAGGCAAAATGAGGCAAGCTCATCTATGTGTGTGTATATGACGACCCAATAGATGGAAATTCGAGGCAAAAACCCTACAATTAAGGGGCTGAGTTTGTAAAAATTCAGTTTGAAAGACGTGTGCAAAGAGAGTATCCTGTTATGCTCGGTAAATCAATTGAACATGTACAAGTTAAAAGACCTCTAACAGGGGCAATGAAAAAAAGAAAAGAAAAAAAGAGATCAAGTGGAACAGAAAACAAAATTTTGGGTATCTCAAAACTCTTATTTTATTCATCCATTAAAATGGGCTTATTACAGGCATTCACGCCAATAAACTTGGTCCTAGACCCAAATTCCTATTGTCTTAACATACTTCAAAAAAAAAAAAAAAAAAAATACAGAAAAATAACGCTGATAATGAGATCAACTTACTCATGCTAAGAAAGAAATAAAGAAAATAAAATATTTTGGCTCTGCAGTCTTTGACTTTGGATCAACATCCTTCTTGAGTTCCGCCACAAAGGCAACCCATTGAGCCAATTCGACTTCAACCTCTTCCAAGTTGATGTCACATGTGTCCTCATTGGATTTTATTCGTTTATTTGAACAAGAGGCACCATATTCTCGATGAGCACGAGATTCTAAGTAGGAACAGAAGATTCGCCATGGAGTCTCGAAGATATGGGGCATAGTGGAGGAGGGCAGGCATGTTCCCACCAAGAATCATAGTTGGAAGTACTTGTGGGCTTGTCTTGCTTAGCTAACCTCTTACTAGAAGAAGACTTCTTCCCCTTCCATGACACCCTCCTTGACCAGAAGAGTGGAAGAGTGTTGTCGAAGCAGAAAGATAGGGCGACAATCAATCACCACTCCTGAAGAAGTATAATTCTGAGTATGCCAAAACTGGCGAAGAACCCTTTGAGGGAAATACCCCTCTGTGAAGTGCTGCCCTGCTAGAACAAGACATGAACGCCCCATAGCAGACAGCAATAGGGAAACATTTTCAAGACCCCTGATCACCCAATCAAATGACGACAACTCGTCAAGAATCTTGCGATAATAATTGACATCTCGGGGTCGAGTGGTGTCATTGACATATGCTAGTCCCAGAGTAGCAAATACAACTGTAGTTGATTGAGGAGGGTGGACAACAACGATGTGTTTGTAAGTCCAAATCCACAAAAAAAAGGAGGCCAAAGCGTCCCTAAAGGTCACATAATAAAAGTCTGAAACCCCATAATGATCTGGGGAAAATTGGTTTGGGCGCCCAGCCCAGACTAGGCGACACTATGCGTGTCGCCCAGACTTGGGCGACACAGGCCGTGTCGCCCAACTGGGACCCTCTCGAATAAAGCCGAGCTTTTTTCTAGTAAATTTTTGTTGCAAAAACATGAGTTCCAGAACCAAAAACCAGACAAAAAACTGAGTTCCAAGGGCAAAATAAAATAAAATTATGTTAAAAAATAGACCTGCAAAATCATGATAATGCCCTCAATAAATCGGTCACCTCGCGTGACCCGGTCGTGAAGACCCCGATATATGCCCTCCAACATAGTCGAAACAATGGTGTAACCTGCTCATTCTCAGAAGGCATGGACTACGGGAATAAGGGAACTGCGAACCGTCTTATGACCACTCGGAAAGAGAATAGAGCCCAACAGCACAAAAAGAAAAACAAGGATCTGTTCAGCAGCTCGAGATTGCTCGCAATTTCAGACCAGCAACTCCATATCAACCCACTGACTATGTGAAGAATAAGCAGTCCCGTGCCCATGATAGAATGGTCATCAGTGGAAGTGGAGGGTTGATATGCATTCTCTGCTAAGTTCAGGCCAGAAATTCTGACAACTTCCTCCAAAATGGGCGTTGTCTCGCCTGTAGGAAGAAAGAAAGTGTTCATCTGATAGTTGAACTTCTCAGCAACAGCCTCAAGGAGTGGAAAGTTCACAAGGCAATTGAAGCTAGAAGGGCCATGAGCTCGGGTCGCTGCCTAGCTGAAAGAAACCAATCTCGGAACTAGGGTCCGATGAAAGGAAATCCATTGCAATGTAGGGGAACATCACCCAGTCGAAGGCCTTGCGAGATATAAGCAGGCAGACCTTCAAGGAACTACTTAACTCTAGGAAAAAGGCGGGAATCCTCCTCCTCTCTTCCGTTGACAACCCGCTCAAAAAACTTCCCCTTACCCTTGGAGATCGCGTTGTCCTTCTTAGGAGCCATGAAAGCCTAAGGATGGGTGCAATAAAATCCTGTAAAAATAGAGGGAAGATGATGAAGGAGGGAGAGGATGAAGGTGAGAGGATGAAAATTGAGTTTGAAATATTAGAGAAGAATGGGAGGGGGATGATTTTTAAAAAAATAAAAGAAACCCAACACAAAACGCTTCTTATAGTTATCCATTTCGGCAAACAGCAGGTTTAGATAACCCTAAAACCAAGAAAAATCATAAAAAACATTTTGAGGGTCGAAGATCTATGCAACTACCCCGTGTCACCCAATTCTGTACTCAGACTTGGGTGACACCACCTATGTCGCCCACACATTTTTTTTAAAAAAAACCCTATTTCATCCCTTTGTTAAAAAAATAAAAATAAAAAATAAAAAATAAAAAATAAAAAATAAAAAATAAAAAATAAAAAAATAAAAAATAAAAAATAAAAAAATATTTTGGGCAACACCATCCATGTCACCCAGCCTGTGAGGGCGACAAGCCTCGGGTCGCCTAGGTGACACCATTGGTGTCTCCCATATATTTTTGCCAAAAATTTTCTGTTTTTTTATTCCCCCATGTTTTACTTAATAAAAATATAGAAATTTTTTTTTTATATGAGCGACACCACCCGTGTCGCCGGGGCGACACTACCTATGTCGTCCAAAACGTTTTTCTCGAACATGCCCCCACTTGACTTTAGGGTCTTCTGGTATGGTTCTTGGTGTTTTCATATGTTTTTACGACCATTTTAAAACAATTTCATTAAGTTTAAAAAATCTCAATCTCTCCTCGGTGGCACGAGCCTAAACTGGCAACAAATTTTTCAAAATTTTCAAACATTTTAATTAATTTTTCAAAATTTTCAAGTGCTCATTGATGGAATGAGCCTAACCTTCCAACCAATTTTCCCAAAAAAAATAAAAATTTCAAAAACTCAGAAAAGAAAAGAAAAAAGACAATGCTCCTTGGTGGCATGAGCCTAAACTGCCAACCAATTTTTCAAAAATAAAATTTTCAAAAAAAATAAAATAAAATGGAAATCGCTCCTTGGTGGCATAAGCCTATACTGCCAACCAAAGTCCAATCCAGGCCACAACCACCCTGTTCAATAGAAAAACGTCAAACTCGTGCGATGTAAAAGAGCTGAGACAGGAAAAACATCAAACTCGTGCGACGTAAAAGAGCCGAGATAGGAAAAACGTCAAAATCATGCGACGTAAAAGAGCTAAGATAGGTAACGTCTAGCCCCATATGATGCAAAAGGTCAGGTGTATCTAGGGTATAACCACCCTGAAGAAACATTTATCCCCATACGACGTAAAAGGTCGGGTGTATCCAGTTCAACATCAAACTCGTGCAACGTAAAAGAGTCGAGGCAGGTACCGTCTAGCCCTGTATGACGCAAAAGGTCGGGTGTGTTCTGAGCACAACCACCCTGCTCATTGAAAAACATCTATCCCTATATGACGTAAACGGGTCGGGTGTATTCTGTCTATCCTCATATTGACGTAAAAGGGTCGAGTGTATAGTCCATCGCTGCATGAAACTACATAGAGGGATCTATGGTTGCAGGAGTTAAAATTACTAACCAACCTTGTTTTTCAAAATCTTTCCTATTTCAAAATTTTCACTATATGTCTTGTGTTTTCCAAAACTTTAATTTCTTTGTTAAAATCGTTACATGTCCCTACTCCACGTTCTATTTCAAATCTCCCCCTACTTTCAAAATTGCTAAAAGACTTTTAAAATTTGAAGGAGCTTGGACACCCGTACATGATGATTATCACGTTTGTCGTGTAGCTTCCTCGTATCTCACAACAGATTCGGTCAGACAAGTCTTTACTTATAGAAGGCCTTTCCCTATAGACAGCCTTAGCAAATCCTAAGGAGATAAAAAAAAATGCCAGGGTTAACAAAAATTCAGATTGTGAAAGCCCCTGAAGTTAAGTGGCATTACCAAAAAATCCAACTCGAGTTTCAAGCTTGTGTAACTCATCAACATCTCACGTTGAAAACCCTAGGAGGAAAAATGCCCTAGGTGGGTGAGCTCGGTGAGCGCAATGACTTGAAGGGATAGTAGGTGTGCTCCCTAACCAAATGACTTCAGGACGAAATTTAAAATGTCTGCTCTATCTTTGATGTTCACTTGCCCCTCGAAGGAGAGGGAACGCCAAAGTGTCTACTTCTTTGCCACTCGCCTATCCCCTGAAGGACAGGGAATGCCAAAGAGGGGCATCTGTAGACACCCCATTTTAAAACTGATAAATTCTATGGTTTCCTGAGCCTGTAGGATCACACGTAACCAAGTAAATCCAAATCCATAGTTCACATAGCCTATCTTGTGACCTGAAACTAGTCTGCTTGCCCAAAACCCTCCAAAGCCCTGTTTTAACCCAGATTCTTGAAAATGCCCTGTTTTACGAAAATAATCATTAAAAATAGTAAAAAAATCCATTTTGACCCAAATGTTTTCTAATAGCTTCACAAGAGGCTAAGGAAAATGCCTGAAAAAAAATTTTCAATTTGGAGACCATTTGGTTTAGGCGATACAGCAAGTGTCACCCAGATTTGGGCGACATGGCCCATGTCGCTCAAACCATTTTGCCTCGAACCTATTTGTTTTGCCTTTATGAATTTTACCCTATTTTTGGGGCGACACTACGTGTCTCCTAGGCAACACGGCTTGTGTCGCTCATATCCGTGACCCTCAGAATTCTCACCTTTTGACCACGATTTGTTTGTTACGCGTGCTTATCTTTACCAACGAGTTTTGACCTCTATAAGGCCTCTTTTTGTGGTCATTTGACAGGCGAGAGAGAGAGAGAGAGAGAGAGAGAGAGAGAGAGAGAGAGAGAGAGAGAGAGAGAGAGAGAGAGAGAGAGAGAGAGAGAGAGAGAGAGAG
>NW_006497767.1:2574299-2639241 GCF_000471905.2 Amborella trichopoda
AGAGAGAGAGAGAGAGAGCCTGGGATAGAGAGAGAACGATTAAGGATATAGATAAAAAACTCAGAGAAATGAGAAACCCTAGGGATAGTTTCAAGAAACCCCCAACCCCGTGGAACCTCAACCCTTAAGACCGAGAGAGCATAGATTTAAGACAACGACAACCATCTATAGGGCACAACCACCCTATACTGAATAAACTTGCTGGTTAATATCTGGATTAGAGAGACAAAGGAGGATTGGTTCTGATGCGGGAGAGACCCAGAAGGCTCTGGAGTCCCGAGCCAGCTCGGTATCTTTCTTCCATTTTATCTCTTTTTCTTTTATTGTTTTCACTTTATTTTGATATGTTTGTTTATTTAACAATGTATTTTGTAATGTCCTGGATCATGCTGGCTCTGCCATAGATCTAAGAATAGATCAACTTGTTTTCAGGCAGATCTAGGCTCAGATCTGAATTCGATTTGTCCCACCGTCTCTATTATTCCATTTTCATTAGTTTAAGTTGTCAGATCCGAGAGATCTTCAACATCCGAAGATCTGTCAGGTTTGCATCATAAACACGCATGCCGTCACAATCGCGTGGCAATAAACGCAACTCAATTTCGTGCCTAGGCGAAGATTTTACAACTTTTGAGTTTTTGCCCTAATTTAAAATTCTGGTGCTGGAGTTTACAGTCAATATATTGGCTTCATGTGTAAAATCCGACCGTTCATCATGCATGGGTTTTGGACAAGAGATACCCTAGACCTTATGCACATGATGGAATTGGTCTTGCATTGATCGGGTTTGCGAGCGTCGCAATTTGGCCACTCGAGTGAGGTGTGTCGCTGTTGATTTTTATGCAACTTTCTTCACGGGTTTGCAACTTCTCTCTTACTTTTCTTCGCGCTGGGGTGCCGTCATGGGGTGTACCACATATCAAAACACTCGTCTTGACAAGATGAACAAGCTCACAAATTTTGAGCATGATCCATTCTTGGACGAGTGAGATATGGGTGTCGCAAGTCACTATTCATGATTGTCGCTTTGATGGTGATTACTTGCAGGGTGGCCACAAGGGAATAGTGTGCGGCTCCTTCTGTTATGTTCTTTTGCCCATAACTTTTTCTTGGAGTGTCCGTTTAAGATAAAATTTTACCTTGGGGTTTGCAACTGTGCCAGATCCAATGGTGGTTGTCCCACAGCTATTTGACTCGCCAAAAAGAGAGCTCTAGCTACAAGGTCTGCTTCAGGGTGCTAGAGGCTAATTCTACCGAAACTGTTTCTCAGTCTGCACTGCCTTAGACCTATCGAAATGTAACGAACTTGGCAAGAGACTTTTTGGAGTCCTTACGAAGATCTTGACCAGTTCTGGACTCATTCTGACACTGTCAAAATTTCCACTGTTTGTCAGGCTTTATTGACCGGCTTCTCTATTTTATTCTGCATTAGGGACCCATGGTGTTGAAAAATTTCTTCAACCAGCATGCCCCACCGAATGTTGTGCTTTGAGAGAAGAGAGAAATATAACATTCAAAAATTTTCCTCTGGCTTTATTTCTTTTTTCTTCCTAGTTGAACTAGGATGCTCAGACATTTGGATGCAATGTACAGGCCCATCCATGGAGACTTTAGGGGGAGAAGAGATTTTGAGGGATATGTTGAAGTCCTCACCCTCAAGGAACTTTTTACGATTCTAATAACTGAGGATTTTGTGTGGACCTCGTTGGTCAGAATCAGGCCTAACTGGCGGCCAAGTGCTATGAACCTTCAGTTGTCGTTGTTTGCTGCTACACCAAGTTTTCTTTGGACAATCAGGGTACCTTTATGGGCCCCATTCTTGCCGCGTATAGTGGGGGGCTTTTTGTTCGCTTGTCTTGAAAGTCTAGGCCTGTCAGCTAGGGAGGGATTTTGGCGAGGCGGCCTCATGGCGAGGCATCACCCTAAGTCTATGGCAGGTTCTGCCCTAGCTTTGTCAATTTCTTGCCTTCGTTGAGTGTCATTAGCATTTTTTGAGGGATTTATTGTTCATCACCCGCACCCCTCAGGGACTCGTTTTTATTTTTGAGGGATTTATCGTTCATCACACCCACCATCAGGGACTCGTATTGCTTTTGGTGTTGAAGTGGGAGAGATCTTATGAGGTCTCACTCCCGGGTCAGCCTTTTTGTTTTGTGATTGGATGCTGGCAGCTGAGGATTTTGTGTGAACAACATTACGTCTGTTTAGCATTTGGGTGCCGGTCGAGACTATGATGCTGCATCAACCTGCATTTTGTTGGTCCAAGTGTCCTTTTCAGGTTTTCACCTTTGACCCATGACCTTGCGGTCATGTCCATCCTTTTCATCCGTTTTTACTCACGGCGCCCTTTCGGGTTTTCACCGTGCTCGGGTTTTATTTTCACGGAACTCTCTTACTCATGGTTTCATGACCATGCTCGTCCATCATTTTTACTCATAGCGTCCCCTTATCCAGGTATAGACCATGCCCATTATTTTCTCTTTTTTTTTTGTCTGAAGGTGTGTTTAAGGTCATGCCTTCGAGACCTATGTAAAGCCTTTTAACGTCACGTGGCTTGGATGTGCACTACAGTTTAGGGTCATATAGCTGGACCGTGGTGGTGATGAATGGCAGTTTGTGAAGGCCATGGAGTGAGTATGGTGGTGGTTTTGACTCACTTTGGGAAGATGGCACGAGGCTTCCTAATGAATAGGGATGATGTATGAATGATGTGTGAAAAGTGGTGACCCACTAGCTGACAGCGAGTATGGATGGCAGAATGGTTCACCATTTTGTGAGCACAGGTAAGACTTACTGGGGAATGGTGAAAGATGGTAATGAAGGGATATGGATTTACTAGGGAAGTAATGAAGGTGGACATACAAACGGGTCAGTTTGGGAAGACGTGCATGAAAATACATGTAAAGGGTGTGTGTGCGTGTGTGGGGGCGTCTTTAAGGTCATGCCTCCTGGACCTGTGCAAAGTAGTTTAATGTCAAGCGGTCAGGATGTGCATTATGGTTTAATGTCAAATAGCTTTGACCATGGCTATACAGTTGAAAGTCTTGCAACTAGGACCATGCAGTTTAAGGTCGTGTAACTAGACCTCCGCTATAGTTTAAGGTTACATAGTTTGGACCATGCAGTTTAGGATCGTGCATCTAGACCATTTAGGTGGGTTTCCATGTAAGTGATACTCCATGGTGGATAGGTCTTTTGACTCCTTGGGGATAAAATAACAAGGGGTTTTGATGGAGAAGCAGACTTCATTGGGGATTAAGGAACAAATATGACTCCCTTAGGTTAAAGATGGTACTCCATGGGTCATGAAAAGTAACTCGACTCCTGAGGATAGGATAGCTTCGTGTGCGACTGACCCACAGGGGTTAAAGGGGTAATCATGACTCCACAGGGATAATGGGCAATCACATGTGTATAACTCCTCTAAGAACGACAGGCAAGAGCACAGATGCAACCCTGCTGAGGATTGAAAAGATAAGAATGACTCTAACTCCCTGAGGATAATGGGTTGCAATAAGGATGTGACTCCTACTGGGAATGAGGAAGGGTGGCTTGCATGTAGCTCCACTAGAATGACAGTCGGAGCACAGGTGTAACCCCATTGGGGATAATGGTGTCCATAGCTTAAAGTCATGCACATCGACTTTTTGTCATGCCATGCGTTACAGTTTTAAGGTCTTGCAGCTCGAACCATGGCCATGCAGTTTAAATTCTGCAACTAAAACCATGCAGTTTAAAGTTGTGCAATTTGATCTTCGCAACAATTTAAGGTCACGTAGTTTGGACCATGGTGTTAAGCCTTTTAACGTCATGCAGCCAGGATGTGCACTATGGTTTAAGGTCATATTGCTTGGACCACAGTTGCACAGTTTAAAGTCATGCAACTAGGACCATGTAGTTTAAGGTTGTGCCTCTAGACCTTCGCTACAAGTTAAGGTCATATAGTTTGGACCATACAGTTTAAGGTCATGCACTTAGATCATTTTTTGTGGCAAGGGAATGTGACTCCATGAGGAATAGAGCCGTAATTGGAGACTCGACTCCCTGACGAGTGAGGACTGAGGTGTTGGGAACAAACTCCCTAAGGATGCAAAATTATGGCCCAAATGGTAGTGCCATGGCATGTGCACGACGTTAAGTTTTGGATGACGCACGCGGCGTTAGACCTAGGTGATGTGCGCACAACGATAGCCTCTTATGAAGTGCGAGGCCCCCTTGATGGAGCGCGCGGTGATAGCTCCTGATGAGGTTCATGGCGATAGCTCCCTGACGAAGCACGCAGCGATAGCCTCTCTATGGAGCGTGCGGTGATAGGGCATAGCGATAGCAACGGGCTCATTAGGCACAGGGGGCAATGGCTTGCATTCGGGCCTCGGTCTTGACCCGCCCCGACCTGGACCTATCGTCGTTTGAAGACAAGGACTGGAGCATCATTTCGAACTTTGTGAGTGGCACCTTATGGCACTATTGAGTATAAAGGGGGGAAAAAACCATTTTACTTTTCTACGAAAAGAAAAAATAGTGAAGGAAGTTTTTAGAGAGAGAGAGCCGAAGCTTCTGTCAAAGAGTTTCTTGACAAGAGTTTCAAGTCAAGACCCGCAGTACATAGGCCTTAAGGAGATTTTCAACGAGCTTGAGCAAGTCAGGAACCTTCGCGACGTGCTTGCAGATGTTTTCAGAGAGTGCTGGGACCTTCTTAGTAGGGAACAGGGATTCTCAGGGCTTCACCGAGTCTTTTTCGGTGAGGAACAATAGCCATTGAAGCTATTTTCAATGTTGCAGGGACTTCTTAGTGGACTTCTGGCGAAACTACGAGGGTCGCAGTGATACTCTGCCAAAGTTCCAATGATCTTCCTGTTGTTTTGTGGTTAGAGGAAGCACAACAATGGGCTCATCGGGGACATAATGATATACCGGTGAGTCATGGGGAACCAACAAAAGTAAGAGAAGAGGAAACTGAGAGGTCACCGAGGGCTCTCAGGGGTTTCAGGGCATTTTTCCGTTAACTTTGGTTTCCAGTGGAAGAGAGGGAAAAGAAGGGGAAGGGGCCTCTGGCGAGTAGGAGTGAGTTCTCAATGAGGAGAGGAAATGCCAGTGAGAACCCGATGAGTTACGAGGCCATAACGGTGGCGGAGGCAAGGGCGTACTATGCCAACTAGCTTCTCTCTCGATTGGTTGAACCCTTGCATAGTGATGTGAGTAGGAGTGAGGTTGTCAAATCCTAATCTCAATCGGGTGAGGATCCTTCTTGGGATCAGATTGACTGCTTAACCTCCATCAAGCATATTCCGGTTGATAGGGCAGGCGTGTAATTCACAATTCACGAAGAGGGGGCGATTGTGAAATTTGCCTTCCAACTGAAAGTCATCTTTGGAAAAGGTAATTAACAAGCACGTACTCAGGATGGCTGAGTTCACCTCAATAGGCTCCACTTCAATCTTGTACACCTCTGGGATATAAAGAGCTTGAACCAGAGCCATACGATAGTCTCGGGACAACATAAGGGCGTCATAGATACTTGGAAGGGCTGAAAGCTTTCTCAAGTGCCCGACTACATCATATTTCACCTTATCCTCATAGGCATTCTATGTTTCTGATCCAGCCACTGGTTTGGGTGGTAGGGTAGGTTTAAGAGCAGGTGTTTGTTGAGTTTTGGTTTGTGACACTGGTTGACTTTGTTGTTCAATCGGTGCAGTCTGGGTTAATGGAGAAATAATAGGAATTTGTATTATTTAGAGGTTTGAGGTTGAGTCTTAGGGAAATGTGAAGAATCCGGAAACTTAAGGACTTTGAGCTTTTGAGGTGTGGCCTGTAACTTCTTCCCTGATCTTAGGCTTATTTGTCCAATGCTGGATGGTACTTCCAAGATCTGCACCGTATGAGAGGCCTCCTTAGAATAAGAGCTTGAAGAATGCTCGGTCTTGGCTTGGGCCGCTAGGGCATCGACAACGGTTAAGAATGCAGTCAGATGGGCTAGCATCTTTCTTAGGTGTTTTCACTGCGACTTGTTGATGTTGGTTCCTCCAAGCTCTCTGTTTAGAGCGTTGAAGTTTTGGCACTGTCGAGCTGCACCTGCGAAAGAAATAGAAGAGGTGGGAGGAGAAGAATCAGAGTTTGGTTTGGGGTAGATTTTTATATCATCACTAGAATTGGATGTCTGTAGGCGGTATTTTAGGTCTTGCCCTGGATTTGATCGTTGTGGGGTGCTGTTAGTGTTGTCACCCGTATTGGACGAGTCCCGAGCAATTGATGACTCAGCGATGTCCATGTGATTGGACGAAGGGATGAGGCAAGCTGAGCCTGGGATGAAGTCCTGTAAGGTTGGCAGTGGAGGAAGGGGCCTGAGAAATTCTTCCTCGACTGGTGGAAGAGGAATATGATTCCTTCGGCGAGCTGACCTAGGTTCTCGTCTCTTTTTTGACCCCTTGGGGGGTGTTTGGACCGTCCTATCGGGCTGATGAGTAACCCTGGCTTGGTGGACTGTCTCACACTTCAGGGACTTGAGCTTACTTCGTCAATGGTAGACTTTCCATGGCTGAGAAGTCGAGGGTTCTGAAGGGTCGAGGTATTCTCGTAAGGGACCTGCAGTGTGACTTCCTCATGGATGGGAGTAGTGACTTGGAAACGTTCTGGGAGGACAACACAAACTATGTGGCCTTTCTGTACCTTCTCCGTGATTACAGCTTCGAACCTCGAGTATTCCGTCAGCTCATGGCCCCATACCTGGTGATATAGGCACTAGAGATTTTCTGTGCCCTGGGCAAGATTCCTAGGTTGTCTGACGGGTTAGGGAGTGACGAGACCCTATTGGAGCATCGCCTCAAAGAGGGCCTGCAGAGGGTCTAGCTCACTTTGTTGGGCTTGTGTCTGGAGGTCTTCTTGTGCTGGTGGAACAGGGACTTGAGGATGTCCCTCTGGGTTACCACTAATGTCTTGGCACTGCTGCATCTTCTTTGCCAAGAGCTCGTGGAAACCAGTGCATACACTCAGGTCATGGCCTCGTATCGAATGATACGGGCACCAAAGGGTCTCAGTTCCTGGGGGCAGGAATTTGGGCTGCCATGTCAGCTTCGACGTGATAAGTCTTTCTTCGAGCATTATGGAGAATATTGCATGAAAGACGATAGGTGATTCGTCATCCTCTTGAATTGTCACTATGTGGGAGGCCTCAGTTGCCTCGAATTAACTCTTCGAGCTTTATCGGGCCCTTGTTAATAAGGGCTTCCATAATGTTTTTGATCATATAACACTCTTGAGTGGGGTGGCTTACTTTCTTGTGAAAGGCACAGTACCTCTCGTGTGTCTTCTATCTAGCTTGTTCTGGGGTCTTGGCCTTCGGCAACTGGATCATGTTTTGCTCTAGTAGTAATCGATGCAAAGCAGGAACCCACTCCTTCTCGAAGGGGTACACCTTGTTCTGGTGCTCGATCTAGTAGTCACTTCGATTAATATTCTTAGGAGGCGGGACCCTGTTTTAGGACTATTACTGTTTGCCTCCAGCTTGAGGTGTCAGAGCCTTAGAGAGGTCCAAGGTCTGAGGGGCAGCTTTCTTAGTATCAGTCACGATGACGGCCGCATAATCACCGCTTTTTCTTGATTGCCCCAATTGTTGGAGCGAGAACTAGTATTGCCCCAGTCGTTTCAGGACCTAGAGGATTGCTGATGAGATCCACCATGGTGCTGGACAGACCTTTTATACGAACCACTTTAGAGATGAGCTCTGACATGAAGGGTGGGTTGGAGGCATCAACATGCAGGGTGATCCCAGGTAGCATATTTCTTATGCAGGACTAGACTGCTTCTTTTTCAGTCATGGGAGTGGCATGATAGGTTGCCAACTCTCTCCATCGGGTGATGAACTTATCGACTGGCTCCCCAAGGTATTGAGTTAGAGTGAGGAGCTCGATGGTTTCGACGTTCCTCTAGACTTTATAGAAGCATTTGTAAAACAACTACTCCATTTCTTGCCATGTGTGTACCGAGTTTTGAGGCAGTTAAGCATACCATTGGAAGGATAGCCCTTCGAGAGTCGTGACGAATTGACGAAGGAGGAGTCGCCCATCAGTTTCTGTCTCTCGACAAGCTGCTTGGAAGTGAGCGGTATGCTGGTGCAAGGATATAGTACCATTGAACAAGGGGAGCTTCCCTTTTTTATAGTTTGGGGGAAACGACGCCTGGTCGATATACAAGGGGTACAAATTTTGGTAAAGTGGCACCTCTTACATACTCGGGACCCTATTCTTGAGACTGTGGGCCACCATGGCATCTATATTAGCTTGCGAGACTGTTTAGGGAGCAGAGCTATCTTGGGAGACTGGTGGGGGAGTTTACTTGAGAATTGTGTCTTCTCCAGGCTGGGAGTTGGCCTCATGGTGAGGAGGAGAAGCAAGGAACATGGAGGCCTCCAAGTGATCCATCTTTTTGAGAATGGACTGCATCATCACCTCAAACTTATTCAGACACTCTGCTTAGGCATCATTCGGCTCGTTGATCACCATGACATTGAGGTTGGGCCTTCGAGACCTATGCAAATCCTTTTAACATCTTGTAGCCAGGACGCACACTATAGTTTAGGGTCATACAGCTGGACCGTAGCAGTAAGGAATGGCAGTCTGTAGAGGCTGCAGAGTGAGTCTAGTGATGACTTTGACTCACTTGGGAGGATGCCATGAAGCTGCCTGTGGAGCGTTGATTAGATGGTAGGTAAAAGGTGGTGACCCACTAGCTGACGGAGAATATGGGTGCCAAGATGGCTTTCCGTTTGGTGAGCATGGGTAAGACTCACTGGGGGATGATGAAAGATGGTGAAGGTGGCTCATGCACAAGAATGGGCCGGCTAGGGAAGCCATGTGTGGAAATGCAGGTAGAGGGCATGTGCGCCTAAGTAGGCTATTTGGGGAGAAGAAGAGGGTACATGCACACAAATGGGTCGGTTAGGGATAGCATGCACGAAAATACACGTGGCAGGGGTGTGCGATTAACGGGGGCATGTTTTAAGGTCGCTCCTCTTAGACCTGGGCAAGGCAGTTTAATGTCATGCGGCTAAGACACGCACAATGGTTTAAGGTCATATATCTTGGACAGTAGTTATGCAGTTTTAGGTCATGCAACCAGGACTGTGCAGTTTAAGGTCATGCAACTAGACCTCCGCTATAGTTTAAGGTCATATAGTTTCGACCATGGCTATGTAGTTTAGGGTCATGCAGTATGGACTTAGTAAGAATCGCCATGTTAGTAGGGATGCATGGGGGGGTAGGTATGTGGATAGCAATCTGACTCCTTGGGAATAAAGGTAGTTAAGTCTATACACATGTGAAGAGATGTAGATGAAGGTGGTCACCCTACGAGAAGTAGTAAATGGGAGAGGCTTCATTGAGGATTAAGAGGGAAAGTGTGACTCCATGGGGATAATGAATATCAGTGTGCATGGAACTCTGACGGGCCAAAGCATAGATGAACCTCACCGTGGGTTGAAGGGGTAAGAATGGCCTTAACTCTCTGAAGATGACAAGGTGAGAACGACCCTTGTATACATATAACTCCACTGGGGGTCTAGTTGGAGTTATACGTATGGACTACAATGCGTTATTGTTTTAGGGTCTTGTAGCTCAGACCATGACTATGTAGTTTAAAGTCATATAGCTAGAACCATGCAGTTTGTGGTCGTGCAACTAGACCTCTGCTACAGTTTGGGGTTTGATAGTTTGGACCATGGTGTTAAGCCTTTTATCGTCATGCGGCCAGAAAGTGCACTATGGTTTAAGGTCGCATAGTTGGACCATGGTCGTAAGTTTAAAGTCATGTGACAAGGACTTTGCAGTTTGAGGTCGTGCAACTAGACCTCCGCTATAGTTTAAGGTCATATAGTTCGGACCATGGTCATACAATTTTGAGTCATGTGACAAGGGCTATGGCTGTGCAGTTTAGGGTTATGCAACATGGATCGTGATCGTAAGTTTAAAGTCATGTGACAAGGACTTTGCAGTTTAAGGTCGTGCAACTAGACCTCCGCTATAGTTTAAGGTCATATAGTTTGGACCATGGTCGTACAGTTTTGAGTCATGGGACGAGGACTATGGTTGTGTAGTTTAGGGTTATGCAGCATGGACCGGGGTAGTGCAGTTTAAGGTCGTCTAGCACGGACCGTGGCAGTGCAGTTTAAGGTCATGCAGCACATACCGTGGTTGTAAGTTTAAAGTCATGTGACAAGGTCTTTACAGTTTGAGGGTGTGCAACTAGACCTCCGCTATAGTTTAAGGTCATATAGTTCGGACTATGGTCGTACAGTTTTGAGTCATGTGACAAGGACTATGGCTGTACAATTTAGGGTCATGCAGCATGGACTGAGGCAGTGCAGTTTAAGGTCGTGCAGCAAAGACCGTAGTAGTGCAGTTTAAGGTAGTGAAACATGGACCGTGGCAGTGTAGTTTAAGGTCGTGCAAAATGAATTGGCGGTAGCGGTGAGGGGATGTGACTCCGTGGGGGGATAGAGTCCTGACCGGAGACTGGGCTCACCGAGGAGTGAGATTGGCATGCAGGGAATGAAGTTCCTGAAGATGAGGGATGATGGTCCTGATGGGAGTGCTAAGGCATGCGTGTGGCACCAATGGTGAAGTGGAACATGCATTAGTCAGCCTAGGTGATGCGTTAGGTCCCTTAGTGAAGCACAAGGCAGTAGGCCCTAATGCTCCATGCGGGAATGATCTTTAGATGAGACACGCTCGATGATGACCCCTGGACGAGACGCACAAAGATAATCTCTGGATGAGATGTGCGGCGATATTCTCATGGTCGAGGAGCTCGATAAAAGTCTTGATGGGGCAAACAGAACTAGCCTTCTAATGAGCCACGCAACACAAGTCTTGACGAGGCACGTGATGATGATGCTTCGGGTCTCGCGCTTAGCCTGCACCGGCATGGTCTTATCACCATCAAGAGCTAAGGACTGGAGCATCATTCTGAGTTTGCCGAGGGCAATTCTCGATATTACGGGGTATAAAAAGGGGAGAAACCGCAATTTACTGTTTTACCAAAGGGTAAAACAATAGAAAGCGTTTTACAGAGAGACAGTCAAAGCTTTCTGATGAGGATTTTTCGACGAGCATTTTCTGGCCAAAACTTGTAGGGTCAGGTCTTTAAGGATTTTTCTAGCAAGCTTATGGACGAGTGAAGCTTCACAGCATGATTGCAAACCTTTCTAGAAAGTGCCAAGGCTTTCTGAGCAAGGAACAATGCTTATTGGGGCCTTAACAGGATTTGTAGAGGCACCTTGCCGGGGTTCCAGTGCTGCTCTGGCCGTTTGGCTGCTTGAAGTGGAGGTCGCAAAGAGTTCAGAGGGCTTTGTCAGGTCCTTGGTTGTTGAAGGAGAAGGAGACGGTGTTGCATTGACTTCACTAGAAACTTAACGAAATTCCGGTGAGCTTTGGTGAACTGCTGAAGTGGGAATCCAGGGAGAAGGGCACTTCACAGGGTCGTAGGAAAGCTCTAGAGGATTTTCAATAGTTTTTCGCTAACTTCAGGAACGAGCAGAAGGCGGGAAGGATTTTCCTGGTGAACAGGAGTGGATTCCTAACGGAGAGGGGAAAAACAGGTGGGAGCCCAAAGGGTCATGGGACCGTAACAGTCGCGAAGATGGAGGGTTGTGTAGCAGTGAACGTTCATCCTCCGCACGCGTGGCGACAGGCCACGCCGCAAGCATTAGGCGGTGTGTCCGGATTTCAAGGGTCACACGTGCAGCGAGTGCTGACAGCTAGAGCGAGGCATTAATATGCCTTGGTTCGTGGGGCATCGATAGTCCTTGGCTGATAGTGAGACAGCGATTCCCTCCTGGTGGCGATGATGATTCCATCTCAGTGGGCAGACGACGATAGCCCTCCCCTTGTCTACAAGACGACGATAGCATCTTAGTGGGCAGACAGCGCAAGTCCTGCCCTGGTGAGAGCGGTTTCTTCATGGCAGCATGAATCGTTAGTGCTTTTGGATAAAATCCCTCCCACAAATGCCTTCTCGACGATCAGCCAAGGTCTTTAAAGCTTCCAGGTTGCAGGTTTCTTCAAACAGGGCCTCATTGTTATTGAGGATAAAGAGCCCCTTATTATTGGGAATGAACTGCATCCCTCTCCTCAACATCCTGCCTCCGGAGGTGAGAGCGAGTACAACCTGGTAATGATGGGAAACAAGGCGATCCCTCTTGCCACCTTGAGAGGGAGCCGCGCACCTTCTGCTCGAAGGGAACCAATCTCTCTTTGAGTTGATCATGTTCTCTTCTTTGGCGAAGAGGCTGATAGACAACCTCTTAGACTTCGATGTTCCTTGTGCAGACTTGTTCAAAGCGAAAATGATTGAGATGGCTCATCAAGCTAGGGAAGTTATGTATTTTGAAGAATCAGTTTCTACTGAGGAATATCCCTCTATCAGACCTTTACTTGGATTCTTTCTCGGGCATTTAACTATCACTGATTCTACGGTGGCACACTTGGGTAACCTTAGAACCAGCGTGCTCATGCGTCAGTTCGTTCACCCTAATTTCGAGATTTTTCCATCAGAGGTTCCTTTGATATTTAAAGAAATCGTTTGTTTTGAAAATGAAGAGGACATGACGATTCTTGAACGTAACATTGATGATTTGTAAAGCTTGATTATTGCGGCCAGCAAGGTGGGAAATGACCCATTTTCATCTCAGTTGGTGCGTGGGGAATATCCTCCTTTGGTTAGAAAGTTTGCACTCCTCCAGGTGGCCACTTTGAAGGACGGGATCAAGTGGGTGCAACAGGACCATTATAGGCTTAGCTTTGGGATTTGAGCGGATATTTCTATTCATAGCTCTTTGTACCCAAATAGCGATAGAATCCCCCTTTTTTCCTTTTCACTAATAACTGAACCATTTTTGATGAATGAAATGACTCTTTTCTCTTCCCAGTGCATGACATGTCTTTTGTTCCCTCTTTTTCTTCTCATTTCATTGCTTCTGCCCTTTCATGGTTTGAGACGAGAAAGAGTAGTCCACTCTTTACTTCATCTTGTGACAGCCTATTGTGGCTTCAATGACCTCGAATAGGGGAGCAGTTGCTACCTCACCTCTGAGTGTTTGATTGGAGAGGGGCTCATAATTCATGGTTCTCATGATTCGATGGGTCTGCTCGCTGTAAATGCTGCAGTCTGGGGGAGTTTTGGCTTCGATTCGAGGTGTATTAGTCTTGATCTCGTCATAAGTCTTAATCTTAGGGACAAAATTCTTTAAGTGCTTTGAAGCGACACGCATAGCCTTTAGATGATTATGGAGGTTATGCATCCTGCTTCACAGCTCCACCATGGGGTCTTGTCCCTGAGAGCCAGAGGGTTGACTCTTGTCAGCCTGTACTTCCTTGACAACCCCGGAGAAGTGTAAGACCTTCTTTTGGCTACCAGTGATCTCCTTGTTCAAGGAGGATGGAATTTGGAGCACCTTCCGTAGTGTTGGTGCGCCAGTTCTACCTCTAGGAGAGCGATGGGGACATGCAGAACCTTTTGTTGGCCTGATGTATACCCTTGGTGTTGGAAGGTCTGCCTCTGGGGCTTCCTTGATCTCAGGGGCTACTTCTATCTCATCATTTTGTTCTGGCGAATTAGAAGTAGAGGGAGAAGCTTCATCTTCAGGAGAGGATACCATGAGCTTGGAGAGGTGGCAAGGTATACTTAGGTGAATGGGGGTCAAAGGGAGGATCTTGCCTTGTCTTTCCTCTTCTTTGAACATATCCATGATCATTCGCCCCAGATCCTCAACGTCATCATAAGACGAAGCTCTTATCTCTCGTACAAACTTCCGATCATAACCTTTTGGTTTTTTTGATGCTGAAAGGTCTGTGAAATAGTACTTGGCGTCGGCGTAGTAGGTTTTAGCTATAGGGAATGGTATGTCGTCAGCATAGACCATATGTTGCGTTCCATCTCGACTGTACTTGAAACATTGGTGGGGACAGAACCACCCCCTGATCGTGAAGCCAAGGACGACCAAGCAAGACACTGTAAGAGGTATTGATGTTGATTAAGCGGAAATGAGCATAATCATTGAGATCACCGATCTTCAAGCGAAGATGCACTGTGTCAGCTGGCATTTCTCCTGATTGGTTGAACCCTTGCAAGGTGATGTGGGTATGTGTGAGGTCGTCTGACCCTAATCCCAATCGGATGAGAATCCTTCTTGGGATCAGGTTAAATGCTGACCCTCCGTCCAGCATGATCCGATCAAGGGAGTAAGCATCCAGTTCACCATTCACGAAGAGGGGGCGATTCTGGAATTTGCCTCCCAACTGAAGGTCATCTTCGGAAAAGGATATTGCTAGGCACCCACTCAGCATGGTTGGGTCAACCTCAATAGGTTCCACCTCGGTCTCGTACACCTCTGGGTTAGAAAGAGCTCGGACCAGAGCCATATGATAGTCTCTAGACAACAGGAGGGAATCATAGATACTTAAAAGCACTGGAAGCTTTCTCAAGTGCCCAGTTACGTCGTATTATACTTTACCCTCATTCGTCTTCTGTGTTCCTGATCCAGTCACTGGTGTAGGTGGTAAGGTAGGCTTAAGAACAACTTTGGTTGAGTTCTGGTTTTTGACATTGGTTGACTTTGTTTAGCCGGTGCGGTCTGGGTTGATAGGGTAGTAATAGGAATTTGTACTAGGGATGAAGAGGTTTGAGGTTTAGTCTTAGGGGAAAGTGAAGGATCAGGAAATTTGAGGATCTTGATCATTTGAGGTGTGGGTTGTAGCTTCTTTCCCGATCTTAAGCTCATTTTCCCCATTCTAGCTGGTACTTCCAAGATCTGCACCATGTGGGAGGCTTCTTTAGAAGAGTAGGTCGAGGATGACTCGGTCTTTGCTCGGGTTGACAAGGCATCGATAGCTGTCGAAAATCCAGTCGCTTGGGCTAGCATCTTTATGAGGCGCTCTTGTTGCGGCATGGTGAGGCTGGTGCCTCCGAACTCTTTGTTTAGAGTGTCTAAATCTGGGCAACACCGAGCGATACCTGTTAAGGGAATAGAGGAGGGGATAGGAGAAGAAGAGTTAGAACATTTTGAGCTACTTTTTACGTCATCATCGGAATTGGACGTTTGCAGGGGGTATTTTAGGTCATGCCTCGGCTTTGACTGTCGTGGGGTGCTTTTAACGTCGTCACCCATTTTGGCCGACTCTTGAGATATTGATAACTCAGGGCTGTTTGCTTGATTGGACAATAAGATGAGGTGAGCTGCGCATGAGATGAAGTCCCGTTAGGTCAGCAGCGGAGAAAGGGGCCTGAGGAATTCTTCCTCTACTAGTGGCTGAGGAAGATGATTCCTTCGACAGGCTCACCTAGGTGCTCGCTGTCTCCTTCAGGATCCCTGAGGGGGTCTTTGGACCATGCCATCAGATTGGTGAGTGGCCCTAGCTTGGTAGACTGCCTCACGTTTTAGGGATTTGATCCTACTTCTCCCATGGTAGACTTCCCAAGGCTCTAAAAGGTTTGGTGGATGCTCATGAAGGGTTTGTAGCGGGGCTTCCTCTTGAATGGGAGCGAGGGCTTGGATGTGTCCTGAGAGAATCGCACAGATGATGTGGCCTTACTAGACTTTCTCCACAACTATGGCCTCAAATCCAGTGCACTCGTTGAGTTCGTGACCCCATACTTGGTAATAGGGGCACCAGAGTTTTTTCGTGCCCCGGGCAAGACACCTAGGTTGTCTGGTTGACTAGGGGGTGGCAAGGGCCTGCTGGATCATGTTATAACCTCTGGTATAACCTCTGGTAGCTAGATCATGTTATGTTCTAACAACAGTTGGAGTGGTGCAGGGGTCCACTCCATGTCAAAGGCGTAGACCTTGTTCTGGTGCTGGGTCTAGTAGTCATTCCGCTTACTATTTTTAGGAGGCAAGACTGCATTGTTCATTTTTAGGAGGTTTGAGTCAGGTGATGCAACGGATTGCTGAGTTTGGCAAGCCATGCGTAGCAAGTCAGTTTGCAAGGGCTCAACTTCCTCCAATTGGACTTGGGCTTTGTATGCCGATCTTGTGAGGACCGGTTATTGACGGTCACCGTGACTTCTGAGTGGTGATCACAAAACAGTATTCTTGGACTTGCTCAGGATCCGAAGTTTGAAGAGGGAAGAAGGGATTACAATGCAGGAGGTCGTCAGGGGTGACCACGACTGCCTTGGAGGTTTCCCCTGTCAAGATTTGCAAGCATCTTTTCTGCTTGATCCGGAGGCGGTTGTGGACCTCATTCCAAAACCGGGCCTAAGACCTGGACTGCCCCGTTTTCTTCGAACAAGTGAGGGTCATGGCTCTGAGCTGAAGCAGGGAGTGGGGTCTAAGGATGGAGGGCAGCTTGGGTTCTTGTCTTGGTGGCTAGAGGCCTCTGTTTGACATCAAGTCGTTGCCCCGATTTCCTTTGTGAGGCCCGGGTGTTCGGTTGACTCGGGGCTAGCTCAAGATGGTACTCTTAAGGAAGATCTTTGAATACCAGGCCTCGAGGTGCTTGCCTGATGCCAGAGAAGCGGCAAAGGAAGAAGCTGGTTCATGACTCTGTCTGAGTTTGGATCCTAGAGGGACATGCAAAGATGGTGCATGTGCACCTTTAGGGTTAGTCGTCAGGGTGACTTGGGGGTCAACTCGGGGCCGGACAATGGGTTTTACCTGAGGAGGCAGAGACCCACGAGCCTGTGTTTGTGAGGGACGAGGCAGGAGCTTGTCTCTCACAAGGTGAAGCTGTGTGTGCTGGGAAGGAAAACAGAATGGTCGACCCTCATGTGCTCGAGGTGGCATAAAGCTAGCGATGCCCTGAGTTGTGGAAAGTGAATGCATGACTAGGGTTCGACCAAAGAAGGCCCGGTCCTAGAAGCAAGCTCAAGGCAACATGAGGGTTTCCCTGCGGTGTGGCTCGAGTGGATAGACAATGAGCCTTTGAGTATGTGCGAGGGGTGAAGACCTCAGGACCTCCGCCTCTGTGTACCGACCCTCTAAGTGCGGAGGCTCGGAGTAATGAAGGAGCATAGGGAGTTGCCTTGATGCGAACCTTAGGAGCGATGATAGTTTGCTTGCCTTTCGTAGGGATGGACGGGCAGCCTTCCGACGTATCACAACAGTATGACTGGCAAGAGATTTACCAGTAGGATGGCGTGCGACAGCGGGAGTGCTTCCCAAGCAAGGGGCCATGGTGGAGAGTCCACCAGGGCGAGAAAGTGGGGAGGCAAGAACCTTTAAGTCCCCTCTCGTACCGATCCAGGTGAGAACCGGGGAGCTGGATCGTGAGTCCTGACTCAGAAGGAGAGTAGGAAAGGAGGCTTGAGCGAGTTGCTTCCCTGGGAGAGCCAAGAGTGCAGGGATAAGGAAGTCCCCGACCCAGATGAATGGGTTGAAAACCCAGGTGCCATAAAAAATGGTGCAAAAAGTAAAAAAGAAATTGGTCAAACATGAGCGAACCGACTAAGGGGTATTAAGTCCCCAGGGGAGTCGCCAAGCTGGTTAGGTACCTCGATCTCACCCTCCGAATCTAGTTGATCTGGCGGCACGTGTCTCGGGTTTCTGATGAACTCAGGATTGGAGATTGCTCTCTCAGAACCTTGTACGAGGGCAAGGGCAAGTATACCAACCAATGAGAGAGGAATTTTAGGTGGGCTCGGGACTTACTCGAGCTAGCTTGCGTAGGCGCCCTCTTAGATCACGAAGAAAGCCCCCCAGCTGCTTGAGCTGGTTCGGAATCGCTTCTCTTGACCTGTAATCCTTTAGTTTTTTCTACACAACACTTCTATGTTTAATTTGTAAGACAAGTGGGTCAAAGGGACCCACCCTTATCTTAGGGCAATGCATGTTCAATGAGAAGGTGATGAAGTGCAAGGTTCGGTGAAAGATATAAAAGAGAAGAGAGCTTGAAGTGGGGGTGAGACTAGCATGACAACCAGAAATTACCGACTCGGAGTGGTAGCAAGGCGGTCATGGTTCTTAAGACTAGCACGGCGGCAATACTACTCCAAACCAAGATTGACGTGCCGGTGATAAGCTAGGTCTACTCTCAATCAAGTGAGAGGAGAAAGAGGTGAAGAGGAGAGAACGAGACGATAACAAGAAGGGGAAGTCTGAGCATCAATAGGCATTGCGGTGAACACTGTAAGGAGACGACACATCCCTTGTGAATGGCGCTAACTCCTGACGAAGCACACGACGATAACTTCTCCAAGGTCGCACAATGATAGGCGCAGGATGCAAGGGGAACAACGACGAGCACTGGGCACGTGGAGGAGGCTCGCGGACGGCAATAGGTGTTGCCAAAGCCTCTAGCAGGCAGCGATAGGTATCGACGTCTTCACTAAACATGCAGTAAAGGAAGAACCCCTGCAGGCAGCAACAAGCTTCGCCGTCTAAGTTCTTCGCCGAGAATCACAGCTGCGTTTATGGGTGGCGATAGGAAATGTCATCTACAAACTTCACTAGAAGAAAGAGATTGACGAATAGAAGGGGAGGGGGACTTGTGCATGGTGTTGTCGTTGCCAGACACAACCTGTGGGACCAAGGGAGAGTCATGCACGACACTGCCACTGCTATGCATGACCTTTGCAAGGAACTCAGACAAAGAAGAGGGAGAAGAGAGGGGAAAAGAGAGAGAGAGAAGAAGAAAAAAAATAAGAGAGAGATGGTTTACCTCAACCCTAGGGGTACCGGTTAAAATATTTCTCTCACCTCACTCTCTCTCTCAAATGTGGCACCACAATGGTATGAAAGAAAAACTTATATTGAGTGAAAACTCCCTCTTGTTTGTGTATGCCTATGTCTCTTCTTTTTTTTTGCGTATAGTGATGCTACGTATATATAAAAGTATGCCCCAAACATGGGTGGATGATCAAAAGTAACCCTAATTGCTGAAAATTCAGATTAAATTGAATTAAAAGAAACTATAGGGTGCAAAATGAGAGATTTTCTTGTTTCTCACAAGTCGTGGAATTCCATAACAGTCCCTGTATTACCGTAGGACTTGCGTGATCTTGCATGGCTGATCCGGCGTCGTTCTGATGCTCGGTTGATCGTAAGATGATTGTTATCTTCTAGGATTCAGCATGGCGATCGATTTGATACCAACTTCGAGCCATAAATCGTGCTTTTGGTGCACGATCATGTGACATGAAATTTTAGTAGATCTTGAAACTTTGGATCAGTAGTGTGTGCGTTCCTTATTGTTTTTCTGTGTTTTCTTTGCTGAATCACACTGAGCATGACACTACGATCACAAGGCACCAAACACAGCTTGATTCCATAAACGAACGAAGATTTTGTAAGTTTGGAATTTTGCTCGGAATCAAGGATTTCAACTTTAGAATATGGAGTATGTTCGTCGGCTTTGTGTACAGAATCCGACCGTTAATCATGCACGGGGTTCTGGTAAGAGATAGCCTGAGATCATACGCCGACAATAGAATTGGTCTCGTGTCAATCGGGTTTACGAGCGGTATGATTTGGCCACTCAAGCGAGCACGACGTGGCTGAATTTCTTGCACTTTTCTTCACAAATCAACAATTTCTCTCTAGCATTTCTTCACTCTCGGGTATCATCACAGGGCGTGCCACATATCGAATCGCTCGTCTTGACTAGACGAACATGCTCACCAAATTTGAGTGCGATCCGACTTAGGATGAGTGAGATATGAGCATCGAATGTTACTAGTCGTGAATGTCCCTTCAATGGTATAGTGTTGCAGGGTGGCCACACAGGAATAGCGTGCGGCTTCTCCTGTTTCACTCTTTCACCTATAACTTCTTATTGGAATATTCGTTTGAGATGAAGCTTGACCCTTGGGGGTTTTCAACCATGTAGGATCCAATGGTGGTGGTACCACAACAATTTGCGATGCTGAAAATGTAGCTCTAGTTATAAGGGTTCGTTTCAGGATGCTTGAGGCCGATTCTGCCGGAAGTGTTCTCAGTCTACACTGCCTTAGACATGTCAGAATGCAAAAAAATAGGACAGGAGACTCTTGAGAGACCTCATGAAGATCTTGGCCAGTTCTCGGGCTGTTCTGAGACAGTCTGAATTTCCACTACTTGCTAGGCCATTATTGAGCGGGAGCCCCATGTTGAAAAATACCTTCCAACACACCAATGTGAAAAACGATGAGGAGATAACAATGAGAACAAAAAGTACCTAAGCTCTTTAACTACAAGAGTAGAGCTAGCGAGCCTCCACTTTGTTTGATAACTCTTATATACTTACAACTTACATAGTTGTTTCATCTATGGTTTTCTCCCTGAAAGCATGCTCCACTATTTCAAAAACCTCTTCTTATGAAGAATTCAGAGGAAATGGTGAGCACCCCATATGGAGACAACATAAAGTATGAAGAGTCAGAGTCGTGACGTCGATTGCCAACTCCACACCACTATACAAATAAAGAGGGTGAGAGTGGTTCTAGAGAGAATGAGCAAGCTCAATGTTAGAGAAACAAAGGAAGAACTCAAATTTTCCTTTTTTGGAAAAGAGATGTGGTTTGTTCAACATACCTTATTTCAAAGAAAGGATAGATCGGGTTTCTATTGTGGTTTGGTGGGAGAGAGAGTGTGTGTGGTTTTAGTGAGAGGGTGATCTCAACAGGTCCCTTATTTGTGAGAGAGATTCCTGTACTAGAAAGATAATGCGAGAGCTCAACCAGCCGTATCTTGGTGAGAGGAAGGGACGCAAACTCTACCCTATTTTACAGAGAGAAATTGATAGCTAAGCTTTCTATCATGTGCATTATTTAAAATCAAGCCGCCCAACGCCTAGGCGGCCAAAGGGCCTTACGCTGCACACTTAGTCTTGGGTTGGTTTAGAGAGGGGGTGAGCTCAATAGGGCCCTGCATTTGTGAGAGAGGCTCTTGTATCATAGAGATAATAGGAGAGCTCAATCAGAGAGAGGAAGAAAAGTAAAATCTACCTTATTTTAGAGAGAAAGGGAGAGCTTAGCTTTCCATCATGTCCATTTTCTAAAATTGACCGCTAAGCACCTAGGCCTAGGCAGCCATCCCTGGGCGCCAGTACCGATGTGCCTGCCCAAGTGGACAAGCTGAGTGCCTAGAGCCTGGGCCCTTTTTTGTGCAGATAAAGAAAGTCCTAAGGGCAATTTGGGTCAATTTGACCTAAAACATATGCCAAAAAAGGTGTTTGTGGTATTCTAAACCTCCAAATTGAAAAACAATTTAAATTTAAACCCTAAAAATACCCTAAATCGATTCATTTTACAAATTGGTTTGAAAAAAAAAAAATTTATATATATATATAAAATGATTCTGTGAGCCAGTGGGCTCACAAGTAAAAATGAGCCCAAGGGTCCAAATTGAATCTGGGTTGATCTGACGATCATGGATGGCCGATAGGATTTGAATTTTAGTTATTTTCTACAAATCCAAATCACTTTAAATTTTAGGCGTGTGTTCTTCTTATCAAGCCGCCACCTATTAAAATATAAAAAAGGTAATCCATATAAAAAAAATGTGAAATTATTGCTAATATACCTTAATTTTAAGAAAATCACAAAAAAACCTTAAACTTCCCAAAACCTTACCCACACCCCTTTTCCCCATTTTCGTCATTTTTTGGATGAAAATAGCTTTTGTGGTAGTGTTTTTACCATAATGCATTGCGACCATTACAATAATTAAAATACTATTGTAAATAGAGATAGAATACGATACTTCTAGTACTGTGATAACATAAACATCTATTACGGTGCTTTAATTACCATAATAACATTGATTATTACAGTAACTAAAACACCGTAATACTTTAAAGTAGTATTACGGTAATTTAAGTACCGTAATATTGCCCAACTCAACACGAAAGATTTTTTACTCTCTCGGGCCTACTATTTATTTACTCCCTCGACAAATATCCACGCTAGCTCTAATTTTTCAAATCTCAAACTTTTAGGATATAATCTCTACATAATTTTTATATGATTCTTAACAATTTAGAATGAAAACATGCTTAAATAAGGGTTCTTGAGCAAGGGAGTAGTACCGTAATACTTTAAAAGCTTCAAACCAAAGCTAATATCAGGGCTACCCTGTTCAAAAATTCTATGTTCCCATGAGAGCACGATGTGGATCTACTCTGTAATATTTTAAAAAAATAACGTTATAAAAGGTAAAAAATGGACATACATGTAATAACAAAAACTATTTCGTACATCTGTAATAACGCAAAGTATAACGGATATGTATGTAATTTTCCCTAATTTTTTTATAGAAGTTCCATCCCGAGACTTTTCTCTCATGTAATTTATAAAGTTGTACTTTATAGAGGGTACTACTAAAAACAAAAGTTGCAGAATAAAATAAAATAAAAAAAAGGAGGAAAAAAAAGAAAAATCTTCATTTATACAATAATCAAATCATCCCTCATACTTGAGGGCCCAATTTTTAATGTTTACTCAGTGTATTCTAATTTAGTCCCACAATATCCCAACAGTGTATTTATATTTCTTCGTACAACGAGACACTCAATATTTGTTAACCTGACCTTCTCTTAATAGATTCAGTACAAGCATTTGCTATCATATTGGAACCTACTTTCAACAACTTCCTAGTTAACATGAAGAACATCAAATTTACATCATAAAACATTTTCTTAAAACCTTTTTGTCTTTTGATAGAGCACAAGAGTGAACAAAGAATATGGCTTTGAATCTCTCTGTAACAATAAATTTTTGAGAATATATCATTTTCACCTAAGGAAAAAATACGTGGCTTAAAACTTGCGAAGCCCGTTTCACTGCTAATAAATGCAAAAGTGAATATTACATAAGATATCTTGGCGGGCCAAGGATGACCTTGGCACAGACAGATAATTGTTTCGGCCAGTATGCCCAGTCCGAGCCTAGCTTGTTGGCCGTAGGCCCGACCTAATTAGCAGCCCTAATCACGACCATGGGGTTTATCACTTTCAAATAAATGGGATAGACAAACAATTTATTTAATTCAATTGTTCATTTAATTAAGGTGTGAGGTAGACTAAGTGCTTCTATTACGGTTCAACTTAAGCAATGGAGTTGTGATGACCATATGATCATATTATACCATCACTATAAAAGGTAAAATAGTGACAAGGAAAAACCCCATTTTCTTGAGAGAAGTGGAAAAAAAAACACATACACACATATATAAATACCTATTTTAGCAATTTAAAACCAGATAAAGAAAAAGTAAGAAAATGTAAGAAAGAAAACCTTAACTCACCTGTATTGTTATGGTCATGAAAAAACAAGAGGGCTTCCTTATAAAATATCTTCACTGCACTCACAATATGTATAGCAAAAACAGATTCAGCACCTGCATTTGCAAAAATAGTTAGAAGAACACGCTCCTTCACATAGAAAGCCCATGGATTCAAAGTGAATCCCCAATGTGCATGCGCCCTTCCAAGAACAAGCGATCAGTGGATAAAATAGCAGCCATGGAGACCGTCGACGGTACATCGGCGATTCGTGTTGAAACAAAAGTTATAGTAAAAAGCTCAGTTTTAAACCAGAAGAATCGGTTGAGGAAATTAAGGCGACTTGCTTGAAAGGTAAACCCTAGATGCTTTCAGGGAAGATGTTGGGTTCTTGTGTTGTTGAAAAGAGGGGTTTGTATAAAGAAAGCTCGACTGAATAGAGAGAGAGAGTGGTTGGGGTCGTACGTAAAGATGAGACAAATGCATTTGACCTGAATTCTCTTTTCTATGTTTAAAGTAGAGGCTATCGGAAGAGAGAGAGAGAGAGGGATTGTGTGCCTTGAGGCTATACGTGTTGTACGTACTTTTTGTCCTTATCATCTCTAAAGGGCAAAAATGGTTAAGATGTCTCTAACGATAGCATACTCCAAATCCACTAAAATCCAAAGGGTTTGTGTGCCTTGACCCTATTTATCATTATTACAAGATCATTAACCGTTGTTACATTTCACTTCTCAAATTAGATAACTTTAAATTGGCATAAAGTTCAAAAATACAGTTTAGGTATGTTAATTTTTTGTTTTTTCTTTGAGGTTTGTCACAGGGCTTTTGAGATTATATCCCCAAATTTGGTGATCCAAAAGATTTTTCTGGTATATGTTTTGCTCTGGTAGATGGACAATATATTCCCCCAAGAGGATGAATTATTTTGGCATAACAAATTCGACATCTCTAACCAACTTAAAGTTAGATCTCAAGAAACATAATTGCAACAAGAAAAATTTAATATGCAAACTTACAACTCTCTACGGACCATAAGCCAAAAACCACAACACACAAAATTCACGTGGTTTTCCTTAATCTGCCCTGTGGGCCATTTGGGAAGGATTGTATTTTATTATTATGGGATAATAATATTAACAAAATGCAAATCGAAATTTTTGGTGAACAAAAATTACTACTTTATATAGAGAGAATATTTTTCAAATCCCTTAGTATAAAATTGTATTTTCATTAAAATTAAAATTCTTTGGTAGAAAATTAAAAAAATTAAGAAGTTACATAGACTTATTTTAATATTTATAAAAGTAATTTAATCCTAGTCCTATACACATGTAAATTTTATTCATGATGATATAAGGAGATATCCCTACCAATCACTTATCGCTAGAAAATATTTTTTAAATGGTTAAATTTTGACATCCAAAAAAATCATTTGTTAAGTTAATATTTATCTTTTACGTGCATGCAAACAGACCTTATCTATTAGTAACATGGCGTTAATGTAAATTATTTTTCAAATGCCTTAAATTTAAATAAAAAAATAAATAATTTCCAAAAATATATCATGACCTTTTATTTCCCTATGATTAAATAAATAAAATGAAAGAAGCAAATCCTATAAGTGACTTAAATTACAAATCATAATTGCACTCATTTTAAAACATCAAATTCTTGGTTTCTAGAATATCAGTTCCACCAGGTGTTATAAATAGAGAGTTGTAGTCCATATTTGCGAACAATGTAAATTGGAGGTTGCCTTCTTCTTTGAGGTGGTCTCTTCTTGCTTCTTACTGATTATTTGATTAAATGAGGGACATAAAACTTGGATGCTTTTGTGAAACACAGATAAATTCTCCACAAAAGAAGAAGAATTCTCGAAAAGGCAAAAAAAAAGAAGTCTACTTTTAGTGGACTGAGTAATTTTAAAATTCTTTCTATGAGTAAATTGTGTTTTTCTAGAAAGAGAAAGGAAAAAGAGAAAGAAGAAGAGAGAAAGATGGTTATATGGAGAAATATAATTCTTATTGGCCAGCGCTGTAGGATTTTGAAGAGTACCGAAGATGGAGAAATCATACTTTACAATGAGAAAGATAGCCTGATTATGGAGTTGAAGCCAAATGTATGTGTCACAGGTAAAGCCATTATGTGCGTATTACATGATCAGTCCACAGTTTCTCCTACTTCTTCAACATGGGCTTTGAAGACTTCTGCAGAGGGGGCCTCGGGGCTTTAATATAGGATTTAAGCTATCCATCAAAAATATTAAAAAGAAATTATTTTAGGGAATATGATTTAAAGAAAAATAAGTTTCATTGCAATAAAAGGACACAATATGGATTGTTCCTTGTGCCTTTGATCTATCAATTTCTACTTTGTATCACATCATTTGGTCTCCTTTTTTTTAACCTTTATTTCTTATCGCATTATTGACTAGCATTCTGCCAATTACAGTAGAACGACAATGGAACTAGGAATATATTTGAAGTGTGAAAGCAAGCAATTGCTTGTATGCAAGCATAAAAAACCACAAGGAAATTCATAACTAAACATTAAACTTCATGAATTAACAATTAGGGGGTATTTGGATCCATAGAAAGAGATTACTGGAAAATTCTATTTGGATTACAGCCCCTACCCATTGTGGAAATTGTCAATTTTTTTATTGTGTTAGTGAGAATGGAGGTCATAACCTTTTAACTAAGACTCAAAAGGCACTGTACCTATGACCCCAACTCTATTCTCAAAAGTAAATAAAAAATACATGACATCTTTGGTTTATATTGTGAGCAATCTAAACATTTGGGTTCCTATATGCTAAACCTAGATGATCTTGATGAATAACTGAAAAAAAGATTGTATGCTATGAGACCATTTATTTTCAGTACAAAGATATCACAATCACTTTTAGCCATTGGGTTCTTAAAGTGCTAGATCCGGTTAATAATTAAGGAGGCATTCATTGGAATATTTCGTGGCACAAATTGAATTTACTTTCAGGAGAAATTTTAGAAAACTTGTTCTTATGTTGAAAATTAAAAAATAGTCCTATATATTTCATGTTTTACACTCAAATTTCATTTGTTTGAAAGTATATAGTGTTATTTTACTATTATCTCTTTTTTAATTTTTTTTTTACACTCAAATTCTCATCTTCAAATGCATAAAAATTACTTTTAAATGAATTTAAAATAAATAAAATTATTAAAATACCTCTGAATAATATAGTGGTATTCTAGGTATTTACTATTATTGAATTATTTTCTCAATATTGTGATGGTGAAATGTATGGATATACCAAATTTTAACTTCACCTATATATAAAAGAAAAAAAAAGTTAAAACGCATTATAAGATATTGAAAAGTGAAACTTGATTGTAAAATATAAACAAAAATAAAACACATTTTAAACTCTCAAAAAGTGAGGCTTGATTGCAAAATATGAAAGATAAATATAATAAATATCTGCACCGCTAAGATAAATAGAAATATTGTTTCTTTAATTTCACTAATGAAAAGCAAAAAACTCTCCATTGTTTTTTGTAAATAACCATTTGGCTTAACAAGGCAAGCCAAGTCTAAGCAGGATACCAAATTTAAGCTTTTGAATACCAATATGGCTTATCCTCGTAGACTTTTTACAGTCTTTTGAACAAAACAGCACATTCAAATTTTTATAGTGCCCTAATATTAGTTTAAAGGTCTCATTTTATATTGGGTGTGTTTGTATAAGGAGTCGACGTTAAACAATCCAATTAAGGTGCTCCTCCGAAGCTTGTCGAAAGATATAATTTTGATGTTATAAACTTCAATGATGATTTAAAAAATTATTTTGTATCTAATTAAGAAATTTAAAACTCAAAAAATGGTCAATCTCGAGTAGATCTATAATCAGATGAAAATCTTGAAAATAGACAGTTTAAATAATTTATTACAAGATGTATCCTTTTTTGTACTTTAAACTTTGTTTTACACATCTGTACATGTCTAGGTTAAGCAGATCAATTAGAGGGGTTTTCACCATCAAAGCAACTTTTTACAATGCATTTTTGAGGCATGCCTTTTTTCTATAGGTTAAGGTTGAATCTTTTATAAACTTTTATGTTTTTATTTACTCTTTTTTATTTATCAAGCGTTAGGCACTTATGTCCCTTGTGAAATTGAAACACTGTCTAGTATTTATCTATAAAAGAGAAGTATTGATGTGTTTGAGCCTCATGGGATACATTTCAACAACTGTGTTCCCCAACACATCAAGGATCCATCTTTACTATATAGTATAAGAACATGATAAAAATTTATGTGTGCCTCTATGGAAAAAAATCTCAATCGCTAATATTTTAACTATGTTCCAAATTTTAACAAAAAATTTAAACAAAAAATTGATACTCCTATGAAATAATGTTTTTGTTTGAGCGCATTTGTACCTTGGTCCCTGACATAGTGAAATTCTCGACAATCTCATAATTACCTCAGAGCTGGTAAAGATCTTCATAAGCACTCCAAAAGGCCACCTGCCAAGTTTCGTCGTATTCCGACCTGTTTAAGGCGATGAACACAAAGAAACTATTTCGGAAAAATGGCCTCTAATACCCTAAAACGTACCCTTACAACTAGAACTATGTTTTTGGTGCATCAAACAGCTGTGGGACCATTGCCATTGGATTCGACACGATTAAAAACCTCTATGGGTCAAGTTTTGGCTTAATCGGACATTCCAAGAAAAAGTTATGGGTAAAACATTGAAAAGGCGTAGGCCGCATACTATTCTTGTCATGCCCCTTGCATCAAAAAACCATTAAAGGTTCTTGTTTATACAGTCACAGGAAGTGACTTTTGGGGCACATATCTCACTTGATCCGTGTCAGATTGCACTCAAATTTGGTGAGCGTGTTCGTCTCGTCAAGACAAGCGTTTCGATATGTGGTACGCCCCGTGATGAAGTCCGAGCAGGGAGAAATGCTAGAGCGAAGTTGTAGATTAATGAAAAAGTTCCAAAATATTCTGTAGCGACACACCTCATTCAAGCAATCAAATCGTAGTGCTCGCACATCAGATCACTATGAAACCAACTCCATCGTGTGCATAAGGCACCAGGGCTATCATTGGTGCAAACCCCGTCCATGATGAACAGTTGGATTTTGCACACGAAGACAACGATGTGACTGTAAATTCCAGCCGCCGGATCCAGATTCCATCCACAATGTAAAAGTTCTGAAATCTTCGTTCGAGCTCCAATTCGCATCATGTTCATTGCCATGCGTTCATAAAGGCATGCTCAGTGCACTACAGCGAAGAAATCATGAAAAAAATAAAAGAAAGAGCGCACTATCGACCCAAAGTTTTCAAGATTCATCCAAATTTTAAGTCTCATGATCGTGACTTAAAACCACGATTCATGGCTCGAATTGCTGAATACGAAGCCTTGATAACCGGGCTTAAGAATGCCATGGGAATGAAAATCCATCAAATACGAATGATTGGTGACTCCTTACTGATCATAAACCAAGTTCAAGGGATTTGGAAGGTGAAAGAAGAAAAGCTCAAACCCTATCAAGAAAAGGTGGAAAAGATGATTCCATATTTTAAGAAAATCACCTTTCAACATGTAACTAGGGAAAATAATTGGTTCGCCAATACCCTTGCTTCAATGGTTTATATTTCTCTAGAAATCACCACGCTACCATTCTACATCACGAGCAAACATGACCCTTCCCCACCAAGGATCGAAAAATAAATGGAGCAACAAAAGGGGAACAATGGGGAAGTGTCTCTCGTGGCTTCAGATGTGCTGGTTACAGTAAAACCATGCTTCCACGATGTTCTGTCCGTACTAAACGATGGGTTATACCCCGAAGGAGTCACCAAAAAAGATAAAGAATCCCTTGAAGGTTTCCTATGGGATTCTTAGTAAGAGGTGATCTCCTATTCAAAAAGTCTTTTGATGGCATCATTCTACGGTGCCTGAATCAGTCAGAAATTAACCAAGTACTGACAGAGTTGCACAATGAAGGAGGTCATTCTGAGGCAGCCACCTTAGCTTAGAAAATCAGGCGCCAAGGCTATTACTGGACCATCATGGCTGAAGACTGTTGGAAGTTCGTTAAGAGATGTCCCAAATGTCAACTCTATGGAAACCTCATCCATGCACCATCTGTATCACTCATCTCAACACCGCCAGTATGGCCCTTCGTCGTGTGGGGTCTTGATATCATCGGAATGATATCACTAAACGCCTTAAACGGCCACCGTTTTATATTCACGGCTACAAAATACTTCACTAAATGGGTAGAAGCCGCATCATTTGTTAAAATTGAAGGCTAACATGTTGCCCGTTTCAAAAAGAACAATATTGTATTCAGATTCGGTGTTTCTAAGTCAATCATCACTCACAATGGATCCAATCTAAAACATGAAAAGCTCATTAAGGTGTGCAAAAAGTTTGGGATAACACATAAATTCTCCACACCTTACTACCCTCAAGGAAACAGACAAGCAAAAGTGACAAATACCAGATTTCTCCGAATCATAGCCAAATAATAGAAGGCAGGAAAGATTGGCATGAAAAGCAAAATGACTCCCTATGGGCCTACCGGACAACTGAGAAGCTCCTACTGACATGACCCCATACTCGTTGGTGTATGGTATGGAAGAAGGGATACCCATCGAGGTTGAGATACCGTCCCTCCAAGTCCTTATTCATAAAAATTCAGATGAGGAACAAAGTATTGCAGCACGAATCGTTGCTTTGGATGAAAAACGACTGCGATCAACACAAAATATTGTTGCTTACCAGCATAGAATCGAGAGGGCGTATCAAAAGAAAATTGTTCCTCGACAATTCAGAGAAGGGGACATGGTACTCAAGAAAATCTTCCACACTCCTACAAATCCACAACCTTTAGGCAAGTTCAAACCTAATTGGGAGGGGCCATTCATGGTTACCCGGGTGCATGCAGGCAATTCTTATAAGATAAAAAATTAGGAGGGTTATGAACTCAACGACCCCATTAATGCAATGTATCTCAAAAAATACTACCCGTAACGGGCTTACAAACGTGGTGAAAACCTAAAAAGGCATCACAAAGAAAAGTAAGAAAAATAAAAAATAAAAAAACGAAAAAAATGGACGTGGTGAAAACCTAAAAGGCCACCATGGGTAAAAGGAATAAAAAGATCTCCAAGAAGGAGCTTTCGATACAAAGCACTCAAGTACAAACAAGTACTTGCAAGTTCCAATAATACAACACAAGCAGACCCTGAAGATGAAGACTCCTCCTAAACACTGCAGGTTCCCAACAGAACCAACTCAGAAAGATGTAAGAGGGTGACATGAATGGAAAAACCCAAGGGACTTCCTCCATCACTACAAGAGGCTAAACTGTTAATCACACTGGCCTCGCTCTCGAAGCCAACTTTCCGATGCCTGTTATAAAGGCTTGAAACTAGCCAGGCCCTCCATGGTTATATGAGTATAACTACCGACTACCACATATAGGAGATGGGTGAACCTCGCAATAATGAAATGTGCTAGTCTGGAAGCATTTTTTCTCTCGACTGGATCCCTTGTGGCAAATGGCGCAAGCTCATCCTTGTATGTACGTACAACGACCCAATAGTCAGAAATTCGAGACAATAACCCTACAACAAGGGGGCTGAGTTTGTAAATATTTAGTTTGAAAAGTATGTGCAAAGAAAGTGTTCTACTATGCTTCGATGAATAAAATTGCACACTTACAAGGGCTAGCATAGCAAAGACCCCCCAACAAGGGCAATAAAAAAAAACAATTTCAAACTTCCCACAACAGGGGCAAAGTTGAGAAAGACATCACAACAGGGGTAGCAACACTTAATAAATAATAATAATAATAATAGAAAACATTTTTATGGGCGACACACTTGATGTCGTCCAGCCAAAACATAATAAAATATATACATATAAATAAAAAAATACAAGAAATGAAAAAAAAAAAGGTTGAAATGGGCAACATGCTTGGTGTCACCCAGTCTGTGAGGGCGACACCACTCGTGTCGCCTAAATATTTTTGCTAAAAACCTTTTTTTTCAACTAAACCAACCTCTCCAAATAAAGGCAAAAATTTCAAAAATTCCATATGCTCCTTGGTGGTATGAGCCTAAACTGCCAACCAATTTCAAAATTAAAAAAAAAAAAAATTCAAAAATTTCCAAATGCTCCTTCGTGGCATGAGCCTAAATCGCCAGCCGATTTCAAAATCTTTTGCTCCTCGATGGCATGAGCATAAACTGCCAACCGACTTCAAAATCGTTTGCTCCTCGGTAGCATGAGTCTAAACTGCCAACCAATTTCAGAAAAATCATTATTTCTATGGTGGCATGAGCCTAAACTGCCAACCAGGATTCAGATTGTCAAACTCGTGCGACGTTAAAAAGCCGAGCTAACACGTCAAACTCGTGCAACGTTAAAAAACTGAGCTAACACATCAAACTCGTGCGGCGTTATAAAACTGAGCTAACACGTCAAACTCATGTGACGTTAAAAAGTCGAGCTAACACGTCAAACTCGTGCAACGTTAAAAAAATGAGGTAACACATCAAACTCGTGCGAAGTTAAAAAATCTAGCTAATACGTCAAACTCATGCAACGTTAAAAAACTGAGCTAACATGTCAAACTCGTGTGACATTAGAAAAACGAGCTAACACATCAAACTCGTGCGACGTTAAAAGAGCCGTGACAAGTAATGTCTAGCCCCGTATGACGTAAAAGGTCGGGTTATCCAGTTCAACATCAAACTCATGCGACGTAAAAGAGTCGAGACAGGTACTGTCTATCCTCGTATGACGTAAAAGATCGGGTGTATGATCCATCACTGCATGACGCTAAACTGCTAAGGGCTCTTTGGTTGCAGGAGTTGAAATTGCTAACCAACACTATTTTTCGAAATATCTTCCTCGTTTCAAAATTTTAATTATATGTCTTGTGTTTTCAAAAAATGTAATTTCTTTGTTAAAATTGTAACCTATCCCTGCTCCAGGTTCTGTTTCAAATCCCTTGCTACGTTACAAAATTTCTAAAAAGACTTGTAAAACACAACGGAGCTTAGACACCCGTATCAGTTGTCGCGATTACCGCATTGTTGCCTTGCTTCTCTATTCGGAATTGATCAGACAAGTCTCGTCCTATAGCAAGCCTTTTCCTATAGACAGCCTTTGGAAACCCCTAAGGAAATCAAAGAAATTGCCAGGTTAAAATTTTCAAATTGAGAAAACCTTGAGGTCAAGTGGCATCGCTGTAAAATCCTCCTCGAGTTGCAAGCCTAAGTAACTCGCAGACACCTCAAGCCGAAAACTCTAGGAGGAAAATGACTTAGGTGGGTGAGCATGGGAGTGCAATGGCTTGGAGGGATAGTTGGTGTGCCATCTGCCCACGTGACATCGGGATGACATTCATCAATGACATGCTCCTGCCCCTCGAAGGACAGGGAGCATCAGGGAGTCTACTATTGCTACTCACCTATTCCTCAAAGAACAGGGAGTGCGCGTTCGCCTGCCCCTCTAAGGATAGGGAACGACAACATATATACTTCTTTGCCACTCTCTTGTCCCTCGAAGGATAGGGAGTGCCAAAGAGGGGCAACTGTAGACACCCACTTTAAATCTAGCAAGTTCTGTGGTTTTCTTAGACCCTTAAGATCAAATTGACCTAGACCCAATATCCACCAGTCACACAATTTACCCTGTGAGCTGGAACCATTATGCCAGCCCAGAACCCAGCAGATGCCTGTTTGAACCCAGAATGCAGTAAACGTGCTATTTTACGAAAAAAATCATTAAAAATAGTATAAAAATCCGTTTTGACCCAAAGTTTCTCTAAGAGCTTCACAAGAGGATGAAGAAGACTCCCAAATTGAAAAATTCAATTTGGACGAGTTTGGTTTGGGCGACATGGGGCGTGCCGCCCAAGCAACACAGGGCGTGTTGCCCAAGTCATCTTGCAAATGCCCTTTTTTACCGAAACAATGATTACAAATAGTAAAAAAATACGTTTTGATCCAAATTTTTATGGTAGCTTCACAAGAGGCTAAGGAACACAACTGAAAAGAAAATTTTTAATCTAGAGCATTTTTTATTTCTGCGACATAGGGCGTGCCTCTCAAGCGACACGACTCGTGCTGCCCAGACCTGTTTTTCCCCAAACATGTTTTATCATTTTTCGTGTTTTTAGGGTTATCTCGTTGGTGGATTGGCCACGTGATGCTATCCGCTTCAGTCAAATCCAAATTTCAAAATATACAACATTGGTTTGACCGAGGGATTTGTTGGTTACGGGATAACTCTGCCCCAACAAATCCCTTGTTCTGATGAACTCACTTTGGGTGACCATTAAAGGATGAAAAATGAGAGGGTTAAAGAGGGACGAGACGTTTTGAAACTTTAGGCTGGAAGAGAAACCATAGAAGAGTAGAGAGACCTTCCCTGAGAAAACCCTAACACTCATCTTAAGCCTACCTAGACCTAGGGCACAACATCCCTAGATCTAAACCATTTTTAGGGCACATCGACCTTACTACTACCAGAGACTTGTTGATCGACATCTGGACCACAAGGGCAAATGGATCCGGTTCTTATACGGGCGAGTCCTCGAAGACTCGAGAAACCGGGCCTTCCGGCCCAGTTCGGTATTTTCTTCTCCTTCATTTCCTTTTTTATTTTATCGTATTTATTTTATTTTGATCTGGATGTGATTCATTCTGGCTGAAAATTGTGTTTTGAAATGCTTCGGATCGCGCTAGCTCCGTCACAGATCTGATAGCAGATCTGCTCGTTTCTAGGATGATCTGATCTCAGATCAGAATTCAAATGTTCCCTCTTTCTCTACGATTGCTTTTTCATTTATTTTTATCAGTTGAAAGTGTCAGATCTGAGAGATCTACATCATTAGATCTCTCGATTCTGTGCTCTAAAGAACATTGGAACCTTTTTGGAAGTAGAGATGTCGGGATCATGGGCCTCTGCGCTTGAAGTTAACGGGAAATCCTCCAAGGATGATGGCGAGTTGCAAGAAGCCCAGAAGAATGGGAAGAAGGCGGTCGAGCCACAGTCGATGAACTTGAAGAAATAAATCTAGGGGATGAAGCTGATCCCAGACCTACCTTCATTTCGGTAAATATGTCTCCAGATGAGAAAAAGGATTTCACTGCCTTCTTACGGGAAAATCGAGATGTCTTGCTTGAAATTACCATGAGATGCCTATTTTAGATCCCCAAGTCGTCGTTCATCATCTGGGCATCAATCCGACTTCAAACCTGTCAAGCAGAAATCAAGAAGGTTCAGACCTGATCTTGAAATGCAGATAGATGCTAAGGTAACCAAACTTAAGCAGGCAGGTTTCCTTCGCGAAGTCAAGTACCGAAAAAGGCTGGCAAATGTTGTGTCAGTGAAGAAGAAAAATGGGCAAATCAGGGTCTACATCGACTTCCACGATCTCAAAACTGCTTGGCCCAAGGATGACTTTCCATTGCCATTTACGAAAATGCTCATTGATTTCACGACTCATTGTTAGATCTTCTCTTTCAGGAATGGATACTCCGGGTACAACCAGATACGGATGGCCCCTAAAGATGAGGAACCCACCACGTTCCGGACTCTAAAAGGAGTCTTTTGCTACATAATGATGCCTTTTGGATTGAAGAATTCTGGTACAACGTATCAAAGAGCAATGACGACCATCTTTAACGACATGATGCATAAAGAGGTGGAGTGTTACGTAGAGGACTTGGTGGTAAAATCCGAAGGGAAAGATGCTCACATGAGAGACCTTGAAAAGGTATTTAAGCGACTACGCCTTCATCACCTCAAAGTGAACCCACTGAAATACGCTTTCAGGCATGCGTTCAAGAAAGTTCTTGGGGTTCATTGTAAGACATCGAGGGCTTGAAGTTGAGCTAGTCAAGATCAAGGCAATCCAAGAAATTCTGTCACCAACCACATTGCGAGAACTACGCACTCTTCAAGGGCAGCTAGCGTACATCTGCACGTTCATCTCAAATCTCTCAGGTTGTTGTTAAAAGAAAGATACTCCATTTATTTGGGATGAAGCATGTCAAGCAACCCTTAATGACATCAAGCTTTTTTACTGAAACCTTCAGTCCTCTCTACACCGGTACTAGGAAGACCTCTCATCCTATATGTGACAGCTCTCGACGATGCACTTGGGGCATTGTTGGCACAAAATAATGACAAGGGAAAAGAAACGACATTGTATTATCTCAGTCGTAGGATGCAAGGGGCTGAGAAGAATTACCACCTATAGAGAAGATGTATAAAAACTCCATCACTACTTCCTTAGCCATGAAGTGAAACTCATATCAAAATCAAATCCTGTAAATTTCCTCATGACGCACCAATGCTTGTCAAGATGCCTTGCTAAGTGGGCATTATTGCAGATGGAATTCGACATCGCATATGTCTCACAAAAGGCCATCAAGGGCGAAGCACTCACTGATTTTCTCACAGCCCACCCCGTACTGGTGGAATCTCCTTTATCAAGTGATCTCACTGATGAAGAAGTATTCTGTGTAAAGCTTGCTCATGCGTGGGAAATGTACTTAGACGGAGCCTTCCAATCTGATTGAGGAGGCACCGGAGTGGCATTCCTTACTCCTAAATGAGGGGTATTGCCACTTTCTTTCTCTCTTGCCGAGGCCGGTTCAAATAATGAGGTAGAATAGCAGGCCCTTATGATTGGTTTGGAGATAACCTTCGATCTAGACTAGGAACAGCTCATGGCCACTCTGAGTTGGTTATTCAACAGCTTAAGGGAATATATGACGTAAGAAAAGACACTCTCAAGCCTTACCATGATACTGCAAAATCATATATGGCCCAATTTGAGAACGTGCCCTTGAGTCACATCTCCAGGAGGCTAAACTCGCAAGCTGATGCACTTGCAAAACTCGGCGCTACAATTCAATTACCCATATCAGGACCCACGCTTGTCTGGGTGGCAGAATGGAGACACATTGAACTAAGAACGGGGGTAGATGCTGATGACGAGAAAAATCTCTTCCCCGAATTCCCTCCTTATCCATTCGGAGCAATTCTATCAGCTAAGGAAGTAATCAAGACTGAACAAGAAATCTCACAGAGTCAAGGAGCTAAGGATCGAAACCAAAGAACCGGAAGATTGGAGAGAGCCCATGACTAGTTTCCTAAAACAAGGCAGGCTCCCGGAAGATCGTGCCGAATGCAACAATGTACGTCAAATGTCTACCAAGTATACCCTCCTTGAAGGAGATGCTCTTTTTAGACGGTCATTTGATGGTATTCTTCTTAAATATGTGGACGCTCAAGAGGCAAATAAGGTGTTGGAAGAAATACACTCAGGCATTTGTGGACTACACTAATCCAATCCTAAGCTCTATGAATGGATATGCAGATTGGAGTATTATTGGCCTTCGATGATTGCTGATTCCTTAAGCTATGCTAAAAAGTGCCAAGTGTGCCAAATAAACTCAAGCGTTGTTCATCAACCTCCAGAACCCCTACACCCTACAGTGGCATCATGGCTCTTTTCACAATGGGTTATGGACATTGTAGGGCCTATTGACCCTCCTTCGGCAATGGGTCATGTCTTTATTCTAACTGTAACATATTATTTCTCTAAGTGGGCTGAAGCGGTCCCGCTTAAGCAAGTTCCTGGGACAATAGTGGCCAACTTCGTGCGATATCACATCATATATCGGTTTGGAGTACCTGACCGGATTATATCTGACAATGGCCCTCTGTTCAAGAGTCATTACATTGATCGCCTGATTAACCAGTTTGGTTTTGAGTGGAAGTACTCAACCATGTACCACCCTCGGGCAAATGACTTGAATGAGGTCTTCAATAAGACTATGTGCAATGTTTTAAGGAAGTCAGTATCAAAAACAAAGAAGAATTGACATGGGAAGCTTCCCGAAGAACTATGGGCTTATTGTACTACTGCACAAAATGCTACTGATTCCACTCCTTATGCTCTGGTCTATGGGGGTGAAGCAGTTTTACCTCTCGAAATTTAAATCTCTTCACTTCGAGTCTCTATACATCAAGGGCTAACCGAAGTTGAGAGAGTCAAAACTTCGATATCAAGAATTGGATGCACTCGATGAAAAGAGGCTAGAGGCTCAGTAGAACCTCGAACTCAACTAAGGGAGAATGAAGATGGCCTTTGATAAGTCAGTCAAAGTCTGCTCATTCGCCCGTGGTGATCTAGTTCTAGCCGTCAAAAGGCTGATCGCTATTCGTGGACGTCATAAAGGGAAGTTTGAATCAAAGTGGGGAGGTCCCTTTATAGTAAAAATGGTCTTGTCAAATGGAGCCTACATACTGGCACATCTTGATGGAGAGCAAGCATTGCCCCCTATCAATGGGCAATATTTAAAGAAGTATTATCCGTGATGCAAGCTCAAGAGGGGGCCACAATCACAAAAAGTGAAGAGTTATGAGGATGATAAAGAGAATGCAAGCGAGAAAATCCAAACAAAGCTTAAACTCTTTTTATTTCCTTAGAAGGAGTTGCAAGTTACAATCCAAAGCCCATTATTAGGGAGGTTACAAGTCTCTTGCATCTGAGGAAAAGAGAACAGTTGACACCAGCAGTAATGCTCTTGCATCTAGAGGAAATGGCTTCCAACGGGCATCATAAGCGAGGCCATACCACTGGTCACCACCCTTTGCCTACCCAAGTCAGCGCCGTGTGTGAACATCACCGAGCATAACTCATCATCGTGCACAACAATCCCCACATGCAACTCATTACCACATGCGAACAATACTGCACTCACCATGATGCCAACCATGAACTTATAAGCGCCGTCTGAGGTCAGCATCGACTGTGTCTTTCGAAGGCCAGTGCCAGTTGTGCTTCTAAAAGATCAGTGCTATGTCAACTATATTAGCATTGACTATGTTTTAAAAATCCAGAGGCAGCCGCGTATCCGAGGGCAGCGCCGGCTGCGTTTAAGGCGCCTAACCACTTCGACTATTCATCTCCCGGTGACCTTTTGGGTCTCCTCGATTCTCGAGACTCTTCATTTTCTGGTCGAGGACTCTTCGCCTCCTCGATGTTCTCTCTCTTCTTATTCCTCTATCATGGCCGGTGGAGGCTCATTGCTGCCCTTCTTCTTACCCTTCTGTCATGGACGGCCGGGATTCATCGTTGTCTATTTTTTTTCCTATCTTTTCTCTCATCACTATCCATGTTCCCTTGCTCTCTTCTCTCTCTTTCTTCTACATTCTTTTCCTTCTCTCTTTCCTCTCTCCCTTTTTTCTTTCTTCCTTATTGCTCATCTTGTCGTCTTCTCACATGCATGACATTAGTAGTATTGTGCATATCTCTCTTTCTCTCTCATCTTTCTTCTCTCCCTCTCATTTGACCAAGAGAGGCTGAGACAAACATTGCCATGGTAGTCTTATCGTCTAGCAGTATTACCTCTTAGCCAGTCTTAGTTACAGTCCCCGCCTTATTGCTATCCATGATAGAAGGGAAGATAAGGAGACTTTGACAGAGACCCTGCCCACCACTCGGGTTAAGGCCCTACTCACTGTTCGTGTCCCTGAAGCAAGAAGACATCATGTTGCATGCATGAATAGAGAGGAAGGAGAGAGAACAGAGAGAATAGGAAAGAGAAGAAAGAGAAAGGAAAGATAAAGAAAGAGAAGGAAAGTGGATAAAGAATATCAGAGAATGAATATGAAAGAAAGATATAGATGTGAGGAGAAAGAAATAGAGATAGATACGAGGAGAGAGAAAGAGAGAGATGAGAGGAGGAGAGAGAAAGAGAGAGATGAGAGGAGTGAGAAAGAGAGAGATGAGAGGAGTGAGAAAGAGAGAGATGAGAGGAGAAGAGAAAGAGAGAGAGATGCGAGGAGGATGGAGAAAGTTATCTTCACTAAAGGGTATCATACCTTTTCTTCTCTCTCCTCTCTCTCTCCAAGACGTACCCACAATTTGAACGTGAAAACTCTCACATTTTATTGATGAGTATTGAAAAATCAAGGGTCCTATAACAATTGTGTTTAACTTGTACTTATAGATATGGTCCCAAACATGGGTGGATGCCCAAAAACTACCTAAATTAATGATAATTACAATTTAATTGAATTAAAAGAAATTCTAAAATCAGGTGCAAAAGGACTATTTTGCCCCTGTGTGAAATTTCAAAATAGTCCCTGTTGCTGCCCTAAAACTTGCAAGATCTTCCATGGATGATTCGGTGTTGCTTCGACATCTATTTGGTCAAAATATGATTGCTTTCTTTTAGGGCTTGGCATGACGATCAATTTGATACCAACTTTGAGCTATGAATTACGGTTTTAGGCCACGATCATACGACTCGAAATTTGTATAGATCTTGAAAACTTTCGATCAATAGTGTTCTTGTTTCTTGATATTTTTCTTTAATTTCTTTGTTGAATCATACGATCATGTTTCAACGAACGCAACTCGATTTCGTGTCCGGACGAAGATTTCATCGTTTTAGGTTTTTGGCCGGATCTTGAAATCTGACTGCCCCGAATTTGCATCAACTTTGACACCATTGTGTGTCGAATCCAACCGTTCATCATATGCCGGGTTCAGACCAAAGAAAGCCATAGACCTTACGTACATAATGCAATTGGTTTCCCGTCGATCGGATCGCGAGCGCCATGATATGGTCGCTCGAGTGATGCGTGCTGCTGCTTAATTTTCTACAACTATCTTCACGAATTGTTATATTCTCTCTAGTTTTTCTCCCTGTTCGAGTATCGTCACGGGTCGTGCCATATATCAAAATGCTCTTCTTGATGAGACTAACACGCTCACCAATTTTGAGAGCAATTCGACTCAGGATGAGTGAGATATGAGCCTTTGAAATTGCTGCTTGGGACTGTGCACATCAACCTCCTTTAATGAAGATTGGTGCATTCGGCCTACCACTTTCAAATGTTTCACCCATAACTTTATCCTAGAACGTCCGTTTAAGCTAAAACTTGACCTCTAAGGGTTTTCGACCGTACCGGATCCAACGACAGTGGTCCCACAGCTGTTTGATATAGTAAAAATAGAGTTCTCGTTACGGAGTCCATTTCAAGGTGCTAGAGGTTGATTTTTCTAAAATTGTTTCTTTGTCTTCACTGCTTTAGACATGTTGGATTGCGATAAAACTGGACAAGTGGCCTTTTGAAGCGCTTAGGATGATTCTAACACAATCGGGGAAATTTTGAGACCATCGAGAATTTCATATTATGTTAAGGCTTTATTGATTGGCTTCCTCTTTATTCTGCATCAGGGACCAAGCAACTGAAAAATGTCTTCAAACAACTTTCCTCACCCAATATTGTGCTTCAAGAGAAGCGAAAAGGACAAATTTTGGAAAATTTTGCTTCGGTTTTATTACTTTTTTCTTCCTAACCACAACGCCACGTGAGCGCCAAGGAGAGCCATGCAATGTTGTAACTAGGATGTTCAGACGTTTGGATGCAATGTACAAGCCCATCCATGGAGACTTTAGGGGGAGAAGAGACTTTTTTGAGGGATCCTATCAAACTCCTCACCCTCGCATGGACTGTTTGTGATTCTGACAGTTGAGGATTTTGTATGGACCTCATTGGTCAAAAACAGGCTCGGCCCCTCTGGTAGTCGAGTGCCATGTTGAAGGGCATTTTTTTCCATTTAGTCTGGGTTTTTGTATCCTCTGGTGTTGATCCACGTTTCAAGGATTTGGTTTTTTTTGTTCTAGGTGGTTTGCTGAAGGACCTTTGGTTGGCGTCCGTCTGTGTTGTGCACCAGATATTCATTGGCAGGTAGGGTACCTCATTTTATTGAGGTGACCGGCTTTGGGTATAGCCCCTGCCCCCTACTTTGTAGTTTCAATAATTAAGATACCTCTCTTCTTCTTTCAAGGCGACCCCTGAGGATTCAATCCTAATTGCTGCATAACAGGTCCAAAGTCAGCCATGACTTGACTTTCTTGGGGCTTCTTCAACATCTTTGAAGTGTGTTAGTGACCTTGTGAGAAAAGTTCTCTTCTTCATGAGACTAGTATTGCCTTCTTGGCTAGTTTTCTGTTCTTCGAGTCCTTTTTGTGAATGGACTTAGGTTGTTGGAATATTTTCCTTGAAGCTCGTACTTTTGGATCCTGATTTTGTGACACCAGGGATTTTTCTTTTTGAGTGTGGACTAAAGTCGCCTGTTGAGGTGAGCGTTACATCAACCTATTTATTTGTCCAAGCATCCTTTACGGATTTTCACTTGAACTTGGGAAGCGGCGTCGTAGAGACGGTTTTCGCCAACTTCCTCTTATTTGGGGCTCTTTGACCCATGACCTTTCGGCCATGTCCACCCTTATTCTCCTATTTTTATTCACGGTGCCCTTTCGAGATTTTTACTGTGCCCGGGTTTTTATTCACGGAGCTCTCTTACTCATAGTTTCATGACCATGCCCGTCCATCATTTTTACTCATTGCGTTCCCTTGTTCAGGTATACACCGTGCCCGTTATTTCTTTTTTATTTATTTTTTTGTGAAGGCATGTTTAAGGTCATGCCTTTGGGAACTGTGCGAAGCCTTTTAATGTCATGTGGTCAGGACGTGCACAACAATTTAAGGTCATACAACTGGATCATGGTGAAGATGAAAGGCAGTCTGTGGAGGCCATGGAGTGAGTATGGTGGTTGTTTTAGCTCACTTTGGGGAGATGGCACAAGGCTACCTATGAAGGATGGATGGTGTATGAATGGAAGGTGAAAAGTGGTGACCCACTAGCTGATGGCGAGTATGGATGGCAGGATGGCTCGCCATTTTGTGAGCATGAGTGAGACTCAATGGGGAATGGTGAAGGATAATGAAATAAATGGACTCACTGGGGAGGTAATGAAGGTGGGGCGCTCACACGAACGGGTCGGTTTGGGAAGACATGCGTGAAAATGCACGTAAAGGTCATGTGCGCGTGTGTGAGGGTGTTTTTTAAAGTCATGCCTCATGGACCTGTGCAAAGCAGTTTAATGTCATGCGACGAGGACATGCACTATGGTTTAAGGTCATATAGCTTGGACTATCCTTATGCAGTTTAGAGTCATGCAACTAGGACCATGCAGTTTAAAGTCTTGCAACTAGACCTCTGCTACAGTTTTAAGTTCATTTAATTTGGACCATGGTGCTAAGCCTTTTAACGTAATGTGGCCAAGATGTGCACTATGGTTTAAGGTTATATAGCTTGGACCAGGGCTGTACAGTTTAAAGTCATACAGCCAGGACCATGCAGTTTAAGGTAGTGCAACTAAACCTCTACTATAATTTAAGGTCATATAGTTCGGACCATACAATTTAGGGTCATGCACCGAGACCAAGGCTGTGCAATTTAAAGTCATGCAGGCAGGACCAAGGCTGTGCAGTTTAAGGTCATGCAGCACGGACCATTGTGTGGGTCGCCATGTAGGTGGAGCTCCATGGGGGATAGGTCTGTTGATAGTAATTTGACTCCCTAGGATAAAATGATTAAGGCCAGTAGGCATTTTAGGTGGACAAGCAGACTTCACTGGGGATTAGGGGACAAGTATGACTCCCTAAGGTGAAAGGTGGAACTCCTTGGGGAATAATCTTATGGAAGGTAGCGCTACTCCTTGGGATAGGATGGCTTGGGGTGCGACTAACCCACAAGGGATTAAAGGGGTAAGCACGACCCTAACTCCGTTGGGGATTAATGGGTTGTTGTACGGGTGTAGCTCCTACTGGGGACAAGGGACAGTGGTGTGCTCCTAACTCTATTAAGGATGATCAGTCATGGCCTGGGTGGAATGACTGGATTGAACTCCACTGAGGATGACAGAGGTTAAAGCTTTGGTGCAATTCCACTAGCGATAGTGGCAATGGCGTTCTCATAACTCCACTGAGGATAGTGGTGAGACGTGCACGATGGAAATCAAGTGCTAGCACATGCACGACATTAACATAGGGACCGTACGACAATGGCCATGAGCAGCAGCAACATTAACATATGCAGGGTCCGCACGGGCGATGACAACACACGTGGCGATAAACGTTTTTTTTTTAGAACACAGGCGACGCTGTGCATAGCTGGCGCTGGGCTTTGGAGAACACAGTAAATGCTGAACCATTGAGAACACAGCCGGCACTGGGTTAAGATTACACAGGCGGCCATGGGTTGAGATGACACAGACGGCGATGACTTGTGTTCGGGTCTGTGAATCGAGCCCTACCCAGTCTTGGCTTTTGACACATGGGATTTCATGGCGGCGATAGACTATAATCGGGTCTCGAGTCATGGCCCGACTTGATCCGGCCCATCACAGCTTGGTCTTCAGTGACCCTAATGGCATTTTTATCTTGTAAGGGACACTTCATGAAAACTTTGCTTATATAAGGGGGTAAACCCCGTTTCTTCCGTTTTTACCAAAGGTTAAAACGACTAAGGCATTTGAGTAGTGAGAGTAAGAGAGCTCCCGACAAGATTTTCGGTGAGCACACAAGGCACTTCGAGTAAGATTTTGTAGAATTTTGACGGCAAGCAGGAGAGAACACTGGAAAGAACATCGCACTTTCATGAAGTTGTAGGAGTTTGCCAGTAAGTTAACGAGGCAAGCAAGGAGTATGTTGACAAGTGTAGCGAGGCAAGCAAAGGGTTTGCCTGGGAGCTTCAGAGACTCCGGCCATGCTTTTAGGTGTCTTGGAGAGGGGAAAAGGGGTGGAAGTTGCAGCAGAGGGCTGCCTGGAAACTTTCGTAGTGTTTTTGGTAGTTTCCAGCAGTGTGCATGAAGGGGAAAGGCTTTGCAATAGGTTTTCAATGGAGGAAGGGAATTTTTCGGTGGGAAACCAAAGGTCGTGGGGTAAACAGAGGGTCACCGAGAGGTGAAGAGTCACGTTGGGAATTCAATCCATTGCAGGTAGATGAGGAGTCTTGGGAAGGTACACAGTAATCGAGGACACGAAGGGTCTTAGGAAATCGAAGGGTCACAAGAGCTGAAGGAGCGTAGAGAAATGAAGGGTCACCAGGAAGTGAACAGTCGCAGTGGCGAGGGGCCTTGAAAACACAGTGCCTTAGAAACACAGCTGGCACTAGGCTTAGGATACGCAGCCGGTGCTGGACCTTAAAAGTGTGACCAGCTAGCGTTGGCTTTAGGATACGCAGCCAGTGTTGGGCCTTAAAAACATAGCAGGAGCCGGTCTCACACGACGCTAGTCAGTGCATTGATCGCACGTGGCTAGCAACATGATCCACCTGACTTTAGTCATGCACGGCTATTGCCTGCTCAATTCTTTGACAAACGGTGGTGAATCGTGTTCTGTTGTGGTCGTGCAGGGTGACAACTTGGGTTGACAAAGTGTGGTGACCAATGGTAAGGCCGGACTTATGAAGCCTATTGGAAGCCAAGTCCTCTAGCACAACAGTGAAGTCCATGTTGTTCAGTGAAGGGAACTCATTGTGAATAGGGTATACTCTCCATCACAAGCCAGTTCCTTGCCAAAGAAGTCTGCTTTGTAGGTCTGGTATATCCCATCAAGGCGCTTCCAACTTTTCCTATTGTGAAGGCCACTTTTGGCCTGTAACCATCCTCTCTCCCTCAGATGCAAGAGCGACGCTTCTGATGGTGAGAGAGATTTTTGACCTATAACCATCCTTTCCTCGGATGCAAGAGCAATGGTTCTGATCTTAGAACCATCTTTTGGCCTGTAACCGTCCTTTCCTCGAATGCAAGAGAAATGCTAGGGTTAGCTGCTTTCATTTCTTCAGATGCCAGAGCGACATTCTATCACAGCTATTCTCTTTGCGAGAGCAATACTACATGATGAACTTGCAACCTCCCAAATAATGTGCTTTTTGGCTTGTAACTCCTTCTAATGGAATAAAAAGAGTTAAACCTTGTTTGAATTGTTTTGCTTGTTTTCTTTTTACCGTCCTTTTGACTCTTTGTTGTTACGCACCGAGTCTTTTTTAGTATGCATCATGGGTAGTATTTCTTTAGGTATCACCCATTGATAGGGGCATTGCCTCCTCTCCATCAAGATGTGCTAGTATGTAATTTACATTTGGAGAGACCTTTTTTACTATAAAGGGACTTTCCCACTTGGGTTCAAACTTCCCTTTGCACCTCCCATGCATAACAATTGGCCTCTTGACGGCTAGAACTAGATCCCCACGGGCGAATGAGTGGACTTTGACTAAGTTGTCAAAGGCCCTCTTCATTCTCCCCTGGTTGAATTCAAGGTTCTGTTGAGCTTCTAACCTCTTTTCATCAAGTGCATCCAATTCTTGATACTGAAGTTTGAATCTCTCATCTTCTGTTAGTACTTGATGTATAGCGACACGTAATGAAGGGATTTGAATTTCAAGGGGTAAAACTGCTTCACCGCCATAGACTAGGGAATAAGGAGTGGAATTAGTGGAATTTTACATGGTAGTGCGACAAGCCCACAAGGCTTCAGGAAGCTTCTCGTGGAAGAGATTTCTCTCATCATCCGCATCTACCTCGGTTCTCAGTTCAATGTGTCTCCACTTTGCCACCCAGACAAGTGTGGATCCTGATGTGGATAATTGAATTGTAGCCCCGAGTTTTGCAAGTGCATCAGCCTGCAAGTTTAGCCTCTTGTGGATGTGACTCAAGGATACATCATCAAACTGGGCCATATACGATTTTACAATATCGTGATGAGGCTTGAGAGTGTCGTTTCTCATGTCATATAGTCCTTTAAGCTAGTGAATGACCAACTCAGAATCGCCATAGATCTTGAGCTACTCCAAGTCTAGATCAAAGGCTATCTCCAATCTAATTATAAGGGCATGATATTCTGCCTCATTATGGGAACTGGCTTGGGTGAGAGAGAGGAAATATTCCTTCTTTCGGAGTCAAGAACACTACTCTGGCGCCTCCTCGGTTAGATTGGAAGACTCTGTCGAAGGACATTGCCCACGCTTGAGCAAGCTCTGCACATAATACTTCTTCATCAGGGAGATCACTTGATAAAGGGGAAAATCGGCCAAAGCTTGGCCCTTGATGGCCTTTCGTGGGACATACATGATTTGGAATTCCATCAGCGATAATGCCGACTTAGCAAGACATCTTAGCAAGCATGGGCATGTAATGAGAAACTTTACAAGATCTACTTTTAATATAAGTTTCACTGCATAACCAAGAAAGTAGTGACAAAGTTTTTATACTGCGGAGATCAGGGCAAGCACATCTTCTCTATAAGGGGATAATTCTTGTCAGCCCCTTGCATTATGAGGCTGAGATAGTATAGCGTGGTCTCTTTTCCTTCGTCATTAGTCTGTGCCAATAATGCTCCAAGTAACTCGTCGAGAGCAGTCACATATAGGATGAGAGGTTTTCCCAACACCAGTGTAGAGAGCATTGGAGGGTTGAGTAAATATTGCTTGAAGTCATCAAGGGCCGCCTGACATGCTTCATCCCAGATGAATGGAGCATCCTTCTTTAAGAGGTGAGTAAAAGGCTTACAGTGGCCTGAGACGTTCGACATAAACCTGTGAATATATGCCAGCAGTCCTTGGAGAGATCACAGCTCTTGCAATGTAGTTGGAGGCAGCATTTTTGGGATCTTCTTGATCTTGACCGACTCCACTTCCAATCCTCGGTGTCCACCTCAAGAACGTTTCTGAATGCACGCTAAAAGCTCATTTTAGTGGGTGCATTTTGAGCTGATGAAGGTGTAATCGCTCGAACACCTATTCATGGTCTCTCATATGATCATCTTTCTGTTCGATTTTACCACTAAGTCATCTAGGTAACATTCCACCTTTTAGTGCATCGTCATTGAAGATGGTCGTCATTGCTCTCTAATACGTGGCACCAGCATTCTTCAATCCAAAGGGTATCATTGTGTAGTAGAAGAACCCTTTTGAAGTCAAGAATGTAGTGGCTTCCTCATCTTCGAGTGCCATCTGTATCTGATTATACCCAGAGTATCCAACAAAGAAGGAAAAGATTTGGCAGTGAGCCGTAGAATCAGAGAACATCTCGGTGAACGGCAATGGGAAGTCATCCTTAGGACAAGCAGAATTCGGGTCACGGAAGTCAATGCAAACCCTGATTTGGTCATTCTTCTTTTTGACTAGAACAACATTTGCTAGCCACTTTCGGTACTTGACTTAGCAAATGAAGCCTGCTTGTCTGAATTGGTCACCTCGGCATTTATTTGCATTTCTAGGTCAGGCCTAAACGTCTTTGATTTCTGCTTAACAGATTTGACAGTCAAATCGATGCCAATAAGATGAACGGCGACTTGAGGGTCTAAACCAGGCATCTCATGGTAATGCCAGGCAAAGACGTCTCGGTTTGCTCGCAAGAAAGTAGTGAAATTTTCTTTTCTCTTCGGGAGACATATTCGCCGAGATGAAAGTGGGTCTAGGATCAGCCTCATCGCTTAGATTTATCTCCTCGAGTTCATTTGCTATGGCTTGACCGCCTTCTTCCCATTCTGGGGCCTCTTGCAACTTTTCCTCATTATCTTCAAAGGTCTTTTCAATAACCTCAAGTGCAGAGTCCCATGATCCTGACATCTCCAACTCCAATAGAGCTTCGAGGTAGGTCATGATTTTTGCACCTTTCTCGAATTGAAGAACAGAAGTATCTACCTCAAACCTGGACTACATCTCAGGCTGCAGGAGTTTGACTTGAAAGTTACAGGGAATTTAAGATTCAACTATTGTGGGGTGAGAAGCATCCTCGTATGAATCACGGGTGTCTGCAGTGTTTGCCTCGTGCTGGTTGGTACTTCATAGACTTGTACCATGTGGCAAGCTTCCTGAGAATAGAAGCTCTGCCTTATTGATTCTCTCAGTCTCAGCTCAAAGTCAGGCTCAGGAGGCCAATAGGGGTTCTTTGACTTTGACCTCATGTGCTTCTTTGAAGTGGATGGCTCCGCTTTGGCTCGAGCCGCTAGGGCATCAACAACTGTTAAGAATCCAGCTGCCTGAGCCAGCGTCTTTTTCAATCGCCTATTATGTGTCCTGCTTATGGTGGTTCCTTCAAGTTCTCTGTCAAGAGCCTCGAAGTCTGTACATTTCAAGGTTGTACCTACAAGACACATAGAAGAGGAAGGATGATATCAGAATAAGAAGAAGGAGAAGGTTTAGTGAGTGATGAACTTTTAAGGTCGTTCCCCTCATCAGACCGATCTGGCCAGCTTTTTGCGTCATCACCAGAGTTGGACGTGTGCAGTTAATCTTTTAGGTCTTTCCTCTGCTTAGACTGTTGGGGAGTTCTTTTAACACAATCGACCTCATTGGATGTGCTTTGAGGAGAAGATGGCTCAGGAACATCTTCTTGATGGGATGAGAAGGAAGGATTATCGCGCTAGGGATGAAGTCCAGTAAATTTAGCAATGGGGGAAGAGGCCTGAGAAAGTCCTGCTCTACTAATGGTTGAGCAGTCTTGTTTTTTTGGAGAGCAACCCTTGGTGCTCGTCTTCTCCTGGTTTCCATTGAAGGTGCTTGATTCATGTCACTAGGATTGTAAACTACCCTAGCTTGACGAACTGCTTCTTGTCTTAAGGACTTGAGTCTACTTAGCTTATGGTAGACTCTTCATGATTGGGAAGTTGAGGGTCCAATAGGGTCTAAGTCATTATTATCCAGGTCTTGTGTTGGAAGGCATTCTCGTAAAGGTGCAACAGTGATTTGGGAATCACTTTCTGAAATGTTGTAAGACTCTTGGCATCCCTGTATTTTCTTTGCAATTATATCATTAAAACTGGAGCATTTGCTCAGGTCATGGCCCGATATCTGATGGTATGGGCACCAATGGTCCTCAGTCTCCTGAGCAAGGCGTCAAAGTTGCCTTGTCAGTTTTGGTGTGATAAGACCTTCTTGAAGCACTAAAACGAACAAGGCGCGAAGGAGGTCAGGCGCTTCATCTTCCTCTTGGAATGTCATTGCATGGGAAGTTTCTGTTGCCCTGAATGCTTTCTTTAGCTCTTCAAGCTTTATTTGACCCTTTTAAATCAGGCCCATGATAATGAATTTTAGCTTGTAGCAGTCATCTGTGGGGTGGTTCATCCTTCGATGGTAAGCACAATAATTCGCTTGGGTATCGAGTCCAGCTTGATCAGAGAACTTGGTCTCTACGAGGTCGATCATGTTCTGTTTCGGTAATAATCGGAGTAGTGCAGGGACCAATTCCTTCTCAAAAGGGTAGACTTTATTCTTACGCTTGGTCCAATAATCATCTTGATTAAGGTTCTCAGGTAGACGTACTCGGCTATACGACTTATGTGTCTTGCCTTCCTGAGGCACTATCCTTGCAGTGCTTACCCCTTTGGAGAAGTCCAAAGTTTGGCAGAGAGCTTTATTTGGATCGCTTACGGTGATGGTTGTGCTGATCACTCCTTTTGGTTGGTTTCCCCGAGTATTAATCCGAGAGCTACCATTGCCTCGGTTGTTCCCTGAGCTTGTAGACTGTTTTCGTGACCCACCGTGGTGGCATGACAGACTTTCTATGCAGACCACTTTAGAGATTAGCTCTAATGTGGAGTTTGGATTGGAGGCCTCAACATGTAGGGTAATCTCAGGTCACATGTTTCAAAAATAGGTTTTAACTACTTCTTTCTCAGGCATAGGATTGGGATGGCGAGTGGCCAAATTTCTCCACCTTGATATGAATTGATCCACAGGCTCATCAAGGTGAGAAGCTCGATGGTTTAAACCTCTCTCTCGACCTCATAGAAACACTAGTGGAACAGTTTCTCCATTTCTTCCCAAGTATGTACTGGGTTTGGGGGAAGGTGAGCATACCACTGGAAAGTCGGACCATCAAGGGTTTCAACAAATTGACAGATAAGGAGTCTCCCATCAGCCGCTGTCTCTCGACACGCTACTTGGAAGTGAGCGATATGCTGGTTCAGGGATGTGGCTCCATTGATCAAGGGAAACTTCCCTTTCTTGTAATCTGAGGGAAAAGGCACCTGGTCAATGTATGAAGGGTACGGCTTTTGATATGGGGTTGCACCCTATATTCGGGATTTGTCTATTCTTTAAGTTATGGGTCACCATAGCATCGATGTCTACCTGTGAGGTGGGGTGAGGGACAGAATTGTCTTGTGAGTCAAGGGGAAGGGGCTGCCTTAGAGGCGCATCATCTGAGTGATGGAAATTGACTTCATGGTTAGCTGATTGCCGTACGGCATCTATGGAATTAATCTTCTCCATCATTGAGCGCATCATGTGTTCGAACTTATTCAGGCGTTCTTCCGACGAGTCCCCAGGCTCGTTTACAACCATTACGCTGACTGTTTCTCCAGGGAGGTCAGCCTTAGTTGCAGTTGATGGCTTCCGAGCTTGATGGATCGCACGCAGTAGATCACTCAGTAGGGGGTCTGCATGCCCCAACTGGACTCGAATCTTGTATGCCCATCACGTGAGGACCCGTTCTCGATGGTCTTGGGACCGTGGCTGCTGAGTGGCTGGGTCATCTTCTACAACACTAACCACAGTGCAAGGTTCATGGACTTCTTCTTTAGACTTTATCATCTGAAAAGGGTAGAAGGGTGACGAGGGTCATCAGAGCAGGTTGCCTCGACTGTCTTAGTTGCTTTGCTAGTCAGAATTTGCAGATCCCTATCGCATTTGGCTTTGACGTTTTGATGGACCTCATGGCAAAACTAAAATCGAGACTGCGCTTGGTCATTGCGTAAGAAAGAGATGTTTCCATTAAGTGAAGCAAAAGGTGTGGGCTAGGAACTGGGGTCATCCTGGGCTGGGGAGGATGACGGACTTGATCTCCCATCACGTCTTTGACTCGAGCTCTCTTATGAGCTTGAGAGACATGACCGAGATGATGGGGCTGGTTCAAGACGGTACTCTTGGGGAAGGTCTTGGAGTACCAAGGATGGAGATGCTTACCCAAAAGAGGAGGGGCAAGTAGGAGAAGGGTTGACTCATGAGGCGCTAGAGTCGGGAGCAAGGGGTTGTCTGTGAGGGTGACGCATGTGCGCCCTTTGAAGAACCTTAAGGTCAACCAAGGCTCGAGCAATTGTTCTAGCCTTAGGAGGCCAAGAACTTCAAGCAAGTGTCTGTAAAAGAACAGGTGGAAGCTAACCCCTTACAGGGTACGCTAGTGTGTGCTAAGTAGGAGGACGAGGGGGTCGTCTTCTGCGTACTCGAGTTGGCGTGACAACAGCGCTGCCTCGAATGGTGGGATGTATATGCATAATGTGTGTAGGACCTAGCCTTAGGAGGCCTGATCCTGGATGCTGACTCGAGGTAACATAAACGTTGCTCTGAGGTGTGGCTCAAGTGGATGACCCACAAGCCTTAACGTGTGTGCAAGAGGTGGAGGCCCTAGGGTCTCTGCCTCGACAGGGTCTCTGCCTCGATGTGTCGAGCATCTAAGCATAGAGACTTGTGGCGGTGCAGTAATGTGGGGGGTAACCTTGCGGTGACCCACAGAAGCAATGGCAATTTCTTTGCCTTTTGCAGAAAGGGACAAGGCAACCTTCCGGCGTACCTCGGCAATGCTACCGACAAGTGATTTGCCCGTAATAGGGTGAATACTGTGAGTGGTGGCATGTGTGCCACCGATGCTGGGTGTCTTGGTGGAAGTTCCACCAGAGCTAAGAGATGGAGAGTTAGGGACCTTTAAGTCTGTCCTCACACCTATCCAGGTTAAGACTTGAGAGCTAGACACTAGGTCTTTGCTCAAAAGGAAGGTTGGGAACGAAGTTCGAGGAAATTTTCCCAGGGAACGCTAGCGAATGCGAAGATCAGGAAATCCCCGATTCAGATAAACAGATTAAGAAACAAAACAGTTATGTGGTGTGTGAAACAGAAAAACAAAGGAAAAACTAGTCAAACAAAAACGACTCGATGAAGGGGCAGTAAGTCCCCAATGGAGTCGCCAAGCTGGTTAAGTGCCTCGATCTCACCCTTCGGATCTGGATGTTTGGGCGGCACGTGTCTTGGGTTTCAGGGGAACCCGAGACTTTTAGATCGCTCTCTCGAGAACCTCGCTCAAGAGCGAGGGTAGGTATACCAACCGATGAGAGAGGAATTTAATGTGGGTTCGAGACTTACTCAGGCTAGCTAGTGTGGGCGCCCTCCAAAAGAAGAAAGGGTAGTAGCAAGATGGGCATGGTAACTAGACCGGCATAACAAAAATACTACTAAACGCTAGAAGGATCATCGACCGTCTTGGCACAATTCTAAGCCTATCTTGACGGTAAAGTAGGCACGGTAACTAAGACCGGGTTGGTTAGGTGCCACGATCTCGTCCTCCAGATCGAGGTGATCTAGCAGCACGCGTCTCGAGTTTCAAGGGAACCCGAGACTTGAGATCGCTCTCTCGAGAACCTCGCTAAACCATAAGGGCAGGTAGACCAACAATTGAGAGAGGAATTTAAGGTGGATTCGGGACTTACTCGGGCTGGCTCACATGTGTGCCCTCTTATATCACCAAGGAAGCCCCCCAGTTGTAAAACTGGTTTGGAATCACCTCCCTTGGCATGTATTCTCCTAATTGTCCAATCACACACATATGGCAAATGTTACAAGACCAGTGGGTCAAGGGACCCCACCTTGCCTTAGGGTGAATGTACACGGGCATGCACATTCAAAAAGAGGAAGAAAAGAATGAGAGAAGAAAGATTGGGGTTAGAAGAATTTGACTAGACGGTGAGACCTACACAGTGACTAAGCAAGTAAGTAATTGACCCGACGTGGCAGTAAAACTGGCTCGGTAACTCAGACCAGCTCAACATAATTTCTACTAGATGACAGTACCAATACCGAATAGCTATGCACTATGGCTAGTCCTTCATGACAATAAAGCGGGCACAGTAACTTTGATTAGCACAATGACATTACGGCCAAATGATGGGATCACCATGGAAGGCTAGTCTTGACCCCTCTTAATCAAACGAAACAATAAAAGAAAGAATAGAGATCAAAAAGAGAGAGAAAAGAAGAAGGATAAGAGAAGAAGAAGAGAATAGAAAGGAGGGGAGAAAGAGAAGAAAAAAGAGAAGAAGAGCATGAGAGAAGAAAGGGTAAAGAAAGACGCAGACGACAATGACAAAAGAAGAGAGAAGACTCAGACGGCGATGGCTTCCGCTGGTTGTGACGTGAGAAGGAAACACCGGCAGAAACTGGCTTTCACCGATTGTGACATGAGAAAGAAGTGGAGAAGACACGAGCGGCGATGGTCCTCTACCGGCTGTGATTGCCCCGGTGTAGTAGCAAGATGGGCACGGTAACTAGACCGGCATAACAGAAATACTACGAGACGCTAGAAGGATCATCGACCGTCTTGGCACAATTCTAAGCCTATCTTGACAGTAAGATGGGCACGGTAACTAAGATCGGGTTGGGATCTAAGTGATCTAGCAGCACGCGTCTCGAGTTTCAAAGGAACCCGAGACTTGAGATCGCTCTCTCGAGAACCTCGTTAAAACATAAGGGCAGGTAGACCAACCAATGAGAGAGGAATTTAAGGTGGATTCGAGACTTACTCCGGCTGGCTCACATGGGTGCCCTCTTATATCACGAAGAAAGCCCCCCAGTTGTAAAACTGGTTTGGAATTACCTCCCTTGGCATGTATTCTCCTAATTGTCCAATCACACAAATATGGCAAATGTTACAAGACCAGTGGGTCAAGGGACCCCACCTTGCCTTCGGGTGAATGTACACGGGCATGCACATTCAAAAAGAGGAAGAGAAGAATGAGAGAAGAAAGATTGGGAATAGAAGAATTTGACTAGACGGTGAGACCTACACAGTGACTAAGCTAGTAAGTAATTGACCCGACGTGGCAGTAAAACTGGCTCGATAACTCAGACCAGCTCAACATAATTACTACTAGATGACAGTACCAATACCGAATAGCTATACACTATGGCTAGTCCTTCATGACGATAAAGCAGGCACGGTAACTTTGACTAGCACAATGGCATTACGGGTAAATGATGGGATCACCATGGAAGGCTAGTCTCGAACCCTCTTAATCAAACGAAACAATAAAAGAAAGAATAGAGATCAGAAAGAGAGAGAAAAGAAGAAGTATAAGAGAAGAAGAAGAGAATAGAAAGGAGGCGAGAAAGAGAAGAAAAGGAGAGGAAGAGCATGAGAGAAGAAAGGGTAAAGAAAGACACAGACGACAATGACAAAAGAAGAGAGAAGACTCAGACGGCGATGGCTTCCGCTGGTTGTGACGTGAGGAGGGAACACAGGCAGAAACTGGCTTTCACCCACTGTGACAGGAGAAAGAAGTGGAGAAGACATGAGCGGCGATGGTCTTCTGCCTGCTGTGATTGCCCCGTTGTAGTAGCAAGATGGGCACGATAACTAGACCGGCATAACAGAAATACTACTAGACGCTAGAAGGATCATCGACCGTCTTGGCACAATTCTAAGCCTATCTTGACAGTAAGGTGGGCACGGTAACTAAGACCGGGTTGGTTAGGTACCTCGATCACGCTCTCCAGATCTAGGTGATCTCGCAGCACGCATCTCGAGTTTCAAGGGAACCCGAGACTTGAGATCGGTCTCTCGGGAACCTCGCTAAAACATAAAGGCAGGTAGACCAACCAATGAGAGAGGAATTTAAGGTGGATTCGGGACTTACTCGGGCTGGCTCACAATGTTGCCCTCTTATATTACGAAGAAAGCCCCCCAATTGTAAAACTGGTTTGGAATCACCTCCCTTGGCATGTATTCTCCTAATTGTCCAATCACACACATATGGCAAATGTTACAAGACCAATGGGTCAAGGGACCCCACCTTGCCTTAGGGTGAATGTACACGGGCATGCACATTCAAAAAGAGGAAGAGAAGAATGAGAGAAGAAAGAGTGGGATTAGAAGAATTTGACTAGACGGTGAGATCTACACAGTGACTAAGCTAGTAAGTAATTGACCCGACGTGGCAGTAAAACTGGCTCGGTAACTCAGACCAGCTCAACATAATTACTACTAGATGACAGTACCAATACCGAATAGCTATACACTATGGCTAGTCCGTCATGACGATAAAGCGGGCACAGTAACTTTGACTAGCACAATGACATTACGGCTAAATGATGGGATCACCATGGAAGGCTAGTCTCGACCCCTCTTAATCAAACGAAACAATAAAAGAAAGAATAGAGATCAGAAAGAGAGAGAAAGAAGAAGGATAAGAGAAGAAGAAGAGAATAGAAAGGAGGGGAGAAAGAGAAGAAAAGGAGAAGCAGAGCATGAGAGAAGAAAGGGTAAAGAAAGACGCAGACGACAATGACAAAAGAAGAGAGAAGACTCAGACGGCGATGGCTTCCGCTGGTTGTGACGTGAGAAGGAAACACCGGCAGAAACTAGCTTTCACCGATTGTGACATGAGAAAGAAGAGGAGAAGACACAAGCGGCAATGGTCCTCTACCGGCTGTGATTGCCCCGGCGTAGTAGCAAGATGGGCACGGTAACTAGACCGGCATAACAGAAATACTACTAGACGCTAGAAGGATCATCGACCGTCTTAGCACAATTCTAAGTCTATCTTGACAGTAAGATGGGCACGGTAACTAAGACCGGGTTGGTTAGGTGCCTCGATCTCGCCGTCCAGATCTAAGTGATCTAGCAGCATGCGTCTCGAGTTTCAAAGCAACCCGAGACTTGAGATCGTTCTCTCGAGAACCTCGCTAAAACATAAGGGCAGGTAGACCAACCAATGAGAGAGGAATTTAAGGTGGATTCGGGACTTACTCGGGCTGGCTCACAATGTTGCCCTCTTATATCACGAAGAAAGCCCCCCAGTTGTAAAACTTTGGAATCACCTCCCTTGGCATGTATTCTCCTTATTCTCCAATCACGCACATATGGCAAATGTTACAAGACCAGTGGGTCAAGGGACCCCACCTTGCCTTCGGGTGAATGTACATGGGCATGCACATTCAAAAAGAGGAAGAGAAGAATGAGAGAAGAAGGATTGGGGTTAGAAGAATTTGACTAGACGGTGAGACCTACACAGTGACTAAGCTAGTAAGTAATTGACCCGACGTGGCAGTAAAACTGGCTCGGTAACTCAGACCAGCTCAACATAATTACTACTAGATGACAGTACCAATACCGAATAGCTATACACTATGGCTAGTCCTTCATGACGATAAAGCGGACACAGTAACTTTGACTAGCACAATGACATTACGGCTAAATGATGGGATCACCATGGAAGGCTAGTCTCGACCCCTCTTAATCAAACGAAACAATAAAAGAAAGAATAGAGATCAGAAAGAGAGAGAAAAGAAGAAGGATAAGAGAAGAAGAAGAGAATAGAAAGGAGGGGAGAAAGAGAAGAAAAGGAGAAGAAGAGCATGAGAGAAGAAAGGGTAAAGAAAGACACAGACGACAATGACAAAAGAAGAGAGAAGACTCAGACGGCGATGGCTTCCGCTGGTTGTGACGTGAGGAGGAAACACAGGCAGAAACTGGCTTTCACAGACTGTGACATGAGAAAAAAGTGGCGAAGACACGAGCGGCGATGGTCCTCTGTCGGTTGTGATAAAGGGAGAAGAAAGAGACAGAACATAGGCGACGATGTGCTTCTGTTGTCTGTGACAGGAGAGAGAAGAGTGAAAGGACTCAAGTGACGATGTGCTTCTGTCGTCTGTGACAGAGGAGAGAGATAAGGAACACTGGTGGTAATAAGCTTCTGTTGACTGTGACAGAAGAAAGAGGAGAGATAAAGAATGCAGGCGATGATAGGCTTCTACCATCTGTGATAGAAGAACAAGGATGGAAAACACAGGCGACGTTAAGCTTAAGCTGACTATGACAGAATAGAAGAAAGAGAGACAAAACATAGGCGTCGATAGGCTTGCACCGGCTATGACAAAAGAGAAGAAAGTAACAGAAAACACAAGTGGTGTTAGACTTGCCATCTATGACTGAAGAGAAAAGGGGGAGAATTTTTACAAAGGCTCAGCCTGCCACTCCTGGCTAAGGCCCGGCTCACTGTTTAGTTCTCAAGAGCAGGAAGGCATCACACCAGATGATAGGTCCTCCATATGTGAATGGAGAAAGAAAGAGGAGTAGAAAAAGAGAGACATGATAAACCAGAGGGGGAAGACGAAGAAAGAGATAAAGATGAAAGTAAGAAAGAGAAAGGGAGAGAAGACAGAAAAGAAAGAGAGATAGAGATGAGAAAGAAAAGAAGAGAGGGAAAGAGAGAGATAAAGATGAGACAGAGAAAAGAAGAGAGAGAGAGAGATAGAGATGAGAGAGAAAAGAAGAGAGAAAGAGAGAGATAGAGATGAGAGAAAGTTACCTTACCAAGGGGTACCATCCCTTTTCTTCTCTCTCCTCTCTCTCTCTCCAAGACGCACCCACGAACTTAAGCAAGAATTGAAATTTTATTGAATGATCTCAAGAATGAACCAAAGGTTCTTTATAATTAGGTTTTGCATGTTTATATAAAATTAGGACCAAACATGGGTGGATGCCCAAAAACTCTCTAAATTGATGATTATTACAATTTAATTGAATTAAAATAAATTAAGAAAATAGGGTACAAAAGGATTGTTTTGCCCCAGCCTAACAATAGATGGAATTCCATAACAGTCTTTATTGCTACCAATGAACTTACACGATCTTCCGTGCTCAACATGGTGATCGAATTGATACCCATTTCGAGCCATTAATCGTGTTTTTAAGCTAGGATCATGAGGCTTGAAATTTGCATGAACTTTGAAAACTTTGGATCGATAGTGCGCTCGTTCCTTGATGTTTTTTCGTGATTTCTTCATCGTAGTGCACTGAGCATACCGTTTTTATCGCGTAGCAATGAACGGGATGCGATTATGAGCCCAAACGAAGATTTCACAACTTTTGGGTTTTGGCCAGAATCTAAAATTCGACGGCCAAAATTTACAGTCACTTCGTTGCCTTCGTGTGAAAAATTCAACCATTCATCATGTACAGGGTTCGAACCAATGGTAGCCCTGGACCTTACGCACATGATGGAATTAGTTTCGCGTTGATCTAATGCACGAGCGTTGTGATTTGGTCGCTCGAGAGAGGCGTATTGCTGCTAAAGTTTCTGCAACTTCTTCACAAATCGGCAACTTCTCTCTTGCTTTTCTCCCTATTGGATGTCATCACAAGGCGTATCACATCGAAACGGTCGTCTTGACGAGACAAACATGCTCACAAAATTTGAGCGCGATCCGGTTCGGATCGAGTAAGATAGGAGCCCCTAAATTCACTGCCCATGACTGTGAAAACAGCCACCTTTAATGGTGTTTTGGTGCAGGGTGGCCACACGGGAATAGTGTGCAGCTCCTCTTGTTTTAATGTTTTGCGCATAACATTGTTTTGAAGTGTCCAATTAAGTTGAAACTTGACCCATAGGGGTTTTTTACCGTATCAGATCTAATGGAGGTGGTCCCACAACTGTTTGACGTACAAAAAACATAATTCTAATTGTAAGGGTTCATTTCAAGGTAATAGAGGCCATTTTTTCCAAAATTGTTTCTTTGTGTTCACTACCTTAGACATGTCAAAATGGACAAAACTTGACAGGTGGCCTTTTGGAGTGCTTACAAATATCTTGACCAGTTCTGGAGCTATTCTAGGACTGTCAAGAATTCCACTGTTTTTATCACGCTTTATTGACCGGCTTCCTCTTTATTCGTATCAGGGACCAAGGTGCTGAAAAATGTGTTCAAACACAGCTCAGTGGAAATATTGCTAAAAGACATGACTATCATTGCAATGTTTATCTCAGCCTCTCTTGGTCAAATGAGAGAGAGAGAAGAAAGATGAGAGAGAAAGAGAGTCATGGACCGTACGATCGATGTCGTGCATGTGAGAAGAAGATGAGATGAGCAATAAGGAAGAAAGGAAAAAGGGAGAGAGCAAAGAGAGAAGAAAACGAATGAAGAAGAAAGACAGAGAAGAAACCAAGGGAATATGGACGGCGATGAGCTCCCACCATTCATGACAGAAGGGTAAGAAAAGGGAGAAACATTGACGGTAATGAGCTTCCACCGCTCATGAAAGAGGAATAAAAAGAGAGAGAATACATAAACGACAATGAGCTTTCGTCGTCAATAACAGAGGAATGAGAGATAAACGAGGATACGTAGATGGCGATGAGCTTCCATTGTCCATGACACACAGTCAAGAAGATAAAGAAAACATGGATGGCGATGAGCTTCCATCGTTCATGATAGAGGAAATAGAGAAGAGAGAAGATATGGACGATGATGAGCTTTCATCGTCCGTGATTAGGAATGAGAGGAGAGAGAAAATATGGGCGGCGATGTACTTCCACCTTCCATGATATAAGATTAAGAGAAGAGAGAAAATATGAGCAGTAATGTGCATCTACCATTCATGACAGAAGATCAAGAGGAGAGAGAAAACATGGGTGACAATGTGTTTTTGTCATCCATGATAGAGGAATGAGATATGGGCGGTGATGAGCTTCCACCTCCGTGACATAAGAATGAGAGGAGAGAGAAAACATGGGTGGCGATGTGCTTCCACCATCCATGACAAAAGATTAAGAGGAGAGAGAAAACATGGGTGGCGATGTGCTTCTCTCATTCATGACACAAGATTTAGAAGAGGGAGAAAATATGAGCAACGAAGTGCTTCTGCCGTTCATGACAAAAGATTAATAGGAGAGAGAAAACATGGGTGACAATGTGTTTCCACCGTCCATGATAGAGAATAAAGAAACGAGAGAGATCATTGACAGCAATGTGCTTCCGTTGTCCATGATAGGGGAATGAGAAGAAAGAGGAAACATGGGCGGCAATGTGCTTACACCGTCCATGACAGAAGATTAAAAAAATATAAAAAAAATGGACGGTGATGTGCTTCCATCGTCCATGATAGAAGGGAAGACAAGAAGACTTTGACAGAGACCCGGCCCGCCACTCCGGTTAATGCCTAGTTCACTGTTCGTGTCTCTAAAGCAAGAAGATATCATGCTAAGCGATAGACTCCACCATGCATGAACAGAGAGGAAGAAGAGAGAATAGAGAGAGAATCGGAAAGAGAAGAAAGAGCAAAGAAAGATAAAGGAAATGAAAGAAAGTGGATAAAGAAGATCAGAGAAGGAAAATGAAAGAAAGATATTGATGAGAGGAGAGCAAAAGAGAGAGATGAGAGGAGGAGAGAGAAAGTTACCTTCATCAAAGGGTATTGAACCTTTTTCTTCTCTCTCCTCTCTCTCTCTCCAAGACATGCCCACAATTTGAACGTGAAAGATCTCAAACTTTATTGATGAGTATTGAAAAATCAAGGGTCCTATAACAATTGTGTTTAACATGTACTTATAGAATGGGCCCCAAACATGGGTAGATGCCAAAAAACTACCTAAATGATGATAATTACAATTTAATTGAATTAAAAGAAATTCTAAAATTGGGTGTAAAAAGATTGTTTTGCCTTGCCCAACAATGTGTGAAATTTCAAAACAGTCCATGCTGCTGCCCTAGAAGTTGCGTGATCTTCCATGGATGATTCAGTGTTACTCCGACATCCGTTTGGTCGAAAGATGATCGCTTTCTTGTCAGGCTTGGCATGACGATTGATTTGATACCAACTTCGAGCTATGAGTCACGTTTTTAGGCCATGATCATATGACTCAAAATTTGTATAGATCTTGAAAAATTTCGATCCGTAGTGTGCTTGTTTCTAAATATTTTTCTTTGATATCTTCATTGAATCACACTAAACATATTGTCACGATCACGTTCCAACGAATGCAGCTCGATTTCGTGTCGGGACGAAGATTTCACCGTTTTAGGTTTTTTACCGGATCTTGAAATCAGACAGTCAGAATCTGCAGCAACTTTGGTGCCTTAATGTACCAAATCTAATTGTTCATCATATGTGGGGTTCAGATCAAAGATAGCCCTAGACCCTTACGTACATAATGCATTTAGTTTCATGTCAATTGGGTACGCGAGCGCCATGATATGGCCGCTCGAGTGATGCGTGCTGCTGCTGAATTTTCTGCAACTATCTTCCAGAATCGTCAACTTCTCTTTAGTTTTTTTCCCTACTTGGGTATCGTCATGGGTCGTGCTACATATCAAAAAGCTCATTTTGATGAGATAAACACGCTCACCAATTTTGAGAGCAATCTGACTCAGGACGAGTGAGATATGGTATATTGAAGTTCCTACTCGAGACTATGCAGATCAACCTCCTTTAATGGAGATTGGTGCAAGGAGGCCGCAAGGGAATAGTGTGTGGTCTACACCTTTTAAATGTTTCACCTATAACTTTGTCATGGAACGTTCATTTAAGCCGAAACTTGACCCATAAGGGCTTTCGGTCATGTCGAATCCAATAGTGGGGGTCCCACATCTGTTTGACACACCAAAAATAGAGTTTTAGTTACGGGGTCCATTTTAGGGTGCAAGAGGATTATTTTTCTGAAATTGTTTCTTTGTCTGCACTGCCTTAGACACGTTGGATTGCTACGAAACTTGGCAGGTGGCCTTTTGAAGTGCTTAGGAAGTTCCTGACTCATTCTAGGGTAATTCTGAGACTGTCAAGAATTTCACCGTATGTCAATGCTTTATTGATTGACTTCCTCTTTATTCTACATCAGGGACCAAGGTACTAAAAAATGTCTTCAAACAATGATAACTATCTCAGCATGATGATTAGGCTGCTTGACGACAACACTACCACGGTGGTTGGTTTGGCGTAACAGCTGATCTAACACAATAGTTAGATGGGCACGGTAACTAGACCGGTACGACAGCTAGGCTGCTCGATGTTGAGACTAACACGACTGCACAAGGCTCAAACTACCCTCTGATCAAACTGTTTGAAGACATTTTTTAGCCCCTTGGTACCCGATGTGGAATAAAAGAGAAGCCAGTCAATAAAGCTTTGACTTACAGTGGTATTGTCAACAGTCTTAGAATTTCCACAGAATGGTTGAGGATCCTCCTAAGGATTTCAAAAGGCTATCTGTCAAGTTTCATCCCAATCCGACATGTCTAAGGCAGTGCAAACAAATAATCAATTTATGAAAAACAGGTTTCTAACACCTTGAAATGGACCCTAGAACTAGAACCCTATTTTCAAAGCATCAAATGGCTATGGGGACCACTTCCATTGGATCGGGCATGGTCAAAAACCCCCAGGGGTCAAGTTTCAGCTTAAACGACATTCCAAGACAAAGTTACGAGCAAAAGACTAAAAAAGGAGAGGGCGCACGCTATTCCTGTGTGCCCTCCCTGCACCAATCTCTGTTAAAAGAGACTGGTTTTCATTTTCCAGAATAGCAACTTTGAAGACTCATATCTTCCTTGTTACAAGACGGGTCAGGCTCAAATTTTGCAAGCACGTTCGTCGCGTCAAAACAAGTGTTTTGATATGTGGCACGTCTCGTGATGATGTCTGAGCAGGGAGAAAAGCTAGAGAGAATTTGACGAATTGAGATCAAGGTTGCAGGAAAATCAGCAGTAGCAAGTTCCACTCGAGCAGCCATATCGCGGCACTCGCACACCCAATCGATGCGAAACTAGTTGCATTACATGCGCAAGGTCTGAGGCTACCATTGGTCTGGACCTCGTGTGTGATGAACTGTTAGATTTAGCGTAGGATGACATTAAAGTTGCTACAGAATTCCGACCGTCGAAATCCAAATTCCCATCAAAAAGCCAAAATGGAAAAATATTCGTTCGGGCATGAAATCGAGCTGCATTTGTTGCAACGCAATCGTGACAGCATGCTCAGTGCATTTCAACAAAGCAACCAAGGAAATACATCAAGAAATGAGTGTACTATCGATCAAAAGTTTTCAAGACTCGTACAAATTTCAAGTTGCATGGTCGTGGCCTAAAAACATGATCCATGACTTGAAGTTAGTATCAAACTGATTGTCATGCTGAGTCCAACAAGAAAGTAATCATTTTTAGGCCAAAGGGGTGCCACAGCAACCTTGAATTGGCCTAAGAAAATCGAACACGTTCCATAGTTGTAGCAGGGACTGTTTCGAAATTTCATGTATTGTTGGCCAGAGGCAAAACCATAATTTTGCACCCATTTTTAGATTTTATTTTAATTCAAATAAATTGTATTTTTTAGAAATTAGGGTAAGTGTTGAGCATCTACCAGTGTTTTGAGCCCAATCCTATAAATACATGTTATGTCTCATTGTAAAAGGACCTTCTGGCTTCAACTTCATGAATAAAAATTGATAGTTTTAGTCTTAAGATTGTGGCACGTCTTGGAGACAGAGAGAGGAGAGAGAAAAAAAAGTCTGGTACCCTTAGTTGAAGGTAATTTTTTCTCCTCCTCTCTTCTCTCTCCTCTTCTTTCTTTATCTCTCTTCTTTTTCTCCCTTTCTCTTTTTTTTCTTTCGCTCTCTTCTTCTCTCTTTCTCTCATCTTCTTCTCTTCTCTCTCTTCCTCTTCTCTCTATCTCTCTCTCCTCTTCTTCTTCTCTCTGTCTCTCTCTTCTTTACCTCAAACATGCAAGGCAGTAAGCATCGTCGTGCATGTCTTACTCTCTTTCTTTTTCCCTCTCTTCTTCTTTCTTTCTTTCTCTTCTTCTTTCTTTCTCTCTTCTTCTTCTTCTCTCTATCTCTCTCTTCTCTAGCTCAAACATGCACGACAGTAAGCATTATCGTGCATGTCTCTTTGCTTCTAACTTTCTATCGCTTCCTCTTTTCACCTCTCTCTTCTCTTTCGACATGCATAGCAATAGGCACAGCCATGCATGTCTCTCTATCCCTTCTTTCCACTTTTTTCTCTCCTCTCTTTCCTCTCTCATCCCCCCTCTTTCTTAATCTTTTTCTCTTTTCCCTAATCTTCTCTTTCCTGCCCTCTCTACTTTCCCCTCTTCTTTATATGCTCTCTTTCCTGATTTCTTTCTGCACTTTCCTCTCTTCCTTCTCTTTCTCTCTCCTCTGTCTCTCCTTTTCCCTCTCTGTCTTTCCTTTTCTCTCTCTATTTTTTCCTTTCTCTCTTCTCTCCAATCATGCACAACGGAGCCCATCGTCGAGCATGACATCCTTCTTCTCCTGGAATATGCACAGTGAGTCGGGCCTTAACCCGAGTGATGGTATGGGCCTCTGTTTGAATTCTGCTTTCATGTTGTGCACGAGGATGCTCATCGCCGGGCACGAAATTTCTTCCCTTATTATCTGACAAAGACATTGAGCTGGGCCCTTTCCCAAGTGGTGTGTCGTGTCTAAGTCTTGTTTGACATGCACGGCAATGCCTATTATCGTGTGTGTCTTTTATTTTCTCTCTCTTATCTCTCTCCCTCTTATCATGGATGGTAGAATCTATTATCGTCTATGTTCTCTCTTATACTCTCTCTCTTATCATGGACGGTTGAACCCATCGTCATCTATGTTTCTTCTTCCTTTTCTCTTCCGCTCTCCTCCCATGGATGGTGGAGCGGATCGCCGTCCATGTTTCTTCTCTCTTTCTCCCTTTCTCTCTCTTCTGTCGTGGACGACGGAGCTAATCACCATCCACACTCCTTTCCTCTTTCTCTCTCCTCTGTCATGGGCAGTAGAATCCATCGCCGTCCATTATACTTTGTTCCTCCTCCTCATGTCATGAACAGCAATGACCATCGCCGTCCATGACATATATCTCATCTCTCCCCTGATCTTCTTCCCTCTTTCTTCTCCCTATTCTATCTCTTCTCATCTTCTTCTTTCTTCCTGTCTCTTTCTCTTCTCTTCCTGCTCTTCTCTCTCTCATACTTTCTGTCCCCTCCCCTCTCTCCAATCTTCCTCTTCTTCTCTCTTCTTTGTCTTCTCT